>OX246750.1:5482724-5979724 GCA_945910005.1 Isoperla grammatica
TTTCAGTAATAATAGTAAACCAATGTTGGAGAACAGTTGAACTTAAACTTAGCCCCATCTGTAACATTGTAACAATGAACTTCCAATCACAATCACAGGCCATTGTGGCCTCCAGTATGGCCACCATGCGCAATATGTGAATACACTCATATGGAGTATTCACGTTACGTCACTGCGCCCGTAATTGGGAGAGAATTGTGTGTTAACGTATGAGCTGTCAATATGCTTACCACAAAATATCGAAATTTTAGCTCGTATATCCCCCGATAAAGTTTAAGAAAATGATTAATATACAGCATTGTTAACGATCAAAACAGTAATCGAGACAAAAGTAGTTTATTTATGTTGCTTTTCAATAATAATAGCAAACCAAAGTTAGAGAAACAGTTGAGTTTCCACCAAACGCCATCTGAAACATTCAATGAACTACCAATTAGATTCAATTGGGGCCTCCGGGAGAGGCACCAAGTTTGGCCACTTAGGGCGCTGGTGAAAACCATTGAAGGGCTTAAAGTGGCAATGTCACGCAACTTTCCGATAAAGCAGCGTCGTCCTTCCTACTTCGATCATGGCAAATTTCGAAAATTGTTTAATTAAATACAGCTTTTAAAAATTTTGGGCAGATTATGAATACCATTAGTCCATTTTAAAAGACAAGGCGCCATTTAAATCAGACACGTTTTAGACATAGAAAGAACTAAGCAAAACAAAACAACAAAACAAAATAAAAACAGAACAACAAGAAAAACCAACAACCAAAATACAAAAAAAGAAGAAATTTCACAATAACATCCGACACTATTTTCAACCGCGGAATGCAGTCCTTCAACAATAAGTTGCTAAATTTGGCCGCATATAGCACTGTATGTACTTATACACGGTACCTATGGCTGCCATTCGTATAACGTGAATACGCTTTACAAGACTTACTTGATAAAAATCCTTTTATTGTCCTTATCAAAATATCGCCATACAGCACAGTTGTTAATATTTTTGTCTCGTCACATCCTGACAAGATAACTACAATGATGGCTATATGATTTTTTAGTGAACGTCCGTGATAAATTCGTGATGTATTCAAAAAATGTACAAAATCAGTATTATGTATCTACATCCCGTGTCTTTCCGGTAGAGACTAAAATATGGTCCACTTGTCCACGACTGACGAACACATTTCAAAACCCGAAAATCGTCTGACCGAGAAGGAGCCATGTCGCCATCACTCCGTCTCCTGGTTGCTGCATTTATTGTGACGGTAAAGTTGTCTTTGCTTACTTTACTGCAGGTAACGAATAACGAACGCAAGCATAATTCTAACAGCGATTAAGACTATCGACAAAGCTAAAACATGAAAAGAAATATTTAAATTGGGCGCTAGACACTATGTAGAAGGCAGAGCACAGAAACTCTTTCACGCATATATATTTATATACTTTTTATATATTATACATTTTTATATATTTGTATTCAAATATTTTAACATTTTATTTAAACAGCTGTTGATTATTCCCAAGTAACACACGCATGTTGAAATAACGTTGTATTAACGTTCGCGACTTGGTATTTATAACATTGTATTATTACGTAGAATCAACATACCGTAAGACTCGGCAAACAACGTTATATTACTGTTGTGTCGAACGTTATTATAACGTTGGATTCATGTTATTTAACGTTGTAATATTGTTGGATATTAACGTTTAAACAACAATGTAATAACGTTGGATCTATACGTTTAAAATACGTTTAAAAAACGTTAAGATAACATTACAAGAAATCTTTAGAAACGCTTAAACAACGTTGTAATAACGCTAGATCTGAACGTTTAAATAACATTACAATAACGCTTATGTACCGCTTAAATAGCGTTACGTTTAATACTGAAACAGGTTAGAATTCAATTATACATACCTAACTCAATTTGTAATGAGTTCATAGGATAATGCTAAAAAAGGCTGGGCAATGTGAGTTCAGACAGACAGCGATAGGAAGCAAACAGCTGAACATCCTGATATTTGTTACCTTTGAATTTATTATTAGAATTTGACAACAGGAAAAGAGGTTTCATGTGGGAGAGATGCATGGAAAACCTTCAAGTTAAGTACAGGATTTGTTGCTATGGAATAGTTTTATTACATGCTATTATACGAAAAACCAACTACATTGCAACCGCAAACGAATTCCATACTCAACTCACGACTGTGCAACTTGGAAGGTACACAATCGTACATACAAACATAGGGGAAGGTGGGGCAAAGTGGGCTACTGGGGCATAGCGGGCTACACCCCTTTTTTTCTTTATTTAAATTAGCACATGGTTAAATTTTAAAATATAAGTAGCTGGTTATAGGGTCTATGCGTAAGTAAAAGAAAATTTACGTATTTGCACTTATGAAATTTTTTATTAATGTTATTTCATTTTTTATGGTTCTGATATAATATAGTTAGTTGATAAAATTGCCCATTAGGACCACAATTTTTTTTTTATATTATTCAAATTTTCCCGCTATACAAGATACCTGTTTAGCTTAAATGTTTGCGTGGTCAAAGTTATTTCAAAGATTCCATCATTGTAGCCAATCGTATTTCCTATAAAATCGTAATTTGGGGCAAAGCGGGCTAGAGTAGCCCACTTTGCCCCACAATTATGTATCATGGATTTAAAAAGTGGTATAACTGTAATTTAACCCACAGCACTCTAAAGTGACGACAAAATTATCTTCAACATTTACATGGCTGTGTTTTTTAATGTCAGGAAGGTTATAATTTGTCACATTTGAGCCATGTTTTGTTTACATTGATGTTTAAACATAAACATGGTTAGAAAATACAGCCGAAAAAGTACACAGCAAAGCTGGAGTCCACGGAAAATGGACACGGCTGTTAAGGCTGTCAAGAGTGGTACAATGGGATTACTTATGGCCAGCAAAGCATTTAATGTACCCAGAACAACATTGCAAAGGAGAGCAAGGGATAAAAATGTTGATGCTACTGCTGGAAACAAGGTATGAATTCAGTATAGGCTCTGGTCAATGATTATTATTATCATAATGCCTTGGTGGCTTACATAATTGTGTAGACGTAGGCCTACAATAAGCCTACTAATTTGAGAGTTGACCTAGGGCCTAGGCCCTTTAATACAAACATAATTTTTAGGTTATGGGATCATTCCGTCAAGTATTCACAGCAAAACAAGAACAGATGATTAAAGACCATATTCTAGAAATGGAGTAGCGAAATTATGCAAATTAGTGTTCTTTTTTAATTCTTAAAAGCTAATACATTATAAACCTATGTTAGATAAGTTAAATAAGTTAAAAACAAAATTTAAAAAAGTGGCCCACTTTGCCCCAACGTATGGGGCAAAGTGGGCCATTTGCAGTGTTTAAGTAAACAAAATCTGTATACCAAGAATGATAACATTTAATATTTTAAAAATTAATTTTGAATAAATAAATGATCTATCTAAAGCCTAGGAAAAAATCACTACTCTGGACCTCATAGTTTCCCCACTGTACTCGATTTCCTCTTAGGTAGCCCACTATGCCCCACCTTCCCCTACATACATGCTCTTTGGAAGAGCATTGCAAGTAGAATACTCTATTAATATTCACTATTCAGTTATATTTGTTAATAAGAAAATATAATTGTGTACATTATAGTGTTAATCAACTATTACATTTATCACAGTAAATAAAGCCCAACGAATCTAAATAGTACACTCAATTGAGGTTATTTGGCATCACTACCAAAAGTAAAATAAAGCACAATTTGAAATTCATCGTGCATAATTTAATCTCAACCCAAAAGTAATGTTTCCCGGACACCTGGGAGTTAAATGACTTAGGTATTGGCTTGCGCATTTGATTTATTTATTTAATGTCTATCCTATTCACTATTCAGTTATAAAAACTGATTTACAAAGGAGGATCTTAAGTAAAACTAGACTGTGCAAACAATTAATAATAATGAAATCAAAAATAACAATAACAATAAAAACAAAACAAACTACTGTACTATATAGAAAAAAAATCAAGAACAAGAATAAATAATTTAGAAAAAATCAAGTCAAGTGGAAATGCAATATATTAAATAATAAAAATAAAAAAATGTAAATAAGAAAGAACATGAAGAAAAAATGTGGAAAAAAATATGTATACTGGTATATATAAAAGTGAAAAAAGAAGAAAAAGAAAAAAAAACAAAGAAAGAAAAAGGAAAAAATCAAAAAAGAAAAGGGAAAAAACTGATTTGTTAACGGTCCCAGCTCAAACAAATTGAGGGTTGCAAAAAATCAGAAACTGCAATCTGGGAAGAATATCAATTTCACGTAATTTTTCACGTAAAAGCAGCCCGGGAAGCCGCACACGCCTTCTATCTTCTCTTCGAATCTTGAAAATCAGAAGGTCTTGAAAGTCTTGATCCGAGAAAATCATTAGTAAGTAGAGATCAAACTGAAATACTGAATCAAAAAATTCAGGAAACCGAATGTAGATCCCCGGCTGACCAACAAACCAATCATCTAAAACAGATGAAAAACCACTTACAATAAAACAATATTTCAATTCTATGCCTAAATTCTAAGAGCCGCAATCTCACAAACTGACTTCGACGATCATGCGGAAGTGGATTCCAGAAATGTACACCTCGGTACAAGAATGACCTTCGGAACGACTCGGACTTCATTTTAAGAACCTGTTAAGTAAACGTTAATATAGAATCACGAGTACGTTCAACAAAATTCAACATAGTTGGCACAATATCTAAATACATACCTTTCAACATCTTAAAAGTATTTAGTACCAGTACATGAAACTTCATTTGCTCATCAATTGTCAAGAAATCATCCTGCAAATCTTGGCTGAAAGAAACTTCATCAAATAAATGGTATATTCTTCTCTGCAGCACAATATAATCTGCAGATGGTCTAACTGGCCACGCAACTAAACATTAATCAATAATAGAGTGAACATATGAATCAACAAGTAATCTCAGCATTCTCTCAGTCACAAATCTCTTCATTCTTACAATCATACCTATTGCTGAAGACACCCTATTACAAACATATTTATATTTCATAGTGCCTTTTAAAAGTAAGACTACAATCTAAATAAACACCAAGATACTTAAATTCAAAGACTCTAGAAATAATGTTACTATAACAAGTTAACACTTGAGGAAATCTACACACAGTATTATCATTAGCTTTATGAAAAAAATAAAGTTAGTTTTTCTATAGTTAATATTGAGTTCCTGACTCAGAAACACACAGGTACATTAACTCTTGTATTGGATTTAACTAATTGCACTTGCCCACAAAACCTAGTGAGAAACAACAGATGAGAAACTTAAATCGATTGATTGGAGCAATCTTCTTTTGTAGATCAATGTTGTCACCTAAAATGAAAATCTTATTATAATCTGTAACTAAAGCACTTACTAAACTATCAAAAGGCCCAGAAAAATCTTCGGTTTTAACATGAGGGGGTTTATAAACAACTGAAAATACCATGGGTTTCATATGAGCACACCAGAACTTGACGGACTGCAATTCCACATCTAGGGGAAAAGTGACTACACTATCAGTATCAATAACACTAAACATAAATCTTTCTGCAATATAAATAATCAAACCACCTCCTTCCCTTACCCGATCAAACCGCAGCATCTTGTAGTTGGAAATCGAAATGAAACAATCTGGAACAGACTCATCGAGAAACGTTTCAGAACAAGCAAATATATAAAATTTGTATGGATCTATAGTAAGTCGCAATTGATCAATGTCGCAATTGTTGCTATTGGACCGGTCTTTAGGCACTCGGTCTGGTGCGAATCTTAGCCAGTTTTTGATGCAGTCCTCTATCTTCTGGTTGCTTGTCTTACATCCTTCAGCAATAAGTTTTTGAAGACTGCACCTGAGAATCAAAATTCACAAATAATTAATTTTACCATAACTGAATGGAACAATGTTACATAGGCCCAACCAATACCTTGGTATGCATTTTACTTATTAATTTGTGTAGAAAAGGAGACAGATTGGGGAAAATAAATAGGAGTAAACAGAAACCGCACACATCACTACGTAAAGGGCTGGTAGAAGACAATGTTCACATGCAAATGAAGGACTAAACCTCAGCATAGTCTTTACAAGATAATAGTTTCTCATTTAAACAGCAACATAATATTTATATAGAACAATTAACCAAGATGCCGCGCAGCAGGTATGAATGCAAGCTTGGCGATGGGAACAAACTTCGTATTTTATCACATTCTCCATCTTCGCAATATGTGTACAACTACAAATATTATCAGTGTTGTGATTTTGTTATTAATTTTGTTTCAGTTTGCACTGTAGTTGAAAGTGGCAAGAATGTTTCGTTTTATACACAGCACACACGTACACTCCCTGAAAGCCAAATACAAAAATGAACTTTAATTTAGATTTGTAATGTAGCCCTATCCATTAAAATTTAACAGCCCCGTCATTACTACGAAAACTGCAACTGAGATATAAAGATGCCACGCGTTTAATGACACACCAGTCATCATGTTTTCGATGCATTGAAATGGAATGGCCAGCGGAATGCAAGATACTATTTGAACCATTCATTAGGCTACTCATGGCGTTGTGATTTGTATCTTCTCAATAAGTTATCAACGTTATTTGTGTACATATATTGCTACACTAAACCGCTATTGAATCGATAGAGATGGCTCAAGTCAGTGCAGCGAGGGTCTAATTTGGAAGGCCATTGGTTTGATTCTTGCTCATAGTATTTTGATTGAAGGGGTTTCTACAGTCATCATAAAGCAAATGCAGTGATTGACATTGAGTCTTACAGATAGCCTTTGAAGTTATTGTCTCTAATAACCCCAACATTGCACATTTACTATAAAGAAATACTTTTAGAAATATGTCCACACATACATTTCTTATCACAGTATAGGCTTAATAAGTGACAGAAAAGTGTGCCCGCTAAGACTTTTAATAGAGTTCGTTCTTTACGCCGAATACATGGCATTGCGGGATTGTAATTAGAAGAATCAAAGTGCGCGCTCAGTTTCGGGGAAGCGGGCCTGATCGTGCATCGGCGCACCCCTACGGCAGCGACTTGGCCGAGTCCACTTGCTCGCGGATGTGCGTGCTTGTACTAACCGAGGGATTTACCCAGACGGTCGACTCAGGCCTACCAAATACATTCCTTGTTCTAGGTCTTGATTATACGTCATCAACAATCAGTAGCCAGAGGTCTCCCCTTGTTGATAAAGTAAAATGAAGAACAAGAACGTTTATGAAAGAATTTGAACAGGCCCTTAGACCTAGGTGTGAACTATTTATTATTTAGTTTATTTAATGTCTTCATCAGTTATATAGCTGTGATAGAGCCAGGCCCCAGTCCTAGCCTAATCCCTATCGTACTTTTACTCTAGCTCATAGGCCTATGGTGTGGCACGTGTGCTCGTAGGGCTAGGGCCTACATAACCTGAAATAAGCCTAGGCCTAGCGTCTTAGGCGGCCTAGGGCCTAGGCCAGTCTCGAATACACGCATTTTTTTTACAATGCTCTAGGCCATGATAGGCCTAGGCCTATTCAAATGTATTTATACATAATATGCTGGCATTTTTACTTCAAAACTACAGATAGCCTAGGCCTAGGCCTAGGCCTAGCCCTAGCTTCCAGCATTGGGTTTAGATTACCCAATGCTTCCAGGCATCATGAAAGCTACGTCTAGGCCTAGGCCAGCACCTTACATCATAGAAAAAGTATTTCATACGTACTTCAAGCTGCACGGTTAACACAATCGATGAAAAAACGGGAAAAACTCGTGGTCACAAGGTTAATAAGTGGTCTTGGTAGGCCTACATACGCCACTCACGCCATCGCGAACGCCGTCCGTTCTGCTACAGAATGTCACCAACCGAGGCACTTAAAATTGAAGTCTTGCAATGAGAAAATGTAGAATGTTCTATATTAATTTTCTGCAAGAACATCCGCTTTGGAAGTAATTGATGCACATCCAGATGTGTTG
The DNA here is from genome assembly GCA_945910005.1 of Isoperla grammatica. Classification (NCBI taxonomy): domain Eukaryota; kingdom Metazoa; phylum Arthropoda; class Insecta; order Plecoptera; family Perlodidae; genus Isoperla; species Isoperla grammatica. Next base: position 5,490,755 of record OX246750.1, read on the forward strand.
TGATTATTTGTACCTTATTCGCTAACTTAGTAAGTGGTCATAATTCAACTCGACACCATTTGCAGAACGCTAGGTTGGTAGAACTAATGAAATCCCGCGTTTTTTAAATGACGAACAGCAAGTATATTTTGTTTGACCAGTAGCCGTTTTAGCAAAATTATGAATTAGAGCTTGCTATGTATATTGATACCCATAACGCATATTATGTGGGCCTATACAGATGTGTGTGTTGTGTGAGAGTACATCTTCATTGTGTGAATGGTTATTTATTTAACTAGGAAAACGCTTTGCGTTGCCAGATGAGCAATTTTTTTAAATGTATAATTCTTTTTCTGTAGGTTGGGATCTTGACGGATTTTGATGGTTATGTTAACAGCATTTAGTTTAGTAGTCACAAGTGTTGACTGAAAATGGCAACCAAATCCTTCAAGCCGTTTGATCTGTGCGCGACGTACAACATTTTGAACACGCATTCAAAAATATTTTTTTACAAATTGGCGGTTGAAGTTACAACTTTAAAACTTTTATTACGAGTCGAAATTATAGTTTTGGATAAAAATACAAAAAATGATCGAAATCTGTCATTAAGTTTTAATAAACAAAATTAAACTCGATATGTTTTACTTATTAATTTTTTGTGGGTTGGCATCTAGACGGATTAATGTAGTTATGTTAAAAGTATCTTGTTTAATAGTCAAGAGTGTTAAATTAAAATTTTAGCCTAATCCGTCAAACCGTTTGACCTGTGCGGGACGAATAAAAAAAATAAAACTCGATATTTTTCCCTATTGAAGTTTTTGTAGTTTGGCATATTGACGTATTTTTCTGGTTATATTAACAGCATCTAGTTTAGAAGTCACGAGTGTTGACTGAAAATTTCAACCAAATCCGTCACGCCGTTGACCTGTGCGCGAGGAACAAAATTCTGTTCACACCCACACCCACACGCACACAGACAAAGCGCCGATCGAGTTGAAATGAGAGATTCACTCCGCTTCGCTACGCTAATCTAAGTACTTATAATTGAGACTGGCCTCCAAGTTGTCCCCAAGAAGCCCACAAACAAAACTATGGGCGTGGGTATGTTTGATAATTGGGGATCCAGAATCAGGGTGCACTATTACAAATTCCATTTACAAATTTTACAAATAGTAATATTTTAGAACTACGTAGCGAGACATTAATATCGGTCACCATGGTAGCCCCCACACACACGATGTGGTTTTTTAGTGGACCGAAGATTCCACAAAACAAATTACTTATACTATATATATATATATATATATGTTGATTTTCAAGTTTTCGCGGACATAAGTAATGTTATTGTTCACCATTTTCTGGGTTTCGTCACACGATATAAATTGAGTAGGTGGTTTAAACTTACCCCACCTCACCCGACGTTTCGAGGGAATAACATCCCCCATTAACCAGGGTCACCACGACGCGTTGTTCTCCGTTCGGTACTCTCTGCACTCTCTGCAGTCGTGCAGAGAGTACCGAACGGAGAACAACGCGTCGTGGTGACCCTGGTTAATGGGGGATGTTATTCCCTCGAAACGTCGGGTGAGGTGAGGTAAGTTTAAACCACCTACTCAATTTATATCGTGTGACGAAACCCAGAAAATGGTGAACAATAACATATATATATATATATTACTGAACTTAGACTTTCGTGACTATTAATATTGTTAAAATTGTAAATACCACGGGTTGTTACGTCACGTTTACTGCACTTACTTGTCATATTAGTCGACGTTTCTGAGCAACGTATGTGCTCTGTCCTCAGGACACTATGTCACTGTGCGGGAAGCTGCGTCAACACAGGTCTCGTAGTCTACTGCGCATTGTTCTCGAAGGGTCGAACTTCACGTCGATCTTTCGATGTCGTTGCCAGTTTGGATCTAGCGCGCGTAGTCGGGCCTATGTATTGTTGTTGTTGCTTTAGTTGTTGTTGTCGTCGTTGTCGTTGTAGTTGTTGTTGTTGTTGTTGTTGTTGTTGTTGTTGTTGTTGTTGTTGTTGTTGTTGTTGTTGTTGTTGTTGTTGTTGTTGTTGTTGTTGCCCACGTGGTTCTATTTCTCGTTGATGGTGTGTGTGATGACGTGAATTATGACCCAGTGCATGTTTGCTGTTATTATGTAATTCAATCACAGGGTACCAGGTGTCACTTAGTTTGTACAGGCTCTTATGATCATCCCCATTGAGGTTATTTGGTTCTTTTTTGACCTCAATGGCTTCACGTATGTAACGTGGCCAGAACCGTGACTCTTGTTTTATGATTTTTGTTTTATCAAATTCGATTGAGTGATTATCATCTGTCACGTGTTCTATGGCGTGCTTGGCCACTGCGCTTAGATGGCTCTCAGCGCGTTTCACATTGCCTTTGTGGTCTCTAACTCTGTGGGCTACGGTACGACCTGTCTGCCCTATGTATTTTTTACCGCATCTGCACGGCACTTCGTAAACTCCACATATGTCAAGTGGTGGTAACGGGTCCTTGGCTGAGCTGACATAAGCTTCAATTTTACGTGAGGGGGAGAGCACTGTTTTTATATCATAGTCCCTTAAAACACGAGATATGAGATCCGTTACTTTATGAATATAAGGTAAGTAAGCGGTAACTCCTTTTTTATCATTTCCGCTCTCCTTATTTTCTCTCATGTTTTGTTTGTTGACTGTTTGTTTAAATGCTCTGTCTACCTGCTTTTGTTTGTACCCGTTACTACTCAGTGCCTTGGTCAGTGTTAACCTCTCGTTCATGAGGCTTCGGTCATCCGATAAGTGAACGGCACGGTGTACCAGGGATTTAATGACTGAGGACTTATTAGCTGGAGGATGGTTAGAAGATGCTTGTAAATAGAGGTTGGAGTGTGTCTTTTTTCGGTAGACCGAATGACCTATAGTTCCATCGGCATTTTTAGTGAGTAAAATGTCCAAAAATGGTAACTTATTATCCTCCTCAAGCTCTATGCTGAAATTAATGTCAGGATGAATATTATTCATGTAATTCAAAAAGTCCTGTAGTTCCTCCCTTCCGTGTGGCCATACAACAAACACATCATCTACATATCGTAACCAGACCTTTGGCTTGATGCGAGCTTTATGTAGGGCGTCAGTTTCAAAAAAGTCCATATATATATTTGCCACTACTGGCGATAACGGACTACCCATAGCTGCACCCTCTACCTGTTTGTAAAACTGTCCTTGAAAAGTAAAATATGTGCTTGTCATGCAGAAAGCAACTAAATCCGCCTTGTCCTGCGATGTAAGATCCTTAATTACTTGAACTGCGTCATTAATAGGAATCCTTGTGAACAATGAATTAACATCGAAACTTGCCAAGATATCATTTTCATCCAGTTGTATGTTTTTTATTAGATCAATAAAATGATAAGAGTTTTTAATATAGGAGGCAGCTTCAGGTACGTGATGTTGAAGTTGTTTGGCTAGGTGGGCAGCCAACCCTTGTGTGGGCGAGTCAATTGAACTAACAATGGGCCTCAGTGGAACGTTTTCTTTATGAATTTTGGCAACACCGTATAGTCTCGGTACCCGAGGTTCCTTAGGTGTTAAGTGCTGTGCTACCTCCGGTGCAATGCTTGACTGTTTAATGAGTTCACATGTTCTCTTAGTAATACTATTAGTTGGGTTGCGGCTAATTTGAGTATAAGCCTTGTCATCTAAAAGATCATTCATCTTATCGATGTAGTCACATTTATTCATTAAAACTGTTGAGTTGCCTTTGTCTGATTTTCTGAAATCAGACAAAGGCAACTCAACAGTTTTAATGAATAAATGTGACTACATCGATAAGATGAATGATCTTTTAGATGACAAGGCTTATACTCAAATTAGCCGCAACCCAACTAATAGTATTACTAAGAGAACATGTGAACTCATTAAACAGTCAAGCATTGCACCGGAGGTAGCACAGCACTTAACACCTAAGGAACCTCGGGTACCGAGACTATACGGTGTTGCCAAAATTCATAAAGAAAACGTTCCACTGAGGCCCATTGTTAGTTCAATTGACTCGCCCACACAAGGGTTGGCTGCCCACCTAGCCAAACAACTTCAACATCACGTACCTGAAGCTGCCTCCTATATTAAAAACTCTTATCATTTTATTGATCTAATAAAAAACATACAACTGGATGAAAATGATATCTTGGCAAGTTTCGATGTTAATTCATTGTTCACAAGGATTCCTATTAATGACGCAGTTCAAGTAATTAAGGATCTTACATCGCAGGACAAGGCGGATTTAGTTGCTTTCTGCATGACAAGCACATATTTTACTTTTCAAGGACAGTTTTACAAACAGGTAGAGGGTGCAGCTATGGGTAGTCCGTTATCGCCAGTAGTGGCAAATATATATATGGACTTTTTTGAAACTGACGCCCTACATAAAGCTCGCATCAAGCCAAAGGTCTGGTTACGATATGTAGATGATGTGTTTGTTGTATGGCCACACGGAAGGGAGGAACTACAGGACTTTTTGAATTACATGAATAATATTCATCCTGACATTAATTTCAGCATAGAGCTTGAGGAGGATAATAAGTTACCATTTTTGGACATTTTACTCACTAAAAATGCCGATGGAACTATAGGTCATTCGGTCTACCGAAAAAAGACACACTCCAACCTCTATTTACAAGCATCTTCTAACCATCCTCCAGCTAATAAGTCCTCAGTCATTAAATCCCTGGTACACCGTGCCGTTCACTTATCGGATGACCGAAGCCTCATGAACGAGAGGTTAACACTGACCAAGGCACTGAGTAGTAACGGGTACAAACAAAAGCAGGTAGACAGAGCATTTAAACAAACAGTCAACAAACAAAACATGAGAGAAAATAAGGAGAGCGGAAATGATAAAAAAGGAGTTACCGCTTACTTACCTTATATTCATAAAGTAACGGATCTCATATCTCGTGTTTTAAGGGACTATGATATAAAAACAGTGCTCTCCCCCTCACGTAAAATTGAAGCTTATGTCAGCTCAGCCAAGGACCCGTTACCACCACTTGACATATGTGGAGTTTACGAAGTGCCGTGCAGATGCGGTAAAAAATACATAGGGCAGACAGGTCGTACCGTAGCCCACAGAGTTAGAGACCACAAAGGCAATGTGAAACGCGCTGAGAGCCATCTAAGCGCAGTGGCCAAGCACGCCATAGAACACGTGACAGATGATAATCACTCAATCGAATTTGATAAAACAAAAATCATAAAACAAGAGTCACGGTTCTGGCCACGTTACATACGTGAAGCCATTGAGGTCAAAAAAGAACCAAATAACCTCAATGGGGATGATCATAAGAGCCTGTACAAACTAAGTGACACCTGGTACCCTGTGATTGAATTACATAATAACAGCAAACATGCACTGGGTCATAATTCACGTCATCACACACACCATCAACGAGAAATAGAACCACGTGGGCAACAACAACAACAACAACAACAACAACAACAACAACAACAACAACAACAACAACAACAACAACAACAACAACAACAACAACAACAACTACAACGACAACGACGACAACAACAACTAAAGCAACAACAACAATACATAGGCCCGACTACGCGCGCTAGATCCAAACTGGCAACGACATCGAAAGATCGACGTGAAGTTCGACCCTTCGAGAACAATGCGCAGTAGACTACGAGACCTGTGTTGACGCAGCTTCCCGCACAGTGACATAGTGTCCTGAGGACAGAGCACATACGTTGCTCAGAAACGTCGACTAATATGACAAGTAAGTGCAGTAAACGTGACGTAACAACCCGTGGTATTTACAATTTTAACAATATATATATATATATATAATTTAATTTAATTTCTGGATTTTCACATATATATATATATATATATATATATATATATAGAAGGTATGTAAAAAAACAACCTCCTCACAAAACGTGGACTAATACCCAAAAACCCTCTCCAACATATATATATATATAGGGCTCATCATTTATAAATTGACAAATTAATTTTTCTTTAGTCTTTGAAACCAAATTTGGAAAACAAGCATATATAATTACCTTTATGATGCCTTTCGAAACCATGCAAGGGCCCTGTATTCTGTAACGTGTATTGTACATCCCTCAAATGAAATCTGCCCGAATTCGGACTTGTTTACTCAATTTAACATTAAATTACTCATAACAAGTTGGAATTCAGGCAGAATTATTTTTATGATTAACAATAATAAGTTACAGAATAGGGGCCAAATGTATTTCGGCTGACGTCGAATCTCGGTATCTTCAACTGGGTCCTGGGATAATATCCTCTTGTCAGTTCTTGACGACCACTTCCACCGCACTTGTTTCAATGTATTTTGCCTTGACGCAGGCCAAACAAACCATTCGCCGTGTGAATGATAACAATATTGTGAGTCGGCAAGTAATAAAAGTGTTTTAATTTGTATTACCATCTGCGATGCCATGTAGGCCTACACATACATTGAAGGTTAACGTATATATAGTATTTGATGTATTTGTACTTTGAGATGCTATAAATTTACAGTCATCAATGTTTATGTCTACATCCCACTCGTTATACAGCATAAAATAATAATACATTTTGTAAGATGCTGCCCATGGGACAGTTCAGGCCCTCTTCAGGTGACGATTACTATTAAGGTATTGCGGTAATGAATAGTTGGGAAGGAATGTCTTAGGGCTTCTGTGAGTATGACTTTATTCAAGCATTACCCAATTGTGACTGATGAAAACTTCGGAAAAAACTTTCACTCGGGGATCGGGTTTCTAGAATTCTAGTTATCCGTCACCCAACCGTGGTATTGTTACTTTCCCCCCACCCCCCTTTCGATAAGGGAGTCTATAATGCCGTCGTGTCGTCACGATGATCCCTGCATAGGGACCGCCACGAAAAATAAAAATCAACCAGAAATCAACGTTTATCTAACGTTGGTAAAATAACGTTAATGTAATGTATACTTATGTATGTTGTTACAATGTAAACAAATAACCAAAACACAGAAATTACTTCAGAACATTACAAGTTAGCCCGTGCTCAGTAAAAACTACATTCAAAGTTCACAGAGGTCCATCGTGACCTTATTGTAGACGATACGTTATAATCGTTCTTACCCAGGTGCGCACTATGGCCATTGTGAAGCTAGAATGAGTGAGGGGTGGGTGGGGGGGGGGGGGGTGGGGGAGGGGTAAATAAAACTGAAGGTTGCCCTAGAGCCACCGTGACGACATTATGTACGGTCTTTCATTGAGCGCTTACAATTTTTATTCTTGTTGTAAGTATTGTTGTTACAATCGTTGTTGTTGTAAATGTAACCGCACAATGAAAGATTGTACATAATATCTCTACGATGACCCTATAGTGCACATTCAGTATTGTCCTAGGAAAACGCTCTGCATTGATAGCGAGCGCCCTCAGGAACACACACGAAATTTTGCACACAAGTTTTGAAGGTAACCGCCATCGACAACAATCAACCACAGCATTTTCAAGTGCCTATTGTTACCATAGCTAGTAGCTACGTCCCTTTTTACGTAATTCATACCGCCAATACTAGTCGGATCGCAATAAAAATAGCATATTCGTGACCGGACAAAACTTTCTGTAATATGGCCACCTCATATTTTGCCGTTTTTGTTTTGAATAGTAGCTTTGAATGTAGTTATGTGCTAATTGTGATGTTCTGAAGTAATCTTGGTGTTTTGGTTATTTGTTTACATTGTAACAACATACATAAGTATACATTACATTAACGTTATTTTACCAACGTTAGATAAACGTTAATTTCCGGTAGATTTTGGTTTTTTGGTTTTTTGCTTTACGTTGTAACAACATACACAGCAATACATTACAATAACGTTATCCTACCAACGTTAGATAAACGATGGTTTCTGGTTAGGAACCTAACCATAACCAACAATTACTACTTCTAACCATAACACAACGTTATTTCAACGCACGTGTGTTACTTGGGTTGTAATTAAGATAAATAACAATTAGGTGAAAACTTCTGCAATGCTAGACAGTTTAGGGAATCAGCTTAATACAATGATAGTTATAAAAAAAGGTGAACGTAATAGGTGAATTTAGTACAAATAAATATTTTACAAAACAAAAATCTTATTTATAGACTACCTTCTCAGTTACAGACAGGGATTTTTCTCGGAGGATATTTATACCATTCATTATGTGCTTCGTTGCTATGATGGTTACGCAATGCCCTCGCTTCGCTGGTGCCTGAAGTCTGCGATAGAGTGCGATAGCTAACGTTGAATAAGTGTTTATTTCAATGTTCTCTATATTTTCATGTCATGTCTTTCATGTGAAACTGAAAAACCTTACGGATATTTTACACCCCGAACTCAGTTGGGGAGGTTTGTTGTACATTTATCCCCATAGAATTCCTTGTTCCTAGGCTGTGTTTGTTGCGGGCGGATCTACCCTGGATCACAAGAATGGAGGACCTAACTTTAACCCACGGAATACTAAGGGGATCAGTGCTTCGGCTCAGGTAAGCAGATCCATTCAACATAATGGCTTATGAATAAATCTTAAATTTGTGCATTTTTGGTACGAGTCAAAAAACCGTTTTGAATTCCATTTAGAGAAAAAATTATCTGTTAAGAGTCCAACTAATGAACGGTGAGTAAGACATGCATGAAACCTGTACTATCATATTGTTTGCTGCGTATTACTGGGACCTTTGCAATTTGCATAGCTATGACGTATGTGTGGACTGTAAACTAAGTAGAGACTTTGGATTTTCGAATATAAACTCACCTTCATCGAAGAATGTATGAATACATGTAACAGAAAAGGGATAGTGTTTTCATCCCCCAGTACAAAAGAATGTATTAAGCACTTTTATGACGAAATCAAATTCTTAAACGAGGATCCTGCTTCTGCCTTATAATAAACTAAATTCATTTTTGTATGGGAAAGTTTTTCTTATTATTTTTCTTTTGTGACAAGTCATAAAACATATCTGACATTTTAAAGTTTTTCATTTTTGAGAATATACTATCAAAACCAGTTCCAATGTTTCTATACGTTAGCTTGCAACTAGTGAAGAATAGTGGAATAGAACTTACATCATACATAGCGAAAGGTTTTAAAAACTTAATATAAAAAAAAACGTCCCCTTAAATTTCAGAAAAGGAGAGCCATGTTGTTTGGCTGTCCCGGTTTGGACGCGGGAGATGTCAACATAACTTGCAGACACGAGAAGCTGGAGGCTAAACTTGGACCGGGAATAGACTGCGCAGAGAAAGTTCCTGTCAACACCAAAGCTTTCTTCCTCAACTGTCAGCCGGGCTATGGAATAGTAGAGGAATACCAGATAATAACTTGCAAGTTTCCCGGCAAGTGGGATAACGATGTTTTTACATGTGATGGTAAATATTTCTTTGATTTTCTAACAAATCCATTTTTTACTCTGTATTATCATGTTTTTTTTATTTATACATATCCACTACAATGTATACCCTACCATATTATGTTGCACTTATTCTAATACTCCGATACCGCTACTGTTTATCTTTCCTTAATAAGTCTATCAGTCTAAATTCTCACTCAGTGTGTCCTCGTATACAATCAAATTTTATTATTTTGTGTACTCTAAAAATGATTTCTAAGACATCAAATATATTCAACAGTCTCAGTTTTTGGTTCATGGCCTTATATTGTTGCATCACAAAAAAATCAGGTGACTTTTTCTAACTTCGTATTGATTACTTACTTTCAATACATTGTTCCTAAGCAATTAGTTGAAGACATTGCTAGGAATGCTATATGCTACGAATTTCGTTCAACTGTAATATATTGAACATGTTTTTAAATACATAAGGAGTACATCAATGGTATAGAAGAAAATTTTGGTTAACTGTCGAGTTTGAATTCCCTTTCAAGAATAATACTGATAATATTTATTAGAAATCTTTGCTGTATATATAATAGGGTTCATACTGTGGCTTTTGCATAATAAAGCGACTTTTTGAGGAGGTGATATCCATGCAGAGTGGCCTTATTGTAATTTATTTGATGATCTTGAGTAACTTTTAATTTGGCGTACTTAGTAAAAACATCTTGCATTAGGGCTATTATTCAAAATATCGTTAAAGAAACCTTCAGTTAAGATTTTCCGGTGACTGGTATCGAACCGACGACCTTCCGATTTAGTGTCGCGGTTCACCGCTGAGCCTCTTTTTGGTTAACTAGAAATGTATACGTGTCAGTTATTCATATCCGGTAAAACTGTATCTTGATGCAAAACGAATAATATGATGAAAAAAGTCTATGTAGCAGAATATGATAAAACCATATTTTTCATTTCCCGTACTGGCTGACTCGCATGACATCCGTTAACGTTGTATATGTGTTTACCCTTGAACTCATATTAATCTCAAAAACAATGTTCCAGATTATTATAAACAAAGAAATGGAATAATTCAGTAAGGACACGAGTAAAAACCACGTATGTTTCTATTCCAATCAACTGAAAGGTCGTTATCCAACCATTAATCATTAGACCTTACAATAACTCTAGGCTGCAATTCGTTTCTTTCGATTGACTAAAACATAAGTGATAGCAATTCTTTTCTGAAATCGATCTATATAGTTACCTTCCGTGGATATCAACAAATATTACAAATGTAAAAATCTCTCACACTTTTACTTACAGAAAAGCCAACGGAGCCACCGACAACAACCAAGCCAACAACCAAGACGACAAACAAGACTACAATAGCAACAACAACCAAGAAACCGGCGACAACCACAATTAAGACAACCGTGAAACCTACAAACGCAACAACCGTCAGGCCTGCCAACATCTCAACCACTGCTGGCGCTACCAATGCCAGTACAGCCAGTACAGCTACCACGGCCAGTACAGCTACCACGGCCAGTACAGCTACCACAGCTGCTCCAGTTACCGTGGCAACCACTGTCGTCGCCATTTCCACAATCGCAGCCACAACAGCAGCTGGAACAACCACAGCCACAACCACTGACACTACCACAGCCACAGCCACAACAGCAACAACAACAACATCCACAGCTGCTTCAACAACCACAACTACAACCGTGGCTCCAACCACCGCATCTACCGTGGCCACAACTACACTGGACTTACCAACAACGACACCAACTACAACCGATACTACAACTTTGACCACAACTGGAGTCGTTACTTCTTCTACCACAACAGTTGCCACGACCACCGCTGTAGGTGAGTTAGAATCACACCACTTAGTATGACATCACGCGGCTGTCGACCATCACTCGTTATGACTTTATGACTTATGTCATAACGATTGTAATGGGAAAATTTTTCTATTTCGATCCAATTCTGGTTAGGATTTACACATATGTGGTCAGTGTAATGACGGATTATCTAATCGCCTGGTAAAAATTCTGTTTCAGTAATTCCTGTAGGTTATAAATTGGAGACTGTCGGCATATTAAAGAAGAGCATAGTACCGGCTACGTTTCCTGACGCGACAGCTGACTGTGCCAAGGACGGAGGGTTTATAATGGTAATTGATACATTGCGGACGCCATTTGTTGAGGCCTTTGTGGCTTTGTCTACAACATACATTGGTGCTACAAACAACAGAGATATTTGGCAAGGGGTGAATGGATCAAACGGCAAGTGGACAACGTTCAATGGTAAGAATATTCACTTATATTCAACGTGTAACGTCTTCTAGTTTATTTATGGATGTGTATAGGCTTGCGAGAGGGAGAGAGAGATACAGGGCACAAGTGTGGTTGAAATTATAATCATGATTGAATTAATAATTTAACAGTGTCTTCGTTAAAAAAGGGGTAGTCAGGTGAAGAACTAAAAAATCACTTATGAGTCATAAGTGCATTAATTCAGTTATGACGTATAAAAGAAAGTGATACAGGTTGCTTTAATGCAAGAAACAAAATAGTGAACATTAAGCTATTCTACTAGAAACACTTTGCCAGCTCTGTTGCATTTTCTTCTTATGCATAGTACAACTGTATCGGTTCTGAGCTCGCTAGCGCCTTCCCGATAGACAGAGCATTCATTGTGTGATACGAGTCCAGCCACAACACTCAGCGACTTTGGACAGTACTGCTCAAAACAGATTGCAACTTTGGTACACATCAAGTCACAAGAAAATTAATTGCAGGGCATTTTGTAGAATTACACGTTTGTACTAAGAAGCATGTTATCGGTAGAGAAACGATGCACATTTTAACTCCTGATCAACTTTTAATAAGTGCCTTATTTTAGCGGTGGTTTTACTTTCTTGAGGCAACATTATTTTTGTATGGGAATTACCATAAGAAAGTTCCTTGGTGCTACTTGGTAGCAACAAGCTAAAAAATCGCGTTTCCTTTAATTTTTCAAACACCTGATTTTAAAGTATGGTATCTTTTAGTCATGTTTTCTATATATCATGGTGGACATATTCAAATGGTAGTTGTAAGATTTTATTTAACTAGCCTTTTATGTCGCAGGCACTGACTCTACTAAGATACCTGGCTTCGAGTGGGTGGCTGGCAGACCATTCACGGGATCAACGTGTGCGGTATATGTCCACAGGGTCAAGGCCCATTGGGATTGTGCTCCAACAACCTGTAATTCTATCAAGTTACCTTACATTTGCGAGGTGAATCACTAGTGTAGACGTGAAAGCATCATTCAGACGTTTGCAATCTTCACATTCATAGAAGTGAATATTATATTTAGACATTTGCACTTTCGGCTTTACCGTTTTCTATTTTGTTTGGATAGAATGTCTTATATTGCTGTTGATTGGTCTCAATACGACGCGTACCAATTAATGTACCGATTTTTAAACACCTTGTTCCTCATGTAATAATTAAATAACTTTTAATAAAAAAAAAAAAACGGATCAGTCTTTACATGATAATAAATCGTGTAGTAACGCTAAATATAAGGGTGCGAAAAACGAGCCGCCGCCATGTTGATGGGATCTGACGTCATGGTAAAGTGGCCTCTGTGGCCTCTGTGTATGCTCACCGCCTTAGCGATTGGTCTGTTACGCCCTTCCAAGGTCTACTTGATCTCCGCCTAGCTGAGGCTCGTTGACTTGCCTCCGCTAGGCGGAGATCAAGTAAACCTTGATCCCCGAGTTAATGCGACAACAAAACCAATACCAAATACCCAAGGTCCGTCGATCCCCTGGCGGAGGTTCGGTAAACGAGCCCCCGCCAGGGGATTTACTGACCTTGTGTTAGAATTAGACGTACTTTCCATTTTTCCATTTTTAGTTCTACAAACTAAGATAAGACTCACCTTAGTTTGTTGAAAAATCTAATGAATCTAATGATTTCAATTGTGTACTTTAACAATATTTGTACATTCCTTTGTGCTTGCGTTTCACTAATGTGGTTATTGAAGTAAGCAAACTCCGTAATTGTCAAAGAGCTTGGTTTACTTATATATATATATATATACTGAACCTATTTAAAAAAAATTGTTTTTGCGACCTGCGTGAATATACGTCTTGTATCTTAATCTATATAACTAATTACTAAGTTCAACAACAAATTCGTATGCGTGTTGCGTATTGGTTGCCTAACAAGATCCAACAGGGTATAAAGTCTTGTTTTCACACGGACAAGAGAACTACATGCTGCAGAGAATGCTTTAAACAATAATCATCACTATCTTTTAAATGATTACAATTTAATGTTGTCGTAACCATCAACCGGTTAGTGTGTACATCGAAGCAAGCGGGTGTAACAATTGAACAACTGACTGTCACTTCGTTTCGTCTCCTGTTCGTGCATGCGGATCTCTGACTGCTGATTGGTCGACAAACTATTCTTGCTCGTCCAATCAGCGTGCATGAAAACGAAATTTAAATGTTCGGCTGATTGCAATATAGTTGATATAGTTATAGTTAGTTATAGTTGCAATATATTTAATCAGTCACATTGTGAAAGATGATATTAACACTCACAATTATTCACGTATTTAATATGCTTGTGCTCTATTACCGTTACAATATAAAATAAGGTGTCACAATGTTACTTTGCAATTTGTGTGAAAAATAATAAATTGAATACTCTTCTACTATATTATTTATGAATTTATTTATTCACACATCTCCTTACTGTTATCATATAAGTTCTTGTTTTACAGCCGGTGCATGAAAAAAGATAATGAAAACTTTTTTAGTAAATTTATTTGTCATTCTTTTCTCTATTTGACCGTCATAATGATAAAGTTACAACTAGAAACGGCCACACGTATCAAACTTTTTATCATATAGCAACACTTTTCCACGGATTCATTTAAAACTAGAAGCGGAAGTGTTTAAAATCCATTTTTTACCTGCCTGTTCTACAAACTAAGGTAAGTGCATTGTAGAAAGAATGCAATGATTTTAATTGTGTACTTTAACAATACTTATACATTCCTACGTGCTTGCGTTTCACTAATGTGGTAAGCGAGGTAAGGGAACTTCGTAATTGTCAAAGAGTTTGTTTTACTTATTGAAAATAGCATGAAATAAAACAATCCCCTAGCAGCCGTGGGGATCTCCCAAATCGAGGACATCCCTGGACTCCGAGGTGAAACATACGATGGTCGGGGGTTGTGATGGACCAATCCTTTGGTAGAAAAGACACCCCTTACCTAACCACAATATAGGGAGTATTCACGTGACGTCACATCGGCCATATTGGTGGCCTATTTCAAGTTTCATTAAGCTGTCAATAGAAAACCAATAATATTGTTTACGGGGAAATACGAGAGTTTGAACCCGTATTTCTCCCGATAAAGAATACGAAAATGATTATGTGTGCCATTGTAAACAAAAAAAGAGTGGCCGAAATAAGAGAGTTTATTTCTGTTCCTTTTCAGTAATAATAGGGCACTAGCAACACCAAAAGACAACAATGAAACAAATGAATTGAATCGATGGACAAACAACAAGCTGTCAAAAAATAATTTCGTCTGATTTTGGAAAACAAAACAAAAAACAAACAAATACACATACAAAACTTTCACTTACTCGTTGTCTATCATAAAAAGTTTTAAATGACGAGCAGTTACTATTGCTACACTTGTTTTTATTTCTATGGTTGCAATTTTATTATTTTGACAGCTGATGGTTGTCCATCAGTTCAATTCATTTGTTCCATTGTTGTCTATCGGTGTTGCTAGTGCCCTATAGTAAACCAAAGTTAGAGAACAGTTGAACTTCAACCCAACGCCAGCTGAAACATTGTAACAATGAACAACTACCAATCACAGGCCATTATGGTCCCCAGTTTGGCCACCATGCGCAATACGTGAATACATCCCGGCCATAATTAAGAGAAAATTGTGTGTTAACGTATGAGCTGTCAATATGTTTACCACAAAATATAAGAGTTTTAACACGTATATCCCCCGATAAAGTTTACAAAAATGACTATTATGTAGTATTGTAAACGATCGAAACTGTAATTGGGACATAAGTGGTTTATTTATGTTGCTTTCTAATAATAATAGCAAACCAAAGTTTGAGAAACAGTTGAGTTTCCACCAAACGCCATCTAAAACATTCAATGAACTACCAATCAAATTCAATTGGGGCCTCCGGGAAAGGCACCAAGTTAGGCCACTGAGGGCGCTGGAGAAAACCAATGAAGGGCTTAAAGTGGCAATGTCACGCAACTTTCCGATAAAGCAGCGTCGTCCTTCCTACTTCGATAATGGCAAATTTCGAATTTTTTTTAAAGAAATACAGCTTTTAAAATTTTTGGGCAGATTATGAATACCATTAGTCCATTTTAAAAGGCAAGGCGCTTTTTAAATTAGACACGTTTAAGACATAGAAACAACTAAGCAAAACAAAACAACAAACAAAATAAAAACGGAACAACAAGAAAAACCAACAACCGAAATTTAGGTGGCTCGTTGGTCTAGTGGTTAGCATCCCTGCTTCCAATGCAGAAGGTCCCGGGTTCAAATCCCGCTTCAGGCAGAAGTTTTTTAACTTCCAATGTTGGTTCAATTCCATTACTACTTGGCTTAGGAATAAGTAAACGGTGACTTTGGAGCCGTCCTAGCAACGAAGCACTCAATAAATTCAAAGTTGTTCTGAATCGGCCTTGTTGATTCTGGCATTTGTCCGCAGGTGTTCGCACTGTCCAATCACTGATTCATATGTTTCATATTTGAAATATCGATCTTTGATTGGTTATCGCTCACTCGTCGATGGTGTTCGAAGCCTACAGGGTTGGTTTAGTCACTTTAAATTAAAGTCCCCCACTGCAAATCAGTTTAGTTACTGAGTGGGTAGACTCTAAATGTGAATTTATTTTTTTATTTTTATTTAAATACAAAAAAAAAGAAAATATTTCACAATAACATCCGACACTATTTTCAACCGCGGAATGCAGTCTTCACCAATAAGTTGCTAAATTTGGCCACATTACATATAGCGCTGTATGAACTAATAATACAAGGTGCCTATGGCCGCCATTCGTATTACGTGAATACACAATAGGACCTACTTGACGTAAATTCTTTTATTGTCCTTATCAAAATATCGCCATACAGCACAGTTGTTAATATCTTCATCTCGTCACATCCCGACCAGATAACTTTAATAATGGTAAATGATTTTTTAGTCAACGTCCTTGATAAATTCATGAAGTATTAAAAAAATTTACAAAAGCAGCATTACGTATCTACATCCCGTGTCTTTCCGGTAGAGACTAAAATATGGTCCACTTGTCCACGACTGACACACACATTTCTATACCCACAGATCGTCTGACCGAGAAGGAGCCATGTCGCCATCACTCCGTCTTCTAGTTGCTGCATTTATTGTAACGGTAAGGCGGTCTTTGCTCACTTTGCTGCAGGTAACGAACGCAAGTATAATCTAATTTTACAGTTGAAACACTATCAACAAAGCTAAAACATGAACACAAATATTCAAATTGGGCGCTAGACACTTAGTCGAAGGCAGAGCACAGAAAACTCTTATATAAATACACATTTATATATTTCTTTTTTAATATACATTTTCATATATTTTTTTTTATATATCTCATACAATTTTCAACCAGTGTTGATCATTGTAATTTAAATTAATTACAACTAGGTTAAAACTCCTGCAAGGCCGCGGCAGTTTATGGCATCAGCATAATACAATAATAGTAATAAAAAAATGTAAAAATAATAGGTGAATTTAGTACAAACATTTAATTTACAAAACAAAAATCGTATTCATAGTCTACCCACTCAGTTACAAGAAGTGATTTTCATCGGAGGATATTTATATTATTCATTGTGTGCTTCGTTGCTTTGACGGTTAGGCACTGCCCTCGCTATAGGGTGGTGCTTAAAGTCTGCGATAGAGTGCGATAGTTAACGTTAAATAAGTATTTATTTATATGTTTACTATTTCATGTCACTCGGAATTAAACGTATAAAACTTACGGATATTTTACACCCCAAGTTCAGTTGGGGAGGTTTGGTGTACATTTATCTCCATAGAATTCTTTGTTCCCAGGCTGTGTTCATTGGAGGCGGATCTACCCTGGATCGCAAGAATGGAGGACCAAACTTTAACCCACGGAATACTAAGGGGATCAGTGCTTCGGCTCAGGTAAGCAGATCCATTCAACATTATGGCTTATGTATAGATCTTAAATTTTTGCATTTTTTGTACGAGTCAAAAAACCGTTTTGAATTCCATTTAGAGAACAAATTATCTGTAAAGAGTCCAACTAATGAACGGTGAGTAAGACATGCATGAAACATGTACTATCATATTGTTTGCTGCGTATTACTGGGACCTTTGCAACTTGCATAGCTATGACGTATGTGTGGACTGTAAACTAAGTAGAGACTTTGGATTTTCGAATATAAACTCACCTTCATCGAAGAATGTATGAATACATGTAACAGAAAAGCGATAGTGTTTTCATCCCCCAGTACAAAAGAATGTATTAAGCACTCTAATGACGAAATCAAATTCTTAAACGAGGATCCTGCTTCTGCCTTATAATATAACTAGTTTTCATTTTTGTATGGGAAAGTTTTTCTTATTATTTTTCTTTTGAGACAAGTCATAAAACATATCTGACATTTTAAAGTTTTCATTTTTGAGAATATACTATAAAAACCAGTTCAAATGTTTCTATACGATAGCTTGCAACTCGTGAAGAATAGTGGAATAGAACTTTCCCCATACATTGCGTAAGGTTCTAAAAACGTAATATGTAAAAAGAAATGTTTCTTGTAATTTCAGAAAATGAGAGCCATGTGGTTTGGCTGCCCCGGTTTGGACGCGGGAGATGTCAACATAACTTGCAGACATGAGAAGCTGGAGGCTAAACATGGACCGGGAATAGACTGCGCGGAGAAAGTTCCTGTCAACACCAAAGCTTTCTTCCTCAACTGTCAGCCGGGCTATGGAATAGTAGAGGAATACCAGATAATAACTTGCAAGTTTCCCGGCAAGTGGGATAACGATGTTTTTACATGTGACGGTAAATATTGCCTTGATTTCCTAACAAATCTATTTCTTATTCTGTAACACCATGTATTTTTATTTATATATCCACTACAATGTATACCTTACATTATTATGTTGCACTTATTCTAATACTCCGATATCACTACTGCTTATCTATCCTTAATAAGTCTACCAGTCTAAATTCTTACTCAGTAGGTCCTCCTTTTCATTCAAATTTTATTATTTAGTGCACTCTTAAAATTAATTCTCACTCATCACATATATTCAACAGTCTCAGTATAATACATTGACTATAACATCGGTTCTTGGTTCATGACCTAATATTTCTGCATCATAAAAACAATAAGGTGATACTTTTTAACTTAGTTTTGATTACTGACTTCCAATACATTAAGTTCCTAAGCAATTAATGGCAGACATAAAGTATCAACAAAAATTCTACGAATTTCGTATAACTGTAATATATTGAACATGTTATTAAATATATTAGGAGTACATCAATGGTTTAGAAATTCCGTTTCAATAATAATAATAATATTAATTATATTTATAAGGAATCTTTTCTGTAAGGTTTATACTATAGCTGTAGCATATAGCGACTTTTTCAGGAGGTGGTAGTTGAGAAACTGTAAGAATGATGGAACCCTTTTTATTCCCGCCACTGCTACCCGATCCCCCTCAACTCTATGAAACAACAAACTGAACAACTGAAACAAACCGATTTTCAGTTACGCATTTCATTTTGTTAGGTTGTCACGGAGTTGAGGGGGGTCGGGTAGCAGTGGTGAGGATAAGAAGGGAGCCGTCATTCTTACAGCTTCTAAACTATAACTATGTTGTGTTGGCCTAATTGTATTTCATTTGCAGATCTTGAGTAAATTTTATTTGTTGTCACTAGTCGGAACATCTTGCATCAGGGCTCTTATATAAAATGTCGTTAAAGAAACCTACAGTTAAGATTTTCCGGTGACCGGTATCGAACCGACGACCTTCCGGTTTAGTGTCGCGTGTTACCGCTGAGCCTCTTTTTGGTTAACTTGAAATGTATACGTGTCAGTTATTCATATCCGGTAAAACTGTATCTTGATGCAAAACGAATGTGATGAACAAAGACTATATTGCAGATTATGATAAAACCATATTTTTCATTTCCCGTACTGGCTAACGCACATAACAATCCGTCACGTGTTGTATGTTTTTACCCTTGAGCTCATATCTATCTCAAAGGCAATGCCCGGATTGTATTAAACAATGCAACGGAAATTTTCACTAAAGCGGCTGTTACACGGAGAAGTTGGAAAAGTGGAAAGAAAAAAGTAGAGAAAAAAGTTACTCTTTTACTTGTAGAGATAGCTTGTAGCTTATGGGACTTTTCGCGTTGCTGTCACACTAGGAAGTGAAAAAAGAGAAAAGTGAAAAGTTCTCCAAAAAGTTGAACACTGCTTGACAAGTAAAGAGTGAAAAGAAAAACGACCTTGAAGAGTTGAAGCTGATTGGTCGATTGACACGGCCATTGAGTACGACTCGGGAGAGTTGTGACGTCCAGACATTGCTATTCTAGCCTACAAAACTTGTCATTTTGACAGCTTGTAGCCTTGTAGTTAAAAACGCATATGCCGATGGATTCGTTGGAGGAATAGGCTGCAATTGCTGTAAATATTAATGTAATTATCGCCATTGTAAGAAGCCGGCGACGAAGAAGAAGAAACAGTGATTTGTTTACATGCATCGACGATCCAAATTTCGTAGAAATCGACTACAGTCTTCTTGTTGCCACCATTTGCCGCAAGAGCGCATTCTAGTTTTGTAGAAATACCGACAGGTTACGCCACACGCGCGCTCTTTTCTTTCAACTCTGTGTATTCCCATGTGACGGCTACAAAAGAACTTTTCTCTTTACTTTTTTCTTTTCACTTTTTTAACTTCTCCGTGTAACAGCCGCTTAAGGAAACGAGTAAAAACCTCGCATGTTTCTATTCCAATCAACTGAAAGGCCGTTATCCAAACATTAATCAATAAAAGACCTAACAATAACTCTAGGCTGCAATTCGTTCCTTTCGATAGATTGAAACATATAAGATATAATACAATAAAAAAACAATTCTTTTCTGTAATCCACCTAAATAGTTATCTTCCGTGGATATCAACCAATATTACAGATGTAAAAATTTCTCACACTTTTATTTACAGAAAAGCCAACGGAACCACCAACAACAACCAAGCCAACAACCAAGACAACAAACAAGACTACAATAGCAACAACAACCAAGAAACCGGCGACAACCACAATTAAGACAACCTTGAAACCTACAAACGCAACAACCGTCAAGCCTGCCAACATCTCAACCACTGCTGGCGCTACCAATGCCAGTACAGCCAGTACAGCTACCACAGCCAGTACAGCTACTACTGCCAGTTCTGCAACCACAGCTGCTCCAGTTACCGTGGCAACCACTGTCGTCGCCATTACTACAACCGCAGCCACAACAGCAGCTGGAACAACCACAGCCACAACCACTGACACTACCACATTCACAGCCACAACAGCAACAACAACAACGTCCACAGCTGCTACAACAACCACAACTACTACCGTGGCTCCAACCACCACCTCTACCGTGGCCACAACGACATTGGACTTACCTACAACGACACTAACTACAACCGATGCTACAACTTTGACCACAACTGGAGTCGTTACTTCTTCTACCACTACAGTTGCCACGACCACCGCTGTAGGTGAGTTAGAATCACACCACTTAGTTTGACATCACGCGGCTGTCGACCATCATTCGTTATGACGTTATGACTTATGTCATAAAGATTGTAATGAGAACATTTTTCTATCCCGATCCAATTCGGGTTAGGATTTACACATATGTGGTCAGTGTAATGACGGATTATCTAATCGTCTGGTAATAATTCTGTTTCAGTAATTCCTGTAGGTTATACATTGGAGAGTGTCGGCATATTAAAGAAGAGCATAATACCGGCTACGTTTTCTGACGCGACAGCTGACTGTGCCAAGGACGGAGGGTTTATAATGGTAATTGATACATTGCGGACGCCATTTGTTGAGGCCTTTGTGGCTATGTCTACAACATACATTGGTGCTTCAAACACCAGAGATGTTTGGCAAGGGGTGAATGGATCAAGCGGCAGGTGGACAACGTTCAATGGTAAGAATATTTACTTATATTCAACGTGTACCGTTGTTTTATTTATTTATGGACGTTTATAGGCTTGCGAGAGGGAGAGAGACACAGGTCACCAGGTGGCTCGTTGGTCCAGTGGTTAGCATCTCTGCTCTCAATGCAGATGGTCCCGGGTTTAAATCCCGGTTCAGGCAGAAGTTTTTTAACTTCTAATAGAGATTCAGTTCCATTAGCTGCTTCTTGTCGTATAGGAATAAGTAAACGGTGACTTTGGTGCCGTCCTAACAACGAGGCACTCAATAAATTCAAAGTTGTTCTGAATTGACCTTGTAGATTCTGACATTTTTCCGCAAGTGTTCGCACTTTCCGATCACTGATTCATATGTTTCGTATTTGAAATATTGATCTTTGATTGGTTATCGCTCACTCGTCGCTAGTGTTCGTAGCCTACAGGGTTGGTTTAGTCACTTTAAATTAAAGTCCCCCACTGCAAATCAGTTTCGTTACTGAGTGGGTAGACTCTAAAAGTGAATTTAATTTTGTTTTTATTTATTTAAGTGTGGTTGAAATTATTAGTATCGTGATCGAATCAATAATAGATCTGTGTGTTTGTTATGTCGTAGGTACTGACCCTACTAAGATACCTGGCTTCGAGTGGGCGACGGCCAGACCAATTGCGGGTACAACATGTGCGGTGTATGTCTACAGGTATAAGTACCATTGGGATTGTGCTCCATCAACCTGTAGTTCTTCCAAGTTACCTTACATTTGCGAGGTGAATCACTAGTGTAGACGTGAAAGCATCATTCAAACGTTTGAAATCTTCACATTCATAGATGTGAATATTATATTTAGACATTTGCACTTTCGGCTTCACCGTTTTCTATTTTGTTTGGCAAGAATGTTTTATATTGCTGTTTATTGGTCTTAATACGATAGGCAAAACGCGTACGAATTTTTTTAATTTTTTAACACTTTGTCTCTCAATAATAATTTGGTTAATTTTGAATTTTGAAAAACGGGTCAGTCTGTGTCTCAAAATAAATGGTTTTGTAACATTTAATAAAAGGGCGCGAAAACGAGTCGCCGCCACGTTGATGGGATCTGACGTCATGAACAACTTGTCTCTGTGTATGCTCACAGCTTAGAGATTGGTCTGTTACGCCCTTAAGGTTACGCCACGTCTACTGAATCATGACGACACAGCCGCCACTAAACGTTTCAGATTCCTGAGTTGATACTTAAATAATGCAAAAACAAAACCAATATTAAACCCAAGGTCCGTCGATCCTTTGGCGGAGGTTAACTAAACGAGCCCGTGCCATGGGATTTACAAACATTGTATTAAAGCTATTTAAAAAATGAGTTTTTGCTAAAAATCTGCGTGAATATACTTCTTGTATCCTTATATATATAAATAACTAATTAATAAGTTCAACAAAAAGTAGTATGCGTGTTGCTTATTGGTTGCCTAACAAGATCCGACATGGTATAAAGTCTTGTTTTCATACGGCCTAGAAAACTACACGCTGCAGAGAATGCTTAATCATCACTATATTTTAAAAGATCAGAAATGTTGCCGTAACCATCCACCGGTTAGTGTGTACATCAGGCAAGCAAGTGTAACTTTTGAACAACTGACTGTCACTTCGCTTCGTCTCCTGTTCGTGCATGCGGATCTCTGACTTCTGATTGGTCGACAAACTATTCTCGCTCGTCCAAGTCGCGTGCATTAAAACGAGATTTCAATGTTCCGCTGATTGCACGCAATATAATAAAGCAATATAATTAAAGTAGTTAAAGTTAGTTATAGTTGCAATATAGTTAAGCAGTCACATTGTGAGAGATAATATTCACACTTACATAATTATACACGTATTTAATATGCTTGTGCTCTATCACCTTCACAATCTAAAATAAAGTGTTACTTTGCAATTTGTGTGAAAAATAATAAATTGAATACTCTTCTACCATATTATTTATGAATTTATTTATTTACACATCTCCTTACTGTTATAACATTAGTTCTTGTTTTACAGCCGGTGCATGAAAAAAAGATAATGAAAACTTTTTTAGTCAATTTATCTGTCATTCTTTTCACTATTTGATTGTCATAATGATAAAGTTAGGCCTAAAACTAGAAACGGCAACACTAGCAAAAAACTTTTTATAACAAAGCAACACTTTTCCACGTATACATTTTAAACTAGAAGCGAAAGTGTTGAATATCCATTTTTTACCTGCCTGTTCTACATTTGTAGAAAGAATGTAATGATTTCAATTGTGTACTTCAAGAGGCTACTTATGTATTTCTTTGAGCTTGCGTTTCACTAATGAGGTAAGCGAGGTAAACGAACTCCGTAAATGTCAAAGAGTTTGTTTTACTTATGGAAAATAGCATTAAATAAAACAATCCCCTAGCAGCCGTGGGGATCCTTCAAATAGAGGACATCCCTGCACTCCGTGGTGAAACCTATGAGCTCGGGGATGGCGATGGACCAATCCTTTGGTTGATAAGACACCCCATATCCCAACCACAATATAGGGAGTATTCACTTGACGTCACATCGGCCATATTGGAGGCCTATTTCAAGTTTCATTAAGCTGTCAATAGAAAACGAACAATATTGTTTACGGAAATGAGTATGTGTGCCATTGTAGACAACAGAAAGAGTGGCCGAAATAAGAGAAATTATTTCTGTTGCTTTTCAGTAATAAAAGTTAACCAAAGTTGGAGAACAGTTGACCTTCAACCGAACGCCAGCTAAAACATTGTAACAATGAACAACTACCAATCACATGTCACTGTGTCCTCCAGTATGGCCACCATGCGCATTTCTTTACATTCCCATGAAGGCACTGACATTGTTGGTGGCCATATTCCCGTACATGAGTAATTGCAGTTCCTACACATAGCGGCCACCATCCCGTACACGAAGTCATTGTTGTAGACAAACAAGTGACTGTATGGCATGCCAAGAATATGTGAATACACTCTAAAGGGAGTATTCATGTTATGTCACAACAGCCATAATGGAGAGAGAAATTGTGTGTTAACGTAAGAGCTGTCAATATGCTGACCACAAAATATCGGAATTTGAGCACGTGTATCCCCCGATAAGTTTACGAAAATGATTGTTTTATATTATTGTAAACGATCAAAACAGTAATTGAGACCAAAGTGGTTTATTTATGTCGCTTAGCAAACCAAAGTAAGAGAAACAGTTGAAGTTGCACCAAACGCCATCTGAAACGTTCAATGAACTACCAATAGGGCACTAGCAACACCAAAAGACAACAATGAAACAAATGAATTGAATCGATGGACAAACAACAAGCTGTCAATGAATAATTTCGTCTGATTTTGGAAAACAAAACAAAAAACAAACAAATACACATACACAATTTTCACTTAGTCGTTGTCTATCATTAAAAGTTTTAAATGGCGAGCAGTTACTATTGCTATACTAGTTTTTATTTCTATGGTTGCAATTTTATTATTTTGACAGCTGATGGTTTGTCCATCAGTTCAATTCATTTGTTCCATTGTTATCTTTCGGTGTTGCTAGTGCCCTATTAGATGCAATTTGGGGCCTTTAGAATAGGCACCGAATTTGGCCGCTGAGGGTGCTAGTGAAATAATAAAAGGCTCAAAGTGGCAATGTCACGCAACTTTCCGATGAAGCAGCGTCGTTCTTCCTTCGTCGATAATGGCAAATTTGGAAAATTCTTTAATTGAATACGGCTTTTAAAAATTTTGGGCAGATTATGAATACCATCGGTCAATCTCAAAAAGCAAGGCGCCATTTAAATCTGACGCGTTTGAGACATACAAACAACAAAGAAAAACAAAATAAACACACAACAACAAGAAAAACAAACAAAACAAAAAACAAGATATTTCACAATAATTTCCGACACTCTTTTCAACCACGGAATGCAGTATTCACCAATGAGTTGCTAAATTTGGCCACATATCGCGCTGTATGTACTAATACACAGTGACTATGGCCGCCATTCGTATAACATGAATACACCCTATAGAACCTACTTGAAGTAAAATAGTCCTTTGCATAACGCTCGAAAAAGGCCTGGTCGGTATAAAATTTGGGTCAAAGGATGACATATATCAAATGAAAGCTTGTGACGAGTACTTTTCAAAAAACTATGATATACTTCTGGCAAATCCAGCTTTCTATGTCAAAACTAGGGTCAAAGGTCAAATTTGTAATTTTTTAAATAATTTTTTATTAAATAACGAAAAATGTTTGCAAGTTTAAAAATACTCTTTTAGTAAGATAAATGTATAAAGTTTATTAAAAAAAAAATTAAATTACCTACTTACCTTTTTTGACCTTGATTGGGGTCAATTTCCTCAAAATGGGTAATTTCTAAAATTTTCTTCGATTTATTGGCCAATATTCATTATATCAACGTACTTACTCATAAATACGTTAAAATGAATAGTTCTTATTGTTATCACATTGTTTGCACGGTATTCATTCAAAATGGCGGTCAAAGGTCAATAGGTAAGTATCGTCATACTAGGTCTAGTAACTAAAATATTACTTGTGGGTACTCTAAAGACGTAGAATTTTAATTGCAAGTACAATAACGAATAATAATATTGTCTTAATCGTAAGAGAATGTAATTGTCGTATAACTTATAAACTATTTAAATTAATTACTGAACATTATTAAATGTGGTCAGCAATCATGATATTCTTGAATTGGTGTGCTACTGTAACAAAATACGGTTTTAGAAAAGAGCCGGACTATGTTCAGATACGTGATATGATACTAGTATTATGTTATATCTACCTTAGCAGTAACTGTCCAAGTTTTCAGATTAATCACCTTCTGACTCACTGGAATTCTCATGCTGGCTACTGGTACTGGTACTGGTATTTGTACAATCCTTCAGCTTACAAGCGTGGGTAAACTTTTATTGATTGGCCAAACACTCACATGTCGGCATCTTGCAAACACGGCAACAGTTAAAGGCTAGGAGATCCATAACGGTCAAAGGTACTGGAGTTCCAATCATCCACTCGTTGCTCAGATCTCCTTCTGCCGTGATTTCCCATCCATAGCCACGCGGATCAGGAACATCAGGGTTGGCGTCCAAACAACGTATCCAGACCGCTGTTTGGTGGTTAGCTCGCAGCCGCAGGATTTGAAGCAGTAGGCAATCGTTTCAAGGTGGTAGCTGATTAGATTTAATATCATCACATTTACTTTTAAAAAGCTCGTAGGGCAGCTGGTTGACGCTTGACTACCAAAAATCAAACACACTTCGAAGATGTGCAAAAACTAGCGAGTTCGTTGGGATTCGAAGTATGTAATACCCTCCCTGACCTCCATGCACTGGTTGTGACAAAGGTTGGAATTCATAGTCGGCCACTTCACCTAGAGGCACCCAATGTTGCTATGGATATGTTTTCTATATGGGAAATGACATGTATGAAACTGTTACCTTGTTAACAACGGGCGCATTTATAGGTGTAGGGGACGACTATGAGTTCCAACCTGAGTGAGCTCATTCAGTGGTAAAGGGAAAAAGAGAACTTTGAATATCATGAGAAAAAAACTCGCATTTCTGTGTCAAGCTAAGCAAGATGGGTCAGGACTGGAGAGTTTCTATCGATGTCATCAAAAAAACTCGAAGAGTTTGTCTGTAAACTCTGCTCTTTGACCACGACTCTGTCATGCCTCAACCTGCTGCGCTACGAGCTTTTTAGAAGACATTCACCAACATATTTCATATTTCACCTGTGAATAATAATTGTAGAAACACAGAGGGCCCCACGCCCCAGAGAAAGCCAAGATCTTTGTCACAAGATAGATTTCCTCTGCCTTTGTAAGTGTGATGATATGAAGTCTAATCAGCTACCACCTTGTAATGATTGCTTACTGCTTCATATCCTGCGACTGTGAGTTATCAACCAAACACGATCTATTGATACGTTGCTTGGAAGCCAACCCTGATGTTCCTGATCTGTGTGGCTATGGATGGAAAACCACGGCAGACCAGAAGGAGATCTGAGCAACGAGTGGATGATTGGAACTCCAGTACCTTTGACCGTTATGGATCTCCTAGCCTGTAACTGTTGCCGCGTTTGCAAGATGCCGACCTATGAGTGTTTGGCCAATCAGCTGAAGTGTACCCACGCGTGTAAGCTGAAGGACTGTCCAAATATCGGTACCCAGCATGAGAATTCCAGTGAATCAAAAGGTGATTAATCTGACGACTTCAATTTTGAGTGATTTTGACTTCAATTCTGCTTAATTTGACGACTAGACAGTGACTGCTAGGACAGATATCATATGATACTATCATATCACGTATCTGAGCATGGTCATGTTCTTTTCTAAAAATGTATTTTGTTGCAGTTGCACACCCATTTAAGAATACCCTGATGTCTGAGGACATTAATTAGAAATTCAGTAACAATCTTAATAAGTAGTTTATAATTGTTATATGATGATTACATTCTCTTACGATTAGAACATTATATTGTTATTCGTTATTGTAATTGCAGATAAAATTCTGCGTCTTTAGAGTACCCACAAGTAATATTTTAGTTACTAGACCTAGTTTGACGATACTTACCTATTGACCTTTGACCGCCATTTTGAATGAATACCGTGAAAACAATGTGATAACAATAAGAACTATTCATTTTAACGTATTTATGAGTAAGTACGTTGATATAATGAATATTGGCCAATAAATCGAAGAAAATTTTAAAAATTACCCATTTTGAGGAAATTGACCTCCATTAAGGTCAAAAAAGGCTACATGGTTAACTTAATTTTGTTTAAAGAAACATAATACAGTAACCTTACTAAAAGTGTATGATTAAACTTGCAAAAATGTTTCATTATTTAAAAAAAATTATTAAAAAAATTACAAATTTGACCTTTGACCCTAGTTTTGACATAGAAAGCTGGATTTGCCAGCGGTATATCATAGTTTTTTGAAAAGTACTCGTCTCAAGCTTTCATTTGATATATGTCATCCTTTGACCCAAATTTTATACCGTCATTCTCGTTATGCAAAGGACTAAAACCTTTTATTGTCCTTATCAAAATATCGCCATACAGCACAGTTGTTAATATCTTCATCTCGTCACATCCTGACCAGATAACTTTAATAATGGTAAATTATTTTTTAGTGAACGTCCGTGATAAATTCGTGATGTATTCCAAGAATGTACAAAATCAGTATTATGTATCTACATCCCGTGTCTAAAATATGGTCCACTTGTCCACGACTGACAAACACATTTCATTACCCAAAAATCGTCTGACCAAGAAGGAGCAATGTCGCCATCACTCCGTCTTCTGGTTGCTGCATTCATTGTGACGGTAAGGCGGTCTTTGCTCACTTTGCTTCAGGTAACGAACGCAAGCATAATTTTACAGTTGAAAAACTATCAAAAAAGCTTAAAAAATAAAATAAATATTCAATTTGGGCGCTAGACACTAAGTCGAAGGCAGAGCACACCTAACTCTTATATACATACACATTTGTATATATTTTATACATTTTATTTAACCAGTTGATCATTGTTATTAAAATATATTGCAATTTGGTGAATATTTTAAACAAATAAATATTTTAAACAGATATTTTACAAAAGAAAAATCGTATTAATAGTCTACCCACTCAGCTACAAGAAGCTATTTCCATCGGAGGATGTTTATATTATTCATTATGTACTTCGTTGCTATGACAGTAAGACACTGCCCTCGCTAGGGTGTTGCTTGAAGTCTGCGATAGATAGTTAAACGTAAATAGTTAAACGTTAAATAGATAGTCAAACGATAGTTAACGTGAAGAAAGTGTTTATTTAAATGTTTACTATTTCATTTCATGTATTTCATGTAAAAACGGAAAACTAACGGACATTTTACACCACGAATTCAGTTGGGGAGGTTTGTTGTACATTTATCCCCATAGAATTCCTTCTTCCCAGGCTGTGTTTGTTGCGGATGGATCTACCCTGGATCACAAGAATGGAGGACCAAACTTCAACCCCAGGGATACTAAGGGGATCAGTGCTTCGGCTCAGGTAAGCAGATACATTCAAAATTCGAGCTTTGCGTCTAAATTATAGCATTTCTACATTCTTTGCACGAGCCAAAAAACCGATTTCAATTTCACCTAGATTAAAAATAACCTATTGATAGTCCAACATATGAACGGTGAGTGAGACATGTATGAAACATGTAGTATCATATTGTTGGCTGCGTATCACTTAGATCTTGGCAATGTGCATAGGTATTACGTTTTAGCAACGTTTGGACTGTAAACTAACTAGGGACTTGGAATTTTTGTATATAAACTCACCCTCATCGATATTTGGAAGTTATGAATACATGTAACAGAACAGGGATAGTTTGTTCATCCCCCAGTACAAAAGAATGAATAAAACACTTTATGACGAAATGGGATCCTGCTTCTGCCTTATAATATAACTAGTTTCCATTTCATTATGGGAAAATTTTCTTATTATTTTCCTGTTGTAAAGAGTCATTAAAAATATCATATATATTAAAATTTTAATTTTAGAGAATATAGACTATCAAAACCAGTTCTTATGTTTCTTTACGATAGATTCCAATTCGTGAAGAATAGTGGAATAGAACTTTCATCATACAAAGCGAAAGGTTTTCAAAACTTAATATTATAAAAAAAACGTTCCCTTAAATTTCAGAAAATGAGAGCCATGTGGTTTGGCTGCCCCGGTTTGGACGCAGGAGATGTCAACATAACTTGCAGACATGAGAAGCTGGAGGCTAAACTTGGACCGGGAATAGACTGCGCGGAAAAAGTTCCTGTCAACACCAAAGCTTTCTTCCTCAACTGTCAGCCGGGCTATGGAATAGTAGAGGAATACCAGATAATAACTTGCAAGTTTCCCGGCAAGTGGGATAACGATGTTTTTACATGTGACGGTAAATATTGCTACGATTTCGAAACGGCGAATTCTCTAATTAAACTTACAAATTAGACAACTCACTAGAAATGTTATGACGTAAGTTTTCATAACTCATACCTTGAAAAACTGTATCTTGATGTAAAACGAACAGTTCGATGAAAAATGAGTTAGATTGATCATACCACTGAGATTGTGTAACAGATGTATGACTTGATTTGTAGTTCCCGCATTGGAAACGTTGCATGACAAACAATCAATTGTTGTAGGGTTTTACCTCACGTGCCCATATCAAGGCCAAAGTCAAAATTGTACTAGACAATAAAATAGCTGGAACTCTTATCATGCTTTGGACTCAGGAAACGAGTATAAACATGTCCGTGTTCATAAGGTGATGAAAATAGATTGATGATAAAAACAGTTTTTTAATTAAATTTTTAGATTTTGTAAGATTAGAGGATTTAGCATGCAAGGTGTATTTTGTGTCAATTCGTGCTTTCGAGGCCCTTATCCTTTCGAGTAAGGTTTTATATTTAATTAGCCTACTATAAAACTGCAGCAAATAATTGTTGTTGCTTTACACGATCATTTTTACTATTCAAAGCTCGTCAATCAATTGAAATTATGTAACTGATTAAAAAGATAATGATTGTTTTATAGTTGAATACAACTTAATTGAAAGTTGAATTTTTCTATCAATTAAAAAGATACGCTGCAAACTTTTTGGTGGAAGTATTTTTACTTGAGTGTCTTTGTTTGAAAGATATAATGTGTCTATACATTATACTTTCTTATTTTCCTAATCTTCTAACTAAAAGAATATAAATATACAAAGGGTATTGTTTAGGTAACCTTAACTTAATCTTACTTCAAATATTGTTTATGGTCTTAGATGTATTTAAAATAAAACAAAAACATTATTTTAGCATTAGTTTAATTGTCCAGTGTAGGCGAAGCATATGTGGAAAGGTAGTGTAGCTGCTTTGTGGACAATATTTCTATATTGACGCACAAAAATCATCATTCACCCACCTGCATAAAGCGTTTGCTCTGGAATAGCACGAGTATAGATTCTAAAAATAGATCAACGGCTGAGACGCTGCCACGTGTACAGAACTTCCAATAGTGCGGACATCGTTAAGTTCTTTATATTCACGTGACGTCACTGACATTGTTGGCGGCCATATTCCCGTACATGAGGTATTGCAGTGTGTCATTGTTGTAGACAAACAAATGACTCTATTGCTTATCAGCTTCAGAAAGTAGAAAATATTTACGGAGTAGTTTGTTCGTCAGTACATAAACAAAACAACGCGTTGCAATAAATAAAATTATGAATTGAGTCGGGACTTACCCTAGTTGTCATTCAGTCGACCACTCCATCCATCCATCGACTCCAGCACAGCTATCTGCAAACAAGTTAAACAAATCTCTAAACACTTTTTACAGAAAAGCCAACGGACCCACCAACAACAACCAAGCCAACAACCAAGACGACAAACAAGACTACAATAGCAACAACAACCAAGAAACCGGCGACAACCACAATTAAGACAACCGTCAAACCTACAAACGCAACAACTGTCAAGCCTGCCAACATCTCAACCACTGCTGGCGCTACCACGGCCAGTACAGCCAGTACAGCTACC
Organism: Isoperla grammatica; assembly: GCA_945910005.1. NCBI lineage: Eukaryota > Metazoa > Arthropoda > Insecta > Plecoptera > Perlodidae > Isoperla > Isoperla grammatica. The sequence goes on from OX246750.1 coordinate 5,523,006, forward strand.
ACAGCCAGTACAGCTACCACGGCCAGTTCAGCAACCACTGTGCCCGCTACAACTACGGACACCGCCGCCACGACCACGACTACCGCAGCAGCAACAACAACAACAGCAACAACAACAACAGCAGCTGCAACAACCACCACTACTACCGTGGCCACAACGACATTGGACTTAACAACAACGACACCAACTACAACCGATACTACAACTTCTACCACTTTAACTACAACTGCAGCCGTCACTAGTTCTACCACTACAGTTGCCACGACCACCGCTGTAGGTTAGTATCACACAGGGGGTATGACGTCACACCGCTATCCAAAAGTATCAACCACCAGTCTAACAATCAAAATAATATCATCCAATCGAGAATTGAATGATCTTTCTTAGAGATGATTATTCATTCCAATAAATATGTCCGTTTTGCAGATGTTCTTAATTAGGTATGAAAGGTTTCCAGCAACATCACATTACAAAGGGTAATTAAGAACATCGGAAAAACGGAACTATTGATTGGAACAAAAGAACATTTATAAGAAAAAGCACTAAATTGTCCACAGGATGACATATTTGACGTAAATTCGTGACAATTTAAAGACATTTTAAAGCTTTTTCAACAGATCGAAATAGGGAGTTCCTCAGCCTAGGTGGACATACAGCCTAAGCTAAACAACTGGTATTAACTCTGTTTCAGTAATTCCCAATGACTATCATAATGTGACTGATATTGGCATAGTCAAGAAGAGCAAAGAGCCGGCAACGTTTGAAAACGCTACTGCGGATTGTGCCAAGGATGGAGCGCACATAATGGTCGTCGACACTTCGCGGGTTCGATTTGTATTAGAGTTCATGAGCCAAAGTGGAACATTCACAGGAGCTACAAACACCAGAGATATTTGGCAAGGGCTGGTCGGACTAAGCGGCAAGTGGAAAACTTACAATGGTAAGAATTAGAGGTTTATTCTTTATTCTAACGATAGCGGTGGCCAAGCGGTAAGACGTGAGACAGGTGGCTCGTTAGTCCAGTGGTTAGCATTCCTGCTTCCAACGCAGAAGGTCCCGGGCTTAAATCCCGGTCCAGGCAGGAGTTTTTTAACTTCTAATGTGCATTCAATTTCATTACTTCTTGGCTTAGGAATAAGTAAACGGTGACTTTGGAGCCGTCCTAGCAACGAAGCACTCAATAAATTCAAAGTTGTTCTGAATCGGCGTAGTTGATTCTGGCATTTGTCCGCAAGTGTTCGCACTGTCCAATCACTGATTAATTTGTTTCGTAATTGAGATATCGATCTTTGATTGGTTATCGCTCACTCGTCGACGGTGTTCGAAGCCTACAGGGTTGGTTTAGTCACTTTAAATAAAAGTCCCCCACTGAAAATCAGTTTAGTTACTGAGTGGGTAGACTCTAAATGTGAATTTATTTATTTTTTATAAAATTACTAAACATGTTTTTTATTGAATTGAATTGAATTATTATTGAGTTTGTTCTTTCTAAGGTACTGACTCTACCAAAGTACCTGGCTTTATGTGGATGGCGGGAAGACCAGTGCCCGGAACCACAAGTGTCGTGTGGAGCAACGCATACAGGGCCCATTTTGATCTTCCTCCAGGATCATCTCATATGTCGCCTTATATTTGTGAGTGGCAAAAGCCACTGTCTCCAATATGATCCCAGCAGTGAGGAAAAATGTATTACTTTTGAAATAAGTCACCTTCATAGTTATGTGAATTAATATGTTTGTAGCTTTGCACCTTTGGTTTTATAATATCACCGTTCTGTATTTGGTTTTAAATATATTATGATGTATATTATTATACATACATAATATATGAATAATTATATATTATAATATTAAATATATACTACTTCATCATTAGGGGTTTAAGGGTTGTTATATGTTATCTCTGAAAGCAGCTGGGGTTGAGGAAAGCCCCCAAAAAGATGTTTCACGACATACAAAATGTATACAATTAAAAAAACTATTACTGCATCAAATGTACTAAAACTATTACATGTGTGTGCAAAAACATAATAAAAATAACAGTTTTAATAATTGTATGTTTTGTTTTGCAGATGTGTGTAATTTAAATCTGAAATAAACGGTTTGAAATTATTTCATTTATACATGTTTATTAAACTTTACCCAGCCACTTACAATAAAGTACAAATAAGCTCCACAAATCATATGAGCAAAGAAACATAAATTCCAAACCTCCTACTGCAAAAAGTGACTGACGTAAGGTGAGGATGGTAATATATTCCAAGTTAGTTGGCAAACAAGCGCTCAAGTTTCTGCAACGGACCTACAAGCCGATTACAATAGTGCCAACTGTGCCAACTGTGCCAACTGCGCCAGTAGTGCCAACTGTGGCAACTGTGCAAGTAGTGCCAACTGTGGCAACTGTGCCAGTAGTGCCAAAGTGTGCACTGTGCACTCTACTAAGCAGAAGACTGCCTATTGGCCGATATTAAAGAAACTCCACGTTGTTCGAGAAAATTGCGTTTATTTGCAAGTGACACTTCACTTCGAAGACTACGCATTTATACATACACTCTAGATTTGTTTAAAGAAGTCGGTATGTTTGAATGACTTTAAAAATCAATCATAATTGGCATTAGACCTTCTATTGGCAGGTACAAGATAAATTGCAGAAAGCTGCATCTTGTTTGAGAAAATCACGTTTATATGCCAGAGATACTTCACTGTGAAGAGAACGCATTTTCACGTAAACTCTTGATGTGTTAGAAAACTTCGGTATGTTTGATGGACTAGAACACTCAATCCTAATTGGCAGTAGGTCGTCTATTAGAATTTATGAAGTAATCTGCAAGAAACACCACATTGTTTGAAATAATTTCGTTTATATGTCTTTGACAACACATTTTAAAGGATACGCATTTACACGTAAACTCTTGATTAGATAGAAGACGCTGGTATGTTTAATTGACTAGAACACTCAAACATAAGTAACATAAGAACCTTTATTTGTAGGCACAAACAAAACTGCAACAAGCTGCACCTAGTTCGTGAGAATTGCGTTTATATGTCCTTGACATTTCACTTCGAACTCTACGAATTTACACGTAAACTCTTGATTTGTTGGAGGACGTGGGTATGTTTAATTGACTTAATCATTCCTGCTTAATTAAACATATGCTCTCTATTGGCAGGTTAAAAAAGAAAATAGTGAGAAACTCCACATTGCTCGAGAAAATTGAGTTTATATGTTCGAATTGATGTTGTTGTTGTTTTATAACATGCTATTCTCCATAAGAAGAACAAACTCCATAGCAACCATATACAAATCACATACTTAGCTCTGCTCTGCAGCTAAGACCAGTTGGGTCGTTCATCCAGCTTTGTTTATATTCACTGAATTTTAGAACAACATCATCAAAATAATTGTACTATTTGTCAATATATTTATGTCTGTTTATTCTCAGGTACTGAGTCAAATAACATACATGGCTTCATATTGATGTCGGGCAGACCAATTACTGGAACCAAGTGTGGAACAAACGAGTACAGCATAATTATGATGCTCTTCCATTAACCTGTGATACTTACAAGTCCCCTTTCATTTGTGTGATGCACAAAGTTTAGTGTAGATGTAAGATCACAAGTGAAGAATAATATAACACGTTTACCATTTTTTAAATATGTTCACATTCAGAGTGCTGAGTATGTTTAAATACATTTGGATCTCCGGCTTTATATATCACCATTCTTTATTTTGTTTGGATTGAATATGAATTATATATCTGTTGATTATTCTCAATAAAAGGGGTTGCTCACTGTCATGCGCAAACGAGTTATGCTTTTTCAAACTCTCTTTAGGCAATTCTACTGTACATTTAAAACTCCCTGTTAAAGTATAATAATTAATAAATGTTTAGTAATCAAGAATATAAACTTCAGTTTACCGCTTAATGATAACGAAAGAAAAAGAAAAAGGAACGAAGGATTAAAAAAGTCCGACTAATTTTTCTTTTTTAATGAGTCGTTTTAATCGAGAAATGAGATTCAAAAACGAATTCTCCGGTTGAAGAAATCTTATTGCCACGAAAATGTAGAAATCGTTTTGTTGACAATTGGATTAATTAACGAAAATTAACGTGTTGCCTTATCAAAGTCGTGTCAAAAAGAACTTGAAAAGAAATTATTCCAGAGTTTTAAAAAGATAATGATTATAGGGTGTTTTAAAAGGGGCCACGACATTGAATCAAATTGTTAGACCATACCGTGCCGGAGGTGCGCGTACTAATGTGAAATGATTTTTAATTGGGAAATCATAATATGATTCCCCAATAAAAAATTTGTGGATAGCATATTATGCTATCCTTTTGCCTTTATATTTAAAAAGTCCTTTTCTAGACATATATCGTCATTGAAATTATTATGTCTACTAATTTTATTTGCTTCTACAGTAGTGTAATCTTGTATCAATACCGGTCTCTGCATCAAAGGCTGTTGCTGACCAACAAAGAATAACAACACAAAATATAAAACACGAAAATTGAAACAAAATTGACCACATATGTACAAAACAATATTAAGAATAGAAATTTTCCCTTAAAATAAAATAGACCAACGAAAAACTCAACTTCTGTGAGGTTTGCACTAAGCAATTTTCAAAACGCCTCAGAAAACCCGAGGATTGTACCCCTAGCACCTCCCACAAGACCTTGCACTAATATCCTTCCGATTATAAGTCGGTTGTAAATATTTATTGAATCTGTTTTTTCCCTACAGTGAGTCCATGACTTAGTTGAGAGCAGTAAAGTAAGTCAATCGTTCGTCGATGTTGACATTTCACAAATGATGTTTACACCCCCACTACCTGGCTAGCACAAACGTCAGACGAAATCCCCGAATTCATTACCGGAAGCCATAACAGAAGTTCGACCAAAGGCCAACACACATTTCTTGGAAACCTGACATCTAGTCAAATAATAAGCGTCCATACAAAAAACAAACGATTACATACTATTACTTTTTGACAGTTCTGAACCAAAAATTTCAAGGAAAATGTAGTCGCACTCGGGCATTACTAAAAAAAAAAAAAAAAATTATAAATGCAGTGAAAAAATCCTCTGCGGCGTTCTAAGCTTTGCTACGGACAAAGTTTACGTACAAAATATGACAGTGTTTCCATCAGAAGGTTTTCACCTACAATATGTGACGTCGTTGTTGTTCCCTGTATGAGTGTGTAAAGTTATTATGCACGGTGTGACTGCCGTCATTGATAAACACGCATTTTAGCAGGTCACGCGTACCGCACGCATTCCATTCAACATGAAGACACACGCATACATCACCTCCCCCCTCCACCTTCCCCTCCCCCCCCCAACCCCTGACACGCCGACGAGATATAGTTGCGATGCAGCCACCGGAGTTTTTTTTTTTTTTTTTTTTTTTTTATACATGAAATCAGAGTGAGACAAAGTGATACACGAGATGGTGTATTTTATACAGTTGAAAAACAGTTGAAATATAAGTTTGTAATGTTTGAAATCGCTGCGGCAAAAACGTGTAACAACGTATAAATGTTTGTAAAGGCTGGTCCACACAGATTTTTAAGACATAATGCACAAGGTTTTAAGACGTTGTTTTAAAAACAACAATGAAAACAACGTCTTAAAACTAAAACTTTGTGTGAACGCCAGTACGTGTTTCCTATGATCCAACTTTACGACCACGCGTTAAACCTTAAATCGTATGTCTTTAAAATCTGTGTGTGGACCAGCCTTAACCAGAACACCAAGGTCTACTTGATCTCCGCCTAGCGGAGGCTCGTCGAACTCCCAAGTTGGGAGTTCGACGAGCCTCCGCTAGGCGGAGATCAAGTAGACCTTGCAGAACACTATAAAACATTTTACAACCGTTGATAAATGACAAATTAAAATTAAATCTTTGTTCACTAGAGTCCGTAAAAGGACCAAATTGGTTTATAAAGCAAAGCGAAAAAGTCTGTTGTAAATCACAAACAATTGTTTACGCGCTATTAATATTGAAATTTTATTTGCTGCATTAAACTCTTTTACTCGAAGATAAATAACACGAGATTACGAACAATGACTGAAATTGCATTTCTTTGCGATACAATGGAATAATAAAACAGTTCTTGACAAATAATTTGAAATCCTGAATTTTTTGAAGTTTTTGCTTCTTTTATTTTTCGATAATCTTTACAAATGGTGTGATTATCTTTATTGTCTCTGTCTTGAGTGATAAGCAATTTAGTAAATCACCCAACTAGACAGTGACTTGACCTAAACACAGTTATAAAGTGCTAAAACGTGGACTATATGATAGTGTTAGGTGAAAAATAAGAATAAAATCGAATAATAATGAAATTAACATAAAAAATGGAGAAAATGGAGATTTATTTAAATATTTATTCAGGAAACACTTTTCGTGGATATTATGGAGAAAACCAGAAATGAAAGCAAACCCCGACTGGGAATCGAACAGGTCTCCAACTTGCCGGGTGGGTGGCCTTGACCCCTGGCTTACCAGTAGAACCTTTATAACACTTTTAGTATCCGTATGTCAGATGTGTCATAATAACTTAAGAAGTCCATACACATATGATAACTGATAAGAATAAGAAGATAAGCGTTTACAAAGTCTTCATAATCATCTAGGAATTAAATAAAGTAAACGGATTTGTATGTGTAGACTTTATTTAGTGCAAGTGTGACAGTAAACGTTGCTGTTTTGAACGAGATACAATTCTGTCATCAGGACAAAGTTGTCAAAACCAGGTTAAGGATGTAACTTATATCCACCCAGCTTGCGGAAGTTCGGTCCCTTAGAATTGCTTTAAAGTTAAAAACGATTTTAAATTGTCCCAAAAGGAAATCAAAATATGGCAATAAGGAAAATTAATAAATATTGCCATCTCCCAAGTGTCCTTAATTAATTGTAGAGGAGTCGCGTATCATCAAATAATAAAGGACAATTGAGAAACTGGTTCATTTATTGAAACAAAGAAGCATTTCTAGGAAAGGGCACTAAATGTTCTAGAGAATGACGTCATTTGACTTATTGTTGGACCAATTGAAAAACATTTAAAGCAATTTTACAATACCTACGGAGATTTGGAGTTCCACAAGTCAGGTGAACATACAGTGTTAATCAGTACAGTTGGCTATTAGTGAGTTGGAGCTTGAATATTTTTGCAAATCCAGATACCCATACTTGGGAAGCAATTGCAAGCGTCTTCACAAGGGCATCCTTTAGGGCGCCAGCATGTAGCTTCGACCAGAACTGAGTGTATCACCATAGACAGTAGCACCAACCACATGGACATTATCATACAACGAGATATGTAGCTCATGGTAGCTGGAAGAAATAGCATGCAGTCAATCTAGGTAAGCAATGGCAAGCGTCTTCACAAGGGCATGCTTTAGGGGCCAGCATGTAGCTTGGACCAGGACTACCATAGACAGTAGCACCAACCACATGGACATTATCATACAGCGAGATATGTAGCTCATGGTAGCTGAAAGAAATAGCATGCAGTCAATCTAGGTAAGCAATGGCAAGCGTCTTCACAAGGACATCCTTCAGGGCGCCAGCATGTAGCTTGGACCAGGACTACCATAGACAGTAGCACCAACCACATGGACATTATCATACAACGAGATATGTAGCTCATGGTAGCTGGAAGAAATAGCATGCAGTCAATCTAGGTAAGCAATGGCAAGCGTCTTCACAAGGGCATGCTTTAGGGCGCCAGCATGTAGCTTGGACCAGGACTACCATAGACAGTAGCACCAACCACATGGACATTATCATACAGCGAGATATGTAGCTCATGGTAGCTGGAAGAAATAGCATGCAGTCAATCTAGGTAAGCAATGGCAAGCGTCTTCACAAGGACATCCTTTAGGGCGCCAGCATGTAGCTTGGACCAGGACTACCATAGACAGTAGCACCAACCACATGGACATTATCATACAGCGAGATATGTAGCTCATGGTAGCTGAAAGAAATAGCATGCAGTCAATCTAGGTAAGCAATGGCAAGCGTCTTCACAAGGACATCCTTTAGGGCGCCAGCATGTAGCTTGGACCAGGACTACCATAGACAGTATAGCACCAACCACATGGACATTATCATACAGCGAGATATGTAGCTCATGGTAGCTGAAAGAAATAGCATGCAGTCAATCTAGGTAAGCAATGGCAAGCGTCTTCACAAGGGCATCCTTTAGGGCGCCAGCATGTAGCTTGGACCAGGACTACCATAGACAGTATAGCACCAACCACATGGACATTATCATACAGCGAGATATGTAGCTCATGGTAGCTGGAAGAAATAGCATGCAGTCAATCTAGGTAAGCAATGGCAAGCGTCTTCACAAGGACATCCTTCAGGGCGCCAGCATGTAGCTTGGACCAGGACTACCATAGACAGTAGCACCAACCACATGGACATTATCATACAGCGAGATATGTAGCTCATGGTAGCTGGAAGAAATAGCATGCAGTCAATCTAGGGAAGCAATGGCAAGCGTCTTCACAAGGACATCCTTCAGGGCGCCAGCATGTAGCTTGGACCAGGACTACCATAGACAGTAGCACCAACCACATGGACATTATCATACAGCGAGATATGTAGCTCATGGTAGCTGGAAGAAATAATATTCACCCAATCCAACATAATATGATCGCTTAGATGAGAACTTTTCGAATCAAATGTAGTCGGTACTTATAACATACTATATATAACGAAAACATTTTTAACATTAAACCAATCCAATGTTTATTTTCACACAGGAATGAATTCATTACTTAATAATAACTTCAATCGAGCGTGACGGATCTGAATCGCACCGTTGTTATTGGTTGTTCCAATTCACTAAGACGTTAGTGATTGCAAACCTGATTTCAATAATACCGTATTACGGGACGCACTCCGAGCTCCGATACACCTCAGGCTACGAAAACCCAAATGTATCACTAGCCCAGGCTGTACACCTCCTTGAGTCACCAGTAGTTTTGGAACTCATGATGGTAAAATAAGAATGTGATGAGGAACTGTCATTACCGACCGATCAGTGCGGTTGAATGGAACCGGAAAGGTTCTTCAATAATTGTTAGCTCAGTCGGTATTATTGTAAGAAAAAATTCTGTTTCGAAAAAATGTTTGCATTTTTTCTTATTGATTTCCCAGTTGGAGTGAAACCCATAATAGTACCGCTATTGAGTATATTAGTGTAGGGTAGAGTCCCAGTGGCCATAGGCGACTGTCTACCCATAAATTGTCCGTGTACGCTAGTAGTACTGGGGGGGAGCGCTAGGTGCCGCCACATCAGCGCGGCCTAATCAGTGGGTAAGTGTGGCGGCACCTAGCGGCTCTCCCCAGTACTACTAGCGTACACGGGTGACTTGTGTAGACAGTTGCCTATGGCTGTTGAGACTCTACACTACAGTGATACACTCAATGTTCCTGCGCGAGTGGACACGAACGTACCTGTATGTGGCTTGAATGTCTCGGAAAGAATGAGAGACCGTTCGTCAATCGAGAGTTTTTATACAACTGACGGACCCGTGATAAGGTACCGCTTACATCGCGACGCGTACAAGTACCAAGTTTTAGGTGGCTCGTTGGTCCAGTGGTTAGCATCCCTGCTTCCAATGCAGAAGGTCCCGGGTTCAAATCCCGCTTCAGGCAGAAGATTTTTAACTTCTAAAGTGGATTCAATTCCATTACTTCTTGGCTTAGGAATAAGTAAACGGTGACTTTGGAGCCGTCCTAGCAACGAAGCACTCAATAAATTCAAAGTTGTTCTGAATCGGCCTTGTTGATTCTGGCATCTGTCCGCAGGTGTTCGCACTGTCCAATCACTGATTCATATGTTTCATATTTGAAATATCGATCTTTGATTGGTTATCGCTCACTCATCGATGGTGTTCGAAGCCTACAGGGTTGGTTTAGTCACTTTAAATTAAAGTCCCCCACTGCAAATCAGTTTAGTTACTGAGTGGGTAGACTCTAAATGTGAATTTATTTATTTTTTATTTATTTACCTAACATTGGCCAAACGTATAAATATTCTCATATCAAGGTCAATGGTACCTCCTTAATTTACTACTTTTCTAGTTCATATCATCTTATTGAAACATGACTGTGTATTAGAGATAAGGTAAAGTAACTCTGCCAATCGATCGAAGCGAAGGAAAGGTGTGAATCTACATAATCTTGTTATCGCATCTTTCAATCAATATAGCAAATAAAAATACGTTTTCTCATGTAACACATTCAACACTCATTTTGTTTTGCATTAGCTTTAAGAATCTCTAGCGATAACGGAAAACATTCAAAACAGAGTAAAAATTATTTTTGTTGATGATGACAAGAATACAAATAATTTGTTTAATTTGGAATAAGACGTGGGAAGGAAATACGGGAATATATTGGGAGAATAAAACATTTTTTTAAAACTACAAGTACAACAACAATATCTAAACCTTTTTTAAATTTATTTTAGACACAACAAAATAATGCAATTACCTAATATTAATTATGTTGAGATAAAAGCTGCTTCTTGGACTAATGTGCAGAATTGCAGTAGCGGTTAGTTTTGCATAAAATCAGTGCAGTATTTTAAAATAAGTTGTTTAAGAAGAAAAATATCTTTTTGTTTCACAAAAATTAATTAGTAATTTCTGAGGCTATCTGCATAAGCAACCCAGTTCATTGGTGCACGAAATTTGATCTATAATGGAGAGTATAATATTTTATTAACCGGTGCATTCTATATCAAAGGTGATTAATTGTATTACAGGAACAAATTCTTTACTCTCTGAATTATTTAACAAATAAAGTGTATCCAACTGATTTATACCGGTCTTCAGTGTTGAGCCAGATAACCAAAAATATTATCTAGATAATGCCTAGAGCACTTGCACTGTTGGTCTCTCGCAGATGTAAGGCTGTTTGTATGTCGTGAGATTACAGTTGCTCGTGTCCCAATGGCCAATAGGATTGTTGCCAAATCCTGCGCACAGCCCGGAAAGAGCAGGTTTGTTGATCATCCATGCAAACACGCTTGCAGGTAGGGTGCTGACGGCTGTACCTGGAAATAACATACGAGTCTACAACACAAAACTACTATAATACTATTTCTACCACTATATCTAAAGCTTATACTGTAATTGGATAAGGGCCAGTCTAACAATATCCTAATAGGAAAGTTATTTGTAGCAATTAAGCTATTTGGAGGATTTCAAGGGTTTTGATTGGTCGTTGCCATGGAGACAACAAGCTATTCGACAAAATATATCGCCGCGATCTTATGGAAAAAGCACTTATAAATACTGACGGCGGGGTTTTGTTGGGGTGGGTTCGGGTTGGGGGGGGGGGGGGGGGTGAGTTGTTGGTTTACCTTGCACAGTCATCCACGCGCCGCCCGTCTTGACAACCCCTACCCAGATGTCCTTGACGTTCCTCGCCCCGGTAAAGATGGCGGGGTCGGACATATAAGTAAGGGTGTAATTTAGTTTTGCCGGTGAGTCAATAGCGAGGATGAAGGCTCCATCTTTGGCGCAGTCAGCAGTTGCGTCACCCTGGTTGGCGGGCAGGAGGGATTTCTTGATGACGCCCACGTTTGCCACGTTCATGTAACCGGGCGGTACTAAGGGGAAGAAAGTAGGTGTCTTACTACTTACATCCCTAGATATGACGTCACACGAATAATAAAGATAATAATTTCTTGTAGGAGACCTGCCCAGGGATTCATGTCCCTCCTCAGGTGACTGACTATAGGTAGCTTTCAATAGACGTCACGTGGCGGCCATTATGAGGTACTCATTGCTTGTTTACATTCGTTCTGTCAAAAGAAGACACATAGATTATCCAGGAAATATCACAGTTTCAAGCCGTATAGATTGACGCGTGCAGGTAAAATTTCAAGAAAATGATTACACATTCAAATGATTGTCTTAAAACAGAGTTGACGCTTTCTTATTTTGTTTTCAGTCATAATACGGAACCTTTGTTTGAAAACAGTTGATGTGTCAGTCAAAGGACATCTGCAATATTGCAACAATGAAGTGTCGGAACAACGTAAACAAATGTTTATAGAGTACCTCAGTATGGCTACCGTGCGAAGCCGGAAATGACGTTATTGCAAGCTCCCTATAGGTAAAGTCTCCGTACAGCGAGCTCTCGTCACAGGCGAGAACCTCCCCCACTCGTAGCCAATCAGATTGCCTCGGGTGATTCTCTGCTTGGCTACGAGACTCGCCTGTGACGAAAGCATCGGGAAGGTATTCTTGAGCCGAGCTTATTTTTGGTATTACGAATAGTAAGCATTTAATGTCCGAGGGCTGTTAGTATGACATTTGCCTTGTGACTGAGGAAAATCTCGGAAAAACACTTCAGTCAGGATAGCCGGTAGCCGGAATCGAATCGGCAACCTCCCGTATTGGAGCCTCGTGTGCTATGCACTGAGCCAACTCTATCGGTAATATCAGACGAATCAAATGAATCACACATCGCCGATACTGTCACAAGATGAAACACATTTACTTGCGTTTTTTTTTTGGACGTTGAAGAGCGGCCCGGGAGGTGCTCAGGTCTAGCAGAGCAATCAGCAATGTATGAATGATAGCTTGTTGTGTAATGACGTACTTGACAACTAGGTCAAATGACGTCGGAGGGTGGTTGAAGGAAATGGATAAGTTGGAGAACTGGTATCCAAAGGAGTTTAGAGGATGATAGGGAAAGTCGAAGACCACATTTTCTTGCCTCTTGCAATTGGCAGAGGTCTATTATATATATATTGTTGAAATTATGATGTTAGACGATTATGAGTTTGAGTTTAGAAGATTGTGTTTTTAAAATTGATGTTAAAATTAATAGTCACGAAAGTCTAAGTTCAGTAATATATATATATATATATATATGATTTCAGAAACCAAATACTACCATGGGCTGAGCAATGATTGAGAATGAGTAAGGAGGATGCAAAGAGGGAACAAATTGAACGGGGTTCCAAGAGCATTTTGATAAGCAAAGGGATAATCAATCGTATCCGATCGTCTTAATGATAATCTCCTTCGTTTCCACTATTCAAAATGCAGGATCAAGATGCAGACCAAGTAGTAACATGCGTCTCCCTTATAGAAGAAAGTGACCTATTAGAAGTTGACTGGGAAGAAACTTTACGACGCAGCTGGCCAGCGAATGGTTTAAATTCCAACTGTCGTGTTTTGAAGGAGAAGAGAAACGGAAGGGTAAACTAGAACAAATTGATGTTAAAATAAACTAGCAGCTACTTGAACAAATTGTAAGTACACTTATCTTAAAGTAACGTGATGGTTTGTAAATTTACTTGAATCTTACCTGATTAAATTGGAAGATCATGTAACTATTTACAACTAAGTCGGGATTTCAAATGCCTTCAATTATTATATACTCGATTTTCTACTGCCACTTACTGAAACCGGGAGTTGTTGCCCCTGAAGTGGTGGTTGCAGCCGTGGTGGTAAAAAGGGCGTCCGTGCTAAAAGTTGGCATTGAAGGCATTGAAAAAGTTGGCATTGAAAAAGTTGTCATTGCAAAAGTTGTCATTGCAAAAGTTGTCATTGGAAAAGTTGTCATTGGAAAAGTTGTCATTGGAGAAGTTGTCATTGGAACAGTTGTAGTAACGGCGCTAGTTGTCGTAGTGGCAGCAGTGTTGTCAGACATTGTTGTTTCCATTGCTGTTGTTGTTGTTGTTGTTGTGGTTGTTGTTGGAGAACTCTCTGTAGTTGTTGTGACGCCGCCAGGAGCAGCAGTAGTCATCGCGGTAGTAGCAGCGGTTGTAGGTACTGCCGTGGGCGCTGTGGTGACAGCTGTCGTCTCTAATGCCGTGGATGTAGTGGTTGCAGGAGTTTTTTTAGGGGTAGGAGTTGTTGTAGTAGCAGGAGTTGTTGTAGTGGCAGGAGTGGTTGTAGTGTCAGATGCTGTTGTAGTGATTGCAGGAGCTGTTGTAGTGATTGCAGGAGCTGTTGTAGTGATTGCAGGAGCTGTTGTAGTGATTGCAGGAGCTGTTGTAGTGATTGCAGGAGCTGTTGTAGTGGCAGGATCTGTTGTAGTGACAGGAGCCATTGTAGTTGCAGTAACAACCGTGGCAGCAAAAGCAGTTGAAATGGCAGAAGCAGTAGTAGTTGCAACTGTCATAGCAGATGTAGGTAGAACAAGAGAACCGTTTGGATATGTTAAAGCTGTGGCATTGGAGATTGTCGTTCTGTTAGACAGTGTTGTAATATTGGAAGAGACAGTGGTGCCATTAAGCGGTCTGGTTGTCGCATTCGTCGGTTTCACAAATGGTCTCTTGGTGGTTGTCTTGATTGTTGTCTTGATAGTTGCCTTGGTTGTTTTAATTGTTGTGGACACTGTTGTTGGTCGTTCTGAAACATGTTTAAAAATTTTTAATTGTGAAGGTTAGGAGTAGGTCTGAAATTAGCGAAACGGATAACTTGCTTTGATGACGATTTAGTGTATCTTGTGTTGCATAATGATTTCAATATGGATGCGATCTTTCTGCATCAATGTACTAGTGTGTTGAAAGTTAAGTACAATAATATTTATGATGGATTTCGCCCTTAAAAGCTGACAGAACGGAGAAAAATTGTATGTTAAATCCTAAGAAAAAATACACTTTACGCAATTCAAACAATTTAAATTTATCATTGATACAAGGCACATCCCATTCTTTCGCACACCTTCTGGTGCGTAAGTTGTAATGGTGGCAGTCTTACAGTTAGGCTAAACCAGAAAAATACTTAGAACCTCTCGTGAAAGGTACGTTACTTAAAAATGTTGAACATTCTTATTAATGGCGGAAACAAATACATATCATGAACATGGGAGTAACATGTTTAAAACATGTGTTCTCATGTATAGGTCTGGATTTACAAGACGTTCAAATCTAGGCTTGTCTTACCGCTAAGACCAGGGGGGCTATTTCTGAATATTGTTACGGTGACAATACTCACTTTAAGTGTTTTCCACGCGGTTCGCCAGAACAATTAGCCAATAGCAAGTGATAGCAACGTAGATATCACTTATAATGTGAGTATTTACACCCCGTGACAACTTTCAGGAATATCTCCCCAGAACGAGACTTAACGCCTGGTATTATAAACTTCTGATAATTATTTAGTAAGCTACTAATCTGTTTTCACCATGGCAACCAGCCAACTATGATTCCCATTGGTTGTCTGTTTGGTGAAAACAATTTAGTAGCCTACTAAATATTTATGAGAGTATCATACCGGTCCTTATGCCGACATTAAGGCGCTTTCATAGCAACACGGCAACACGTTTTTTCCGGACCGGCAAGTCAGGTGAACCAATCAGGGCAGGCACGGCAAGTTTCTGATTGGTTCACGTGATCTGCCGGTCCGGAAAAAACGTGTTGCCGTGTTGCTATGAAAGCGCCCTTACACTACTCTATACTTTCGTCAAACTTATTGAATTCAAGAACAAAAGCGAATCAAAAACAGTTGGTAAAAAGCTGCAACAATATAGCTTCTATTAATTGGAGCTTTTTTGTCCTTGAATTCAATAAGTTTGACGAAAGTATTGAACCATGAATGTGGGTATTAGAACTTCTTTGGAATCCAGGCTCTGATGTTAATATTTCTGATAATGTGTCTACGCATATTATATTAAAACGTCTCAGAAATAACCCATAGTTAAATCTCGTCTTACCGTCACAAATAAACACTTCATTGTCCCATTTTCCGGGAAACTTGCAAGAGATGACGGTGTAGTTGGTGTCTTCTGATAGCATGAGCCCTGTTGGACAACTCAGAAAGTATGCTTTGGTGTTCATTGGTACCTTCACTGTACAGTCAATGCCAGCCCCTTTCTTCGCCTCCAAACGCTCGTGTTTGCAGGTTATATTGGCATCGCCAGCATCCAGAGCATCACATCCAAACACGTAGGACCTCAGTTTCTGCGAGGAGAAAACACAATGAATGAATGAATGAATGAATGAATGAATAAATGATATGAATTAATGAATGATATAAATGAATGAATAAATGAATGAATGAATGAATGAATGAATGAATGAGAGAAAGATATAAATGATATAAATGAATGAGTGAAAGATATAAATGAATAAATGAATGGATCATGAATGAATGAATGATATAAATGAATGAATGAATGAATGAGTGAAAGATATAAATGAATAAATGAATGGATGCATGAATGAATGAATGATATAAATGAATGAATGAGTGAAAGGAATGAATGAATGAATGAATGAGTGAAAGGAATGAATGAATGAATGAGTGAAAGGAATGAATGAATGAATGAATGAATGAATGAATGAATGAATGAATGAATGAATGAATGAATGAATGAATGAATGAATGAATGAATGAATGAATGAATGAATGAATGAATGAATGAATGAATGAATGAATGAATGAATGAATGAATGAATGAATGAATGAATGAATGAATGAATGAATGAATGAATGAATGAATGAATGAATGAATGAATGAATGAATGAATGAATGAATGAATTAATTAATTAATTAATTGATTAATGAATAAATTAATGAATAATGATTCATTAAGTTAGTAACATAAATTAGCAAACGCATATAAATAAAAAGTGAATGATAATAAACAGTAACGTAGATTGTTAATAAGTGGACACAATAAATGAAAGATTACAAAAGATAGATAGATTGTTCTAACCTGAGCCCTAGCACTTATAGCCTTCGAGTTGCCTTGGATCAGGTTGGGGGCGCCATTGTTAAGTTTCACTGCAACCACCTCCTCATGAACGACATTCTGAGGGTAGAAAACAGTATATTCACTTGCAAATACCAGTTCCTCTCAATGTGTCCTAGTTCATACCAGAACTGTTCTTTGTAACACAATTCTATAAATTGAATAATTGAATTCTGAAAATTAATTATGATATTATTACTAAATACTTCTATTGATACGTAATGATTGATTTATTAGAGAGATTAATAGGTCTGAATAATGAGTTTAATAAGAATGACGTATTACTATTTTTTAAATGCTATGTGCTAAAAAAATACAAGTCACGCTATTACATTTAAATATGGTCCTTGAAAATATGCAGGAAATACTTTGTAGATTGTATTCATCAGTGATATCATAATAATTTGTATTTGTATGGCTGCATTGTATGCAGCAATCAAGTGTCTGTGAGATATGAAGCATGAAATTAGCAGCAAAAGGAAACAATTTTGAGAGAGAGAAAACCAGACAGACAGACAGACAGACAGACAGACAGACAGACAGACAGACAGACAGACAGACAGACAGACAGACAGACAGACAGACAGACAGACAGACAGACAGACAGACAGACAGACAGACAGACAGACAGACAGACAGACAGACAGACAGACAGACAGACAGACAGACAGACAGACAGACAGACAGACAGACAGACAGACAGACAGACAGACAGACAGACAGACAGACAGACAGACAGACAGACAGACAGACAGACAGACAGACAGACAGACAGACAGACAGACAGACAGACAGACAGACAGACAGACAGACAGACAGACAGACAGACAGACAGACAGACAGACAGACAGACAGACAGACAGACAGACAGACAGACAGACAGACAGACAGACAGACAGACAGACAGACAGACAGACAGATAGACAGACAGACAGACAGACAGACAGACAGACAGACAGACAGACAGACAGACAGACAGACAGACAGACAGACAGACAAACAGACAGACAGACAGACAGACAGACAGACGGACAGACAGACAGACAGACAGAGAGAGAGAGAAAGAGAGAGAGAGAGAGAGAGAAAGAAAGAGAAAGAGAAATAATTTATTTTCTTCTGTCCAATGTACATCAGGTGACCACAAGGATCCAGCATACTAAACAAAATTTAAAAACAAAAAATACAAAATAATAATAATAACATAAGGAATTTAACAAATTGTACGTGTTGTTATATAAATGGTTTAGTAACGTAATCATTGTTAATGTTATTTAGCTGTTAAGGTATATTGTTTAGTTATGTTTAAATGTCAAAGACTTTCTTATACGCATTTTGATAAGATTCAAGTCAGTATACATAATACCGATTTTCCCGAATGCGCTTATTTTTTCATCCCTGTTAAACTTTGTTAATTTCAACATCGGTTACGAGTTGTTGCGAAGGGTGGGAAATGTTTTATTTAAAAATCATCTCTTGTCTGATAAATACAGAATTTTTAATATCCTGTTATAAAAATATGTTTTAATTTGGAGATTATTGTCTCATTATTATTTTTATTTATCATTTGACTCGGCTATTTTGAAATTACGAAAAATCGTACGTTGGGGCGTTGTACCATTTACAAAGTATACTATTGGGGTTATTTACCTGCCAATAGTTTAAAACTAAAGTATGTCTAAAATATGTCAAGTGAAACTATAGTAATGAGGGTTGGTAATTTAGTGATTGATAATTCGTCAAGATAGGTAGGTTTACAGCAGACTTGATTATTTTGCACCTCTAAAATATGTTGTTTATATGGATCAATCTTGTATGTTTTGACACATTGACCTCTGAGAGTACCAACATTATTGTATTCTTAATTTTTCAGACGCCGGTTGCGGCAACATCGAAGTAAATTTTGTAAAAAAAAATTATACCTGATGTTGATCAACATTATTTGTATTGCGGTTCAAGAACATACTTTAGTCACAGTCCTAAATGTATATTTAATATATGTTATAATACTAATAAATAATTTATAATTTAAATGTATAAAATATTGAATATTTATTTATTTGCATTATCTTTATTGTTTTTTTGTTAAACATTATTTTATTTCCGGGTCGGTAAGGCGAGTGTATTTATACCGGTCGATTAAAATAATGATAAACAAAATAACGATAATTCAACCGAATATACTTTATACTGTAGACCAAACTATGTTCTTGAACCATAATAAAACTTGTTGATCACGTATATTTTTACAAAACAGTTCCACGTGAAGTGGATTAAAGTAGCACTTTTACTGGTACTGGCGGATGAAAAATTAAGGTACAATTCTATTATTTTTAGAGTAGCGGGGACAATATTTCAATTTCAAAATGATACTTTTGTCTTATCAGTTATACCAGTATCACAAGATTTACTAGTGCTACCCATATTACCAGCGTGTTACAATTTTAACTATAGTGTTACCAATATATATCACTAGTGTTATACCAGATTTACTAGTGTTACCAACATTAGCAGTTTAAGTGTTACCAATCTGCGAACGATCCTAGGTGTAATATAGAAAACGATAGATAACTATGTTGACCCTACCCTCAGCACGAATACGGCCAGTAGAACGGTTAGGGTTGAAGCCATTGCTTCCGCTCAGTCTAATAACACTGAAATACTGAATCCCATGTCCAATTCGTTAGGGTATATATATACAACATTACACTGTGGTGAGAGAGGAGGGGGGGGGGGGGGGGGGAAGAAGCGTCATCTGCAAATGCAAGGTTGGCAATTGAATCAATCGTGACGTATTACATTTACTAGAAAACATCCTGGGCGACAAAGATGTGGTTAAATGATATCCAAACCATTGTTGTATAATTGGATTGCATTGCAGTGAAAAAAAATAAAAGTTGTTGATATTTTATTAACTCTAGGAAATGCATTCTTATGGTTATCATCATTAAAAGTGTTGTGTTACCGATGTTTAATGGTATATTGTTGTTGTTGTTGTATGGCTGTGAGCTGCTATATGTGAGTCTGTACATACTTCATATATGTAGTAATGTATACACTAAATTAATGAGAATTATCTAACATTTTTAAGGCAATGTGTAGCTCGTCCAAAACTAAACCACTCAAAATTAAACATCTTGAGATCGCTTCAAGCGATGCTGTCGGCAATTTGGGTTTTTATCAGCAAAAAGATGAATTTGAAATTTTTTGAAAAATATTGAAATTGTTATGATTTTAATTTCTTAAATCAACTCAAACACGAAATATAAGAATTTTATAAACTTTGTTAACTCATCGTTTAGCAGATCAAAAACCAAAACATTTTAATGGATCACCTTTCAATATCTAGAATTGTTCTTAAGATCTCAATAAAAAAAAACTAACAGCGAATTAGGTATACTTCACTATTAATGTATAAAATTACAATAAAGTATTGTCTTGGTATATTTTACCTGCAACCTACCTAGGTTATGTTTTGAGTCATAATTGTTCAAATTTCTTTCTTTACCATGCGACTTGAACAGGGTATACAAACATTGCTAGGTCTACAAACCACAAATATAAATACAATGAATACCAAATAAACGAGTACCATTACCAAACGGTGGTTTTTCTTGACGATATAAGATTATGGATGAAAGCTTTATTGATCAAGTTGATTTTTCACTGTTGGACAATCTTCAATCAATCAATATCTGTCCCTGTACCAAGTATATAGTCGGGTAGGGGGTGGAAGGTTCCCACCATCACTTGGGCCTTGGTCTACCTAAGTCATACCTGACGCTTCAGCCCTTTCTTTCTGTGTCCATCGCAATCTCTTCTTCAATCTCTTCTTCTTCTTCTTCTTCTTCTTCTTCTCCTCCTCCTCCTTCCTCTTCCTCCTTCAATCTTCTTCCGGATTCTCCACCAACTTTCTCAATAAAATAATAACTTTCTTAAATAAAATAAATACGTTTCATTTAGAATCATTCTCTACCAACACAGTTCCAGTAACTGATTTTCAGTTGGGGACATTGAACCATTTTCATATGTCTCATTGCTATGACACTTTAAAGTCACCACTTTAACGTACGTTTACACAAGCATCACTAAAGTGTATATTAATGAAATATTGTTCGGTAATAGAGCACCTAAAACGAGCGGAAACGGAAAGGAACGAGAATACGAAACAGTGACGTCACTTGCCAGTAGCCTATTGTAACCTTGAGAAGAAATTTGTTTGTGATATTTGCCTGAATTTTTCTAGCTGAGGAAAATCTAGAAAAATACCTTACGTCATGATTGCTGTTAAAAAATCTAGAACCTACCAAATAAAAAATATATATGTATATAATTTTGTCTAAAAATTCAGTTATATGAATTGATTTAAAGGGTTGGATGGGAATTATATCATTTATTGAGTGCGCCTCGTATGGCCACTGACATATACATTATACATACATATCGTTTGCAAGTATGGTTGAATGGTTGAAGGATTTTTATTGATAGTTAACAATTACATGTTACAGCATGGAGACTAGTCCCCAAAGAGCCGAAGCCTAAGTAGATAGACCATTTCAAAAACTATCTAGGACCCTTTGTATGAGTATCATCACGGTCTCCGTCTTCAAGAACAACAATACACAACAATTAAAAATCGGGTTTTCAAATGTTATATCAAGGTTCATTGATGCATACAAGATCATCATCTACTAACCTTGATTTTATGTTTTTAATTTTCGTTCATTGTTGCTAATAAATATTTAGAGGACCGCGATGATAATCATACAAAGGGTCCTAGATATTTTTTCAAATGGTCTATTCGGTGTCCCTCAGCCTTTCTAGTAGATCTCAATTTGTTTGGTACATTTTATTTCAACTTACTTTTGAAACTAAATAAAATAAAAAACATTTCGCTGCTCAGTGTAGTAGCGTTTTGTAAAACCGATCGGATATGCGCATGATTCATATTCCGGTTAGATAGATTGCAACATTTTTTAGTTAGTTCATTGTCATTCATGACCATAGAATTCAAACTTGGAAACGATTTTGTTGCTTTCATCAAGGTTGGTAAAATATTGTTCACGGGCATTGCCGGATGCAGCTACAATATGTCTGAGATCTTGTCTATTCTTATCATATCAACATTCAGATTGTGATTCAGATTATGTGGCACTAATTGGGAGCCACAAATATTGCTAACAAATTGTATGTGTTGTAACCATTCCAAGCTTAAATTTAAAAAAAGAAAGATAAACTTCAATCAATGTATTTATAATGATTCAAGATCGATTCATTTTTGTTATGTATTAATCATACATCTGATAGGTAAAAGGATAGACCTCAACAGCTTACTTTTGTCAGAATTGATCTAGGATTTGAGATAGAGCTAATTACGGCCCTCTAGATCTTCAATGACAACAATGCACAACAGTGCAAAAAGCACGTTAACATGACTATCAAGGACCCTTATATAGAGCGTATCACGGTCCTCTAGGTCAATTCTGATATTGTAGACTGTTGTGGTAAAGAGAAAAAAATAATATTCGTGAATAGCACAAGACTCAATTCCAAAAATAGCCGTGTGCCCGTGTTTTGTTTCGGACAAACATTGAATGTGCACCAATCAAAGAAAGATACAACAATGGAGTTGCCTAGCAACACGTTGTTTGTCTGCGTGTGATATCACAGCCACCTCAATTGAGTCTTGTGCTATAAAAGCTTAAATAACTGCTTTCAAAATATGAAGAATGTGATATTTTCAAGTTGGATTTGGTCATCGTTGGGCGGCCATTATGTGTGTCTGTCATAGGACAGGACAATGACAATAAAATTCACTAAAAGATTGAATTGAAATAAAACTGAAAATCACAATTGAATTGACCATCGGTCGTACAAGGCCACTGACTTGAGGAGGAAGTTATGGTGTGAGCTTAGTTTCTTTCTAGTATTGTCGCGTTTGCAAGGCCTTGTAGATTGATGTAGACATTTAAAGCTCCAACACTTACTAACCCTACCCTATGTCGGGGTGTACGTAAGAAGATCGTGAGGTACATAACACCATTTTGTAATATTTTTAGTTGCTATGACGACTTCAACATCACTTTTTACATATACACACGACACCATTTTGATAGATTTTTTTACAAGCAAACATACAAAGTTAAAAAATCCCAGCCAAAACCGGGAATCGCACCTTGGACCTTCTGCATTGAAAGCGATAATAAAACCACAAGAACGACGATCCACACGAGCTACAATGTAAATTACGTTTTTAAACAAATTATTACCGCGGAATAGACCTTCAGATTTATGTTTAAAATATGATGCGAATGTGATCAATATCCGTTTTGCGTCACATTCGTTGTATTTTAAATATACAATAAAAAAAGTTGATTTCAACAGTTTCTAGATTCGGAGAATTATTATTTATTTTATTTCTTCTTTACGTTCCTACTGATTTTCTAGGACATGACGTGATTTTTACAGGCTACCTTGCAATTCTGATGAAATTTATATATCAGCCATTGTTACACACGTTACCAAGATCATTGGGAATGATTGTGGTTCGGAATATTCTTACATATTAAACAACATAATATAACTGTCAACCACTGCCACGAAGCTGTCAGTACTCAACAGTTAGGGAACAATGTCGTCAACCCTAAATCTCCTGGTGGCTGCATTCATACTAACGGTAAGGTACTCATATCATACTTTATACCTATAATTCTTCTACCATTCTATTTTACTTTCGGTATGTATTATTTAGTTTTCGCGATTATTGATGAACTTTGAGAGAATATGTTTGATTTTAGTTCGCTTCCTGTGTTTTATTTCATATTCATTCATACAGTGTTAGTACATACAGCTAACGCTTGAGTCGCGACTATATACCACGCCTAAGCAAATTACAGCCCAAGATATAGCAAACAAACCGTGCATTTTGCATTTAACATAATGCTACGTTTACAGCTACGCGTTGCGAGCGAAGCGAGGACGCGAGCTCCAATCAGCGGCCGAGTTTGTAACTTCTTTGCATGAAACTCGGCCGCTGATTGGAGCTCGCGCCCTCGCTTCGCTCGCAACGCGTAGCTGTAAACGTAGCATAACTATCAAGGACCCTTATAGTCGATTTACAGCTACGCGTTGCGAGCGAAGCGAAGGCGCGAGCTCCAATCAGTGGCCGAGTTTGCGTGAAACTATTAACTTCTTTGCATGAAACTCGGCCGCTGATTGGAGCTCGCGCCCTCGCTTCGCTCGCAACGCGTAGCTGTAAAGGTACCATCAGATAGAGCTAATCACGGCTTTCTAGATCAATTCTGAAAATCATCTACTGATAAGGTACCGATGTAGTATTGCAGGATTGTTCTTTGTGCAATGCGACTTGCTCAAGTACTGTGTCAGCTAGGATATTTCTTTCATGTAAGCTCTTTGGTTCCCTATATAGGTGGTGCTACCGCGAGACTTGTTCGCTGCCGATCATAGCCAACGAGGAATCAGCTTCATCCCACGGAACACAAAGGGTGTAAGCGCATCGGCTCAGGTAGGAACACTTTCCTACCCCTCTTTGCGTTATCTAAAATATCAATTAACAGGAACTTTTCTAGACTGAACCTTAAATGGGGCATAATAACTTTGTTATTTGTTCAATTATGTTATTGTTTTGACATAATGGTGGTGTCCTAGTACCCAAACTTAACTTATTTTATATACGCCTATACTTTTATGTGTTGACACGAAATTTATAATGGTCTACGGCTATAATTTGTGTTACAAATAAATGAATAATATATATCCGTAACCCTTCCTTTCGTTCAGAAAATGAGAGCTATGTTGTTTGGCTGCCCCGGTCTGGACGCGGGAGACGTCAACATAACTTGCAGACATGAGAAGCTGGAGGCTAAACTTGGACCGGGAATGGACTGCGCAGAGAAAGTTCCAATGAACACCAAAGCTTTCTTCCTCAACTGTCAGCCGGGCTATGGAATAGTAGAGGAATACCAGATAATAACTTGCAAGTTTCCCGGCAAGTGGGATAACGATGTTTTTACATGTGAAGGTAAATTTGTCTATAACTTTATAATAATCTATTCAATAGTTCAGATTATAGTCCTTATAGAGGTACCTATACAGAAAACATACATCTATGTTCAGTAGTCTAAACAAAGTTAGTGGGTGTACATCGGTTATGATGAGCAATCACAAGCCTTATGGGTGGGTACATTTCCTACGTGAAGTCATGAGGGGTCGACCGCTAACCTTTGCTCCTGGAGACCTGAACGCTGGGGTAAACCACGAGACTTGCAACATGCCACGCGAAAGATTCAATACCTCAACTACAGTTGGTTCCGTGGCTTAGTTCAGACCAAGAAAATCAGTCGACCTTGGAATTTTACAAATGATGTACACCCCCACTACCTGGCTAGCACAAACATGAGACGATATCCCCGAATTTATTACCGGAAGCCATAACAAAAGTTCAACCATGCGCACATTTCTTGGCAACTCAACATTTAGTTATATAATAGGCGTCCACACAACAAACGAACGATTACATTTGATTACTTTTTTACAGTTCGGACCCAACAAATTCAAGGAATCTGCGGTCGTACTTGGGGTGTACAAACAGCTTATTGTAAATGCAGTGAAACAAATGCCCTGCGGCGTTCTTAGCTTTGCCTCGGCCAAAGTTTAGTGTCTATATTTCAACGCAATTTCCACATTCTCTAACGATGAATAGTTCTAAACTCCAAGAAATGTCTT
The DNA here is from genome assembly GCA_945910005.1 of Isoperla grammatica. Classification (NCBI taxonomy): domain Eukaryota; kingdom Metazoa; phylum Arthropoda; class Insecta; order Plecoptera; family Perlodidae; genus Isoperla; species Isoperla grammatica. Next base: position 5,548,503 of record OX246750.1, read on the forward strand.
ATTTTGTCTCAAAAAATGTCTCAAATATACACATTTTGAGGTACACTCTAAGATCTAACCTAATAAGGTAGATATGTTCCGAGTATGATACATGAAAATATATTTAATTCACATTGACAGAAAAGCCAACGGATCCACCGACAACAACCAAGGTAACACCAAAGATAACAAACAAGACGACAACAACCACAACAACCAAGAAACCGGCGACAACCGTCAAGCCTGTCAACATAACCGCTGCTGGCGCTACCACGGCCAGTACAGCAACTACGGCCAGTACAGCAACTACTGCCAGCACAGCCAGTACAGCGACTACAGCCAGTACAGCAACTACGGCCAGTACAGCAACTACGGCCAGTACAGCAACCACAGCCAGTACAGCCAGTACAGCAACCACAGCCGCTTCTGTTACCGACGCAACCACCGCGGCCACAACCACAACCACTGCAGCAACAACAACTACCGTGGCAGGAGCTACCACTACTACCGTGGCTACTACTACCGTGGCAGGAGATACCACAACTACCGTGGCAGGAGCTACCACTACTACCGTGGCTACTACAACGTCGGATACACCAACAACCACTACAACTGCAACCCCGACCACAACTGTGACCACTCTATCTACAACCACGGCAGTGACTTGTAAGTATTTGAACATCTCAGGTAACCAGTGTAAGTAGTTATTATTATTTTTACTATTATTATTATTATTATTATTATTATTATTATTATTATTATTATTATTATTATTATTATTATCATTATTTTTATTATTATTTTTATTACTATAATTATTATTATTATTATTATTATTATTATTATGATTAAAACTATTATTTTTATTATTAATTGTTTATTCTTGTCACCATAAAACTACGTTCGTAAAAAGGAAAAAAAAAATTAAATGTCTCTTGACAAGAAACGGCGTCGACGCTAGCAAATATTATGCTAAAACACTTAAAATTCTAAGAAATCTTGTGCGGCGAAGAGTCTTCTAAACACTAAATACTAGTAACACTTAAATTAAACTAAACTAAACTAAACTATAGTGAGAAACTATTCATGTGACATATGGGCGACGATAAATTTATCAGCGGTTTCAGTCGTTACTGAAGGCGAATGCAAGGCGGTGATTGGCTCATCGCCTTCTTCTTACAAATGAAACCGGTGATAAACGTATCGTCGCCCATACAGAATCGCCCTGCTGGTCTTGCAACTGAGTGCGTAGACTATAAGCAAACATTTATTTTGTGTTTATTTTATATATATTCATTATATTTTGTGTTTAACCAGGTAGTCGACAGCTAAGGTTATAAGATGTCTTCCGAATAAGAACCATTATACATCGCGGGGGTCGTTATAAGGGGTGTCCAGCAAGCTCCCCTTGCTGGGCACCCCTTATGACAACACCTAAGGGGGCCGCTCCAAGTGGAAGGAGCAATCTTGAGTTTCTTGTTGTTTTTGTGTTTTTAATACTGAGGTTTCCTTATAATAGCTGTCTATAAACCTGAATAGGTTGTCTACCAGGAGGTTTTTACCTACGATACGTGACGTTATTGCTATCACGTATAAGTGGCACGTGAAATTTCGGTGACCGTGTGTTAAGTGTTCACCTACCTTGTGGGACACCCGATTTCTTCGGTCTGTTAAAAAAACTTGAAAGTAATTTTAAATTCTCCCAAACGAAAATCAAAATATGTTATCCAATGGAGAATGTAATGCTCTTTCATTACAAAAGGTAATGAAGAACATCTGAAAAACGGAACTATTGATTGGAACAAAGAGCATTCATAAGGAAGAGCACTAAATGTTACACAGGATGACATATTTGATGTAAATGTGACAATTTAATCACATTTTACAACGCTTTAGCTTGCATTGTTTGTTTGTCTGGACGGAATCTTTGAATCGATCTTTCACCTACTTCTAAATGTCCAATCAAACTGAAATTTCTCACACATGCGTATTCGTAATGACAATACATAAGTCAACTGTCAATTAATTCATCACAATTAATTAATTAATGTTTTAAATGGGAATCGATATTTCACCCACTTGCCAACGTCGAATCGAATTGAAAACAATTAAGTAAAAAATTAAACAATTAAAAACATAAAAAATCAAGGTTAGTGGATGATGATCTTGTGTGCATCAATGAACCTTGATATAACATTTGAAAACTGATTTTTATTAATTGCAATTGAAGAGAATGTGAAGCCTAGGCTTAGTTACTTTGCCAAATTCTCCCATAGCCACATAATCCACTTCATAAGCCACTTTCCGTAAGCATTGTTGGCCGACCGCTGGATCGTGCATGGACGGAACTGTCCGAAATTCATGTTTGCAATGCGAGCACGCTAGTTTGCGAGTGAAGTTAACAAGTACAAGTACAAGTACACAAGTATGCAGTCTTCTAAATTCGGACACGTCCAGTGAGCACATATTCGATTGCAAGATTCTTTAAGACTAAACAGTATAAAATAATATAACATGAAAAAATATATTTTTTTTAAAACAACGCTTGTATTTAAATGCACTAAAAAGTAAAAAATAAATTTTTGCCTCAGTTGGAAAATAATAAGCGTTGGGCGCTTTCCCTGTATAAACAGCAGAATACTGTAATCTATGTCAATACCGAAAGCGCCCAACGCTTATTATTTTCCGGGTGAAGCACAAATTTGTTGGGCGAACTTTTTTTTTTTACTTTTTAGTGCATTTAAGTATAAGCGTTGTTTAAAAAAAAAAAAAATTTCATGTAATATTATTAAAGCTATTTCAACAGATTGAAATATGGAGTTCAGCCGACAAGGTGGACATACAGCCTAAGCTAATCAATGGGTTATAATTCTGTTTCAGTAATTCCCAAGGACTATCATAATGTGACTGATATTGGCATAGTCAAGAAGAGCAAAGTGGCGGCAACGTTTGGAAACGCGGTTGCCGATTGTGCCAAGGATGGAGCGAACATTATGGTTCTCTACACTTCGCGGATTCCATTTGTAGAAGAGTTCATGAGCCACAGTGCAACATTCTTTGGCGCTACAAACACCAAAGATATTTGGCAAGGGCTGGTCGGACTAAGCGGCAAGTGGAAAACTTACAATGGTAAGAATTAGAGGTTTATTCTTTATTCTAACGATAGCGGTGGCCAAGCGGTAAGACGTGCGACTCTAATTCGTAGGTCACATGCTCGATACCCTTATGATTCAACAACCACAAAAAAAACTGGAAACAGGTGTTTGTTGCATGCGAACCTTGTGTGTTTCTTCACAGGCGTAACGCACTTTCTCGCTTGAAAAGTTGTACACTCATCTCATTGTTAAGCGAGCGTCTCCACTTGACTCTTATGGCACTTCGTTCTGTTTTTTTTTTTTGTTTTTTTTTGTTTTGTTTTTATGTCCGTCGATAGCGATCGAACGAGAAGTCCGATCAACTTGAAATTTGGACCATCTACAAGCCTCTATGTGGATTGAAGGTGTATAGTTTTGAGGCAAAATCGTTTGAAAAGTTACAAAGTTACACCATAGTTACTGCAAAATATTTTTCAGAAACAGAATGGCGGCAAAATGTGAGATAGCCAGATTTTTTTTACTGATTTTTCCGATCACGAATATGTTAATCTAATGGCGATCTGATAAGTATTGGCAAAGTTACACGAAAGTTACTCAAAAATATTTTTCTAAAACGCAGTAACGGCAAAATGTGAGGTGGCTATCTTATAGAACATTTTTGTCCGGTCACGAATATACTAATGTTAACGCGATCCGATACGTATTAGAGGCAGAAATTACATTTCTATTGCTGTCAATAAGTGTTACTAACGGTGGCGGACCGTGTTGAAAATATGACCACGAAAATTCATAGCAACGCACATTGCACTGCATACAACAATTTCGGAAAGTATAAAAGCCATGGAAATAAGAACGATTTGAGCAATTCGCATTCTTCAATTGTTGTTAATTGTTGTTTTTATTAGCTTTGAGATCTTTTCGCCAGAACGTTCGTAGGTGTGGACGCGCTCGCTTATCAACGCGTCAAACAGACCGTTTTCCTAGTAATTGTACAATGGCAACGCAAGTTGCATCTTTCGAAACGTGTAACCCATCTTCTTATATTCTAAACTGTGTATGTAATATTCTTCAGGTTAAAAGAAAGGTATTGATATTTCATTACACAGGCCGAAGATGTGTTCTGTCATTTAATTACTATATACTTTTTATTGAGTTAAATTGAATTGAATTGAATTATTATTGACTTCGTTCATTTTCTTTCTAAGGTACTGACTCTACCAAAGTACCTGGCTTTACGTGGATAGCGGGAAGACCAGTGCCCGGAACCACAAGTGTCGTGTGGGGCAACACATTCAAGGCCCATTGGGATTTCCCTCCAGGATCATCTAATATGGCGCCGTATATTTGTGAGTGGCAAAAGCCACTGTCCCCATAATGATCCCATCAGTGTGGAAAAAATGTATTACTTTTGAAATATGTCACCTTCATAGATATGTGAATGAATATGTTTGTAACTTTGCACCTTTGGTTTTATTATATTAACGTTCTGTGTTTGGTTTTAAATGTAATATTATAGATATTGTTAAAAATATATAATATATTAATAATTACATATTTTAATACCAAATATATACTACTGGATCATTAGGAGTTTAGGGTTGTCATATGTCAACTCTGAAAGCAGCTGGGGTTGAGGAAAGCCCCAAAAAAGATGTTTCACGACATTAAAATGTATTCAATTAAAAAAACAATCACTGCATCAAATGTACTTAAACTATAACATGTGTATTACACAAGTGCAAAAAAATAATAAAAATAACAGTTTTAATAATTGTATGATTTGTTTTGCAGATGTGCTTAATTTAAATCTGAAATAAATGATTTGAAATTATTTCATTTAAACATGCTTATTGAACTTTACCCAGCCACTTACAATAAATAACAAATTAGCTCCACAAATCATATAAGCAAAGAAACACAAATCCAAAACCTCCTACTGTAAAAAGTACAGCCCCGGGAAATTTGGAGTTTCAGAAATTTCACCCGAGGAATGCTGATAAAAAAAAGGCCGCGCGAGTTACCGAGGGTTCCTTTAGTCAGTAACTCCCGGCAAGAGGTCTGAGGTATTGCTCAATTAACTTTGCTATTTCTGTTAAACAAAATATTGACATAATAATAAATTAAATATCCTTCAATTTTACTAATTAATGCATTTTTTGACGCATCTCCTTCCTGTTATAATATAATTTGTTGCTTTACTGCAAGGGCATGAAAGAGAAATTTAAACTGTTTTTTCTTAACATTATTTGACCTCTCTGTTCTACAAAAGAAGGTAAGTGCATTGGGGAAAAAATTTAATAGTTTTCAAATTTATGCACTCTAACCGTACTTATAGAACCCTTTAAGTTAGCGTTTTGCTGGTGTGTTTTCTGGTCTGAGACTGACTTACTTGGAAGTGACTGACGTGAGGTGAGGATGGTAATACATATATTGCAAGTTAGTTGGCAAACAAGCGCTCAAGTTTCCCCAACGGACCAACAAGCCGATTACAACTGTGCCGACTGTGCCAGTAGTGCCAACTGAGGCAACTGTGCCAGTAGTGCCAACTGAGGCAGCAGTGTCAGTTGTGCCAAAGTGTGCACTTTGCACTCCACTAAGCGAAAGACTGCCTATTGGCCGATATAAAAGAAACTCCTATAGTTGTTCGAGAAAATTGCGTCATATATCCGTGACCCTACACTTTGAACACTACGCATTTTCACGTATATGTTTGATTTGTAAGTAGATGTAGGTATGGTTGACTGAAAATAACACTCTAACATAATAACAATAGGATTTATATTTGCAGGTACAAACAAAACTGCAGGAAGCTGCACCTTGTTCGGGATAATTGCGTTTATATGTGCATGACACTTCACTTCGAACTCTACACATTTACACGTATACTCTTAATTTGTCAGAAGGCGTCAGTATGTTTAATTGACTAAATCATGCCAGCTTAATAAAACATATGCTCTCTATTGGCAGGTATAAAAGAAAATAGTAAGAAACTCCACATTATTCGAGAAAATTGAGTTTCTATGACCGTATTGATGTTGGTGTTGTTTTATTACATTCTATTTTCCATAAGAACAAACTCCATAGCAACCATAAACAAATCACATACCTAACTCGACTCTGCATTCCGCCCTAAGGCCAATTTCTTTCTTTACCATGCGACTTGTACAGGGTGTACAAACATTGCTATCTACAAACTACAAATATAAATACAAAATAAATGAGTACCAGTATCAAACGATGAGGTGGTTATTCTTGACGATGTAAGATATTGTTCTTGAAAGCTTTATTGATCTAGTTGATTTTTCACTTTGGACTATCTTCAATCAATCAATATCAAGATTAAAAAATTGAATTTAAATAACATGAAAATCACAATTTAATAGACCATCGCACGTCCAAGGCCACTGCCTTGGAGACAAAGTTATGTTGTGAGCCTAGTTCATTTCTAGTATTGTTGCGTTTGCAAGGCCTTGTAGATTGATGTAGACATTTACAGCTCTATCACCAACCCTAACCTATATCGTCATTTTGGAGAAGATCGCATTGTCATATCTGTACTCAAGAAGATCTGACTTTTAGTGAGGTACATTACACCATTTATTATATGCTTAGTTGATTTGTCAACACCATTTTGATAGATTTTTTTTAGCCTACATCTAAAGTTCAAAATTCCCAGCCCAATCCGGGAATCGCACCTTGGACCTTCTGCATTGAAAGCGTTAATAAAACCACTAGAACGACGACCCACACGAGCAACAATATATATTACATTTTTTAACAAAAGTATTTCCAGAATAGACCTTCAGATTTATGTTTAAAATACGATGCGAATGTGATCAATATCCGTTTTGCGTCACATTCGTTGTATTTTAAATATACAATAACAAAAAGTTGATTTCAACAGTTTCTAGATTCGTGGAGTTATTATTTATTTTATTTGTTCTTTGCGTTTCTACTGATTTCCTGGGACATGACGTCATTTCTTTAGTCTACCTTGTAATTCTGATGAAATTTCTAAATCAGCCATTGTTACACACGTACCATCAATGGGATGATTGTGGTTTGGAATATTCTTACATATTGAACAACATAATATAACGTTCAACCACTGCCACGCATCTGTCAGTACTCAACAATTAGGGAACAATGTCGTCAACTCTAAGTGTCCTGGTGGCTGCATTCATACTAACGGTAGGGTACTCACATCATACTTTTACCTATAATTCTTCTAACAATCTATTTTACTTTCGGAATGTATGATTTCGTTTTCGCGATTATTGATGAGCTTTATGAGAGAGTATGTTTGATTTTAGTTCGTTATTCCTGTGTTTCAGTTCATATTCATTCATACAGTGTAAGTACATACAACCAACGCTATGAGGTTAAATCTTCAATCTTGAGTCGCGACTATATACCACGTCTAAGTAAATTACAACCCGAGACATAACAAACAAAACGTGCATTTTAGAAGTCTGCTAGCAAAAAAATGATTATTCATAGAAAAAACAATAATCTTGATGCTTTAATACAGCCACGATTAAAGCACGATGCATCATGACGATATTGAAATTAATCTTACGATTATCGAGTTTAATTTTTAAATCGTTGCGCATTCCCTTAGAAGGAGTTAATCACGGTTCTTTAGAACTTAAATAACAACAAAGCACAACAGTGAAAAATGCATCTTAACATTACTGTCGAAAACCCTTAGATAGAGCAAATCACGGCTTTCTAAAGCAATTCTGAAAATCATCTTTTGATTAGGTACCGAAGTTTTATTGCCGGATTATTCTTTGTGCAATGTTACTTGCTCAATAGGGAAGTCTCATCAAAAATAAATATTCCTCAAAGTACCTAAAAATGGAAGCTCATTATCTAGAAATACGGGTGGTATAATTTTTATTTCTAAGAAGCGTATATTTCCAATTCTAGTAGCATTTTAAGTTTGAAATTTGGAACTTGCCGTTCCGTAATTGAGAAACGGCTCTTGACGTCATAACTCATCTCAACAACTGCCTCCTTGAAGTATTCTTAATAATATTAACGATATTAAATGTTGGACATTTTACAATATCTAGGATGCAGTGACTTTACAACAACGCCTTTTTTACCACTGTTTTCTTCAGAAAATACATTTTGACACAGTAATTACCAAAACGTGTTCACAATAATGCAATTATTTAACATATTGTTGTTAATTATTGTTGAACAGTGTTCATTTACTAACAAGAAATAAACGTTGGATCAGTTTAAGTCTTATGAGAGCAATAATCTACTAAAGGGTGGGATTTCAGTAATATTTGTATGATATACAATTATTGTTTACTGAGTTATGACGTCAGAACCTTTTAATCACGAGCAAGATGGCGCAGGCCTGTTTCTGAGCGTGTTTTGACAGCAATATCTTTGACTTGCTGTTAAAGCGATGTTAATGCACTTTTCGAGCCGAAACCAATAAGTTCCAGTTTATTTTAACTTGAGGAAACCAGTAAGTAAATAAAAAAAATGTGTGGGCCTTCCCTATTACTGTGTCAGCTAGGATAATTGATTCATGTAAGCTGTTTGGTTCCCTATATAGGTGGTGCTACCATTAGACTTGTTCGCTGCCGATCATAGCCAACGAGGAATCAGCTTCATCCCACGGAACACAAAGGGTGTAAGCGCATCGGCTCAGGTAGGAACACTTTCCTACCCCTCTTTGCGTTATCAAAAACCTCAATTAAAAGGAACTTGTCTTGACCGAACCTTAAATGGGCCATATCAACTTTTTATTTGGCAACTATGTAATTTTTTTGATTTAATGGTAGTGTCTTAGGTTATTGACACATAAAATATTGAAACTTAAATGTGTGTAGACAAGTACCAAAATACACTTATTTTATTTATACTTGTATGTGTTGACGTACAATTTAAAATGGTCTACGGCTGTAATTTGTGTTACAAATAAATGAATAATATATATCCGTAACCCTTCCCTTCTTTTAGAAAATGAGAGCCATGTTGTTTGGCTGCCCCGGTCTGGACGCGGGAGATGCCAACATAACTTGCAGACACGACAAAATGGAGGCTAAACATGGACCGGGAATGGACTGCGCAGAAAAAGTTCCTGTCAACACCAAAGCTTTCTTCCTCATCTGTCAGCCGGGCTATGGAATAGTAGAGGAATACCAGATAATAACTTGCAAGTTTCCCGGCAAGTGGGATAACGATGTTTTTACATGTGACGGTAAATATTGGTCTTTTACTTTATAATAATCTATTCAATGGCGCAGGTTATAGTTCTTATAGAGGTATACAACAGAAAACATACGTCTATGTTCAGTAGTCTAAACAAATTAAATGGGTGTACATCGGTTATGAGCATTCACAAGCCTTATGCGTGGGCTACATTTCCTACGTGAAGTCATGAGGGGTCGACCGCTAACCTTTGCTCCTAGCGTGGAGACCTGAACGCTGGGGTAAACCACGAGACTAGCAACATGCCACGCGGCTGTGCGGTAAACATTCAGTACCTCAACTAAAGTGGTCGTCACCTAAAGAGTTCATTCAAGTTCTGCGAAATGCCTTCCCCTCTTACTCCCACCAGTGCCCGCGCACGGACGAAGAGAGGCAGTGAAGGATCTACGTAACATTAATAATGATAAAATCAAATGTAATTAGAATAAAGGAATTCATTTGTATTGAAAGATGGCTTATTTAATTGGAAGATCGTTGACAGCTTTGGTTGACAGCTCGACGGTATTAGATCTTTCACTGCCTCTCTTCGTCCGTGCGTGGGCACTGATGGGGGTAAGAGGGGAAGGGATTTCGCAGAACTCGAATGAACTCTTTAGATGACGGGCACTATTTTTTAGTGTCAATATTTCAACACAATTTACATGTTTTATAACGACGAATAGTCATTAACTTTAAGAATTGTCTCATTTTTAATATTAAATTATACACATTCTGAGGTACACTCTAAGATCTAACCTAATAATGTAGATATGTTCCGCGTACGATACATGAAAATATATTTAATACACGTTTACAGAAAAGCCAACGGATCCACCGACAACAACCAAGCTAACACCAAAGATAACAAACAAGACGACAACAACCACAACAACCAAGAAACCGGCGACAACCGTCAAGCCTGTCAACATAACCGCTGCTGGCGCTACCACGGCCAGTACAGCAACTACGGCCAGTACAGCAACTACTGCCAGTACAGCAACCACAGCCAGTACAGCAACTACGGCCAGTACAGCAACTACGGCCAATACAGCAACCACAGCCACTTCTGTTATCGACGCAACCACCGCGGCCACAACCACAACCACTGCAGCAACCACAACAACTACCGTGGCAGGAGCTACCGCTACTACCGTGGCAGGAGCTGCCGCTACTACCGTGGCAGGAGCTACCACTACTACCGTGGCTACTACTACCGTGGCTACTTCAACGTCGGATACACCGACCACCACACAAACTACAACCACTACAACTGCAACCCCGACCACAACTGTGTCCACTCTACCTACAACCACGGCAGTGACTTGTAAGTATTTGAACATCTCAGGTAACCAGTGTAAGTAGTTATTATTATTATTATTTTTATTATTATTATTATTATTATTATTATTATTATTATTATTATTATTATTATTATTATTATTATTATTATTATTATTATTATTATTATTATTATTAATATTATTATTATTATTATTATTATTATTATTATTATTATTATTATTATTATTATTATTATTATTATTTTTATTATTATTATTATAACTATTATTATTATTATTATTATTATTATTATTATTATTATTATTATTATTATTATTATTATTATTATTAATTGTTTATTCTTGTTATCACAAAACTACGTACGTAAAAAGGAAAAAAAAATTAAATGTCTCTTGACAAGAAACGGCGTCGACGCTAGCAAACATTATGCTAAAACAGTACAATGTTAAGAAAACTTGTGCCGCGAAGAGCCTTATAAACACTAAATACTAGTAACACTTATATTAAACTAAACTAAACTAAACTATATATAGTGAGAAACTGTTCATGTGACATCTGGTCTTGCAACTGAGTGCGTAGACCATAAGCAAACATTTATTTTGTGTTTATTTTATATATATTCATTATGTTTTGTGTTTAACCAGGAGTCGACAGCTTAGGTCATACGACGTCTTCCGAATAAGAACCATTATACATCGCGGGGGTCGTCATAAGGGGAGTCCAGCAAGCTCCCCTTGCTGGACACCCCTTATGACGACACCTTAGAGGGCAGCTTCAAGTGGAAGGAGCAATCTTGAGTTATAATTCTGAAAAAGGTCTATTGCTTCATTTTTATACCTCACGCGTTGGAACTACATAGTAATTGTCACGTTATATTCTCAAAATAATTCCTATCTAAAAATAGTGTCGTATTGTATTTTGTATTTATTGATATTCACCCGCCCGAGAGCGGGAAGGCCAATGTAGGGCACAAATTGCCCTCTGTAGCCATGTACAAAAGTGAACTTATAATTTAGACTAAGGACTAACTAATAATAAAAAGTGGCAAACAGGGTTTAAAGTTGTTAAAACACACTAAAAGGTCAAACAAACAAATAGTTCAAATTGTCAGAACACATTAAATAGGCATCGGAAAAACACACGCAAATGACACGTTTAATTAATAAACAAACAAATAGTAAGAACACACTAAAAAGTAATCGAAAAAACACACGCAAATGACAGGCGGAACACAAGCATAAGTAATAAAATGAATGAATTAAAATCAAATTAAATGAATTGGTATATGAACTGGTTATAAATGTGTTTAATTGTTTTTGCTTTCATAATGATAAATATGAGCTGTTCTAGCTTCTTAGATTTGAAAATATGTTAATACTGTGGTTTTCCTATGGTAGCTATGAACCTGAATAGGTTGTCTACCAGGAGGCTTTTACCTACGATACGTGACATTATTGCTATCACGTATAAGTGGCACGTGAAATATTGGTGGCTGGTGTTCACCTTCCTTACGGAACACCCGATTCCTTCGGTCTGTTAAAATCGCTTTAAAGTGGTTTTAAATTCTCCCAAAAGAAAATCAAAATATGTTATCCAATAGAAAATGGCAGGGGCGGCTCGCCCATAAGGGCACACGGGCATGTGCCCTCCCTCCCCTCCCGCCCATTAAATTACGATTTGTGGTTTTGTGGTATGTTTACATAAAATCGAAAATTTTGTAATTGTAATGTGCACATTCAAATAAAAGCGCGGTGCGCTGACTTATCTAGGCAGACGGTGGTACCCGAAGTCTCCGACAGAGCTCGTTACGATTACGTTTTGGGTTTTAGCTAACGATATCGCTGGCCGCTGCGTCTTTGGGTTTATAGCGTCTTGCATTTTGTTTTCTGGTGATTCCCCGGGGGATGGGGGGGGGGGGGGGGAGCCCACGCCGATAACACTCATACCGCGCATGCGCAGTTACGTTTTTTCCACTGATAAGTGAGTGGAGATGGCAGAGTTTACATGACGAATGAGCATGTTTGTCAAGAGCCCCAGTACGGAGCGAGGCGCCGTTTAGCAAGTACGTGTAGACGTGGTGTTGTTTTACAACAACCCACGTGTCTAACAACCCACGTGGGGTTGTTAGACAGGTGGTTGTCTTTGTTCTATAGTGTAGTGCGTGTGCGTGTTGTGTTGTGTCACTGTGTGATGTGTCGCTTTTGACTTTGTAGTAATAGTCAAACAAAATGAACGAGATGAGGCACATAATACATAAACATTTGAATTATGAAGAGAGATTGGTAGCAAAGACATAAGGCCGACCAAGGCCTGACTTGTGTATAGCTTAGGTATGCCAAATTAAAAATAGACTTCTAAAATTAATTTCTTAGCACGAGTATACTGACATAAAATTATCAGGTAAGTTTGCATGTGCTGTTATTTATTATCTTCTAAATGAAGACTAGGGTATAACTACCCTTTTTAAATGTTAACTGATTTTTGCCCTACCCATTTCAAACCCCACGAGCCGCCACTGGAAAATGGAATGCTCTTTCTTATGAATGACTTATCATTTCAATAAATATTTCCGTTTTGAATATGTTCTTAATTAGGCGTGAAAGGTTTCCAGCAACATCATATCACAAAGGGTAATTAAGAACATTGGCAAATCGGAACTATTGATTGGAACAAAAGACATTTATAAGAAAAAGCACTAAATAATAATAATAATAATAATAATAATAATAATAATAATAATAATAATAATAATAATAATAATAATAATAATAATAATAATAATAATAATAATAATAATAATAATAATAATAATAATAATAATAACATCATCTTTATTTGTAAAAAAGCAATTACAACTCATTTACAAATAGGCGAGATTCGAACATAGTTCGCTCTTCCATCTAACCTCTAATGTAAATGTAATGTAAGGAGAGACAAACAGAAAATAAGATACATGAAGTCTCGACTTTAGATGCTGGTGACACATTAGAACAACTCTCCAAACATTCTTAATAATAGTGGAGAGGGATTAATTTTAAATGTAATTACAATTAATCGAACGTACATTATCATAGCATAAGACATTTTTGAAGATATAATGAGGGTACGTGTAATGCATTGTTTTATGCTAATATGAGAAACAACACTCATTCTTAAATAATATTACAGACAACTTTTAAACATGTAAATATTAAATCAGCAATTATACATATACACATACACATACACATACACATACACATACACATACACATACATGGACATTAGAAAGAGGGAAACAAATAGAAATAAAGATACACGGTAAGGTTGTTATGTGTGTAAAGATGGAAACAAAGCTACATTATTCTAAATACAAATACTGACAAAATTAAGGCGGGTTCACACAGGATGACATATTTGAAATACATTAATGACAGTTAAAACACATTTTTAAGCTATTTCAACAGATCGAAATATGGAGCTCCGCAGTCTAAGTGGACGTACAGCCTTAACTAATCAACGGGTAATAATTCTGTTTCAGTGATTCCCAAGGACTATCATAATGTGACTGATATTGGCATAGTCAAGAAGAGCAAAGAGCCAACAACGTTGGGAAACGCGATTGCCGATTGTGCCAAGGATGGAGCGCACATAATGGTCATCGACACTTCGCGGTATCCGTTTGTAACACAGTTCATGAGCCACAACACAACATTCTTTGGCGCTACAAACATCAAAGATATTTGGCAAGGGCTGGTCGGACTAAGCGGCAAGTGGAAAACTTACAATGGTAAGAATTAGAGGCTTATTCTATATTCTAACAATAGAGGTGGCTAAGCGGTAGAACGTGCGACTCTAATTCGGAGGTCACCGGTTCAATACTCTTATGATTCAACCAGTGGCGTATACACGGGGGGGGAGGGGGGGGGGACAAAACCCCCCTTTTGCAAAGGAAACATGGAAAATTACCGTTTACATTTCAATAGCAGTATCAATAGACAGTATTTCAATAGACAGTTAGATGTTTTACTTTATAATTATTGTATATTGTTGTAATTAAAAGCAAAAGCAATACGAAAAATATGCAAATTATTGATTGAGGTTCCTTTTATTAGCGGTGCTAAGAAAAAAATGTGTCCAGAAACTGAGTAATCTTGTTTCAGTTGGACACTGTAAAACTCACAGATTTGCACTTAAATGACCTTGACGAGAATTTTTTCGGGGGGCAAGCCCCCTGGAACCCCAATTATTATTCGGCTCCACTCTCTTTAATATGGATTGAAAACCCCCCCTTTCCCAATTCCTGGATACGCCACTGGATTCAACAACCACAAATACTGGAAACTACTGTTTGTGGCTTGCAAACCTTGTGTGTTTCTTCGCAGGCGTAACGCACTTTCTCGTTTGAAAAGTTGTACACTAATCTCATTGTACTTGTATAATGTCAACGCAAGCTGCATTTTTCGAAATGTGTAACCCATCTTCTTATATTCTTAAATGTTTCTGGACCTTGGCTATGAAACGTTGGGTGCTTTCTTTGATTTAAGTTAAGCATTTGATTGTGTAAATCACAATATATTAAAGAGTAAGTTAGAGCACTATGGAATTAGGGGGACAGCGGGAGATTGGTTTACTTCATATCTGTCCTGTCGGAAGCAAAAGGTAGTAATCAATAACAACAGGGACGTGCAATCTAGCTGGTTAATGAACGATTGTGAAGTACCACAAGGCTCTGTGTTGGGTCCTATCATGTTCTTGGTTCTAATCAATGATCTACCAGCCTATTGTAATAGCATAATACTTCGGGAGCACTGTCTGGCTGTTTTACATATAATCCTCTTTGCTGATGATACGAGTATTATCTTATCTTCTCCTCATCCAGGTCTAATAACAGCAACTTACAAGTAGAGTTATAAGAGTTATATGCACCTGGTTTAAATCGAATGAACTTTATCTTAATGGAAGCAAAACACTAATTCTTAATTTTAGGCTTAAAGGCAAGCAGGGGAATGCCGAACTCCCACAAGATCAATCCGTTTTCCTGGTAAACAATAAACAGGTGGATCCGGTGGAACAGGGTCAATTCTTAGGTTTGACGGTTGACTGTCAATTAACTTGGCATCCCTATGTCGATGGTATTTGCAAACGACTAAATTCTAGTCTCTACGCTCTTCGAGTCCTGGCAACCCTGGCCAACCCAGGTGTCCTAAGGACTGCATATTTTTCAAACTTCCACTCTATTATGACTTATGGTCTTCTTTCATGGGGTTCGGCTTCTAATGCTGCCCTGCAGCGTGTATTACTTCTTCAAAAAAGAGCAATAAGGATACTCTGCAAGAGCAATAGTCGGGAGAGCTGTAGGGCCAAATTTAAGGAGTTGAAGATTTTGACCGTTACCAATGCTTACATATATAGTGCTGTCAGCTTCGTCAAGGACAACCCTGGAATTTTTCGAAATAGTCCACACCACAGTCACTACACTCGACATAAGAGAAGGTTAAACTACCCTGTGCACAATACCAAGCATTTTGAACATCACATTATTATACTACATGGGTAGGAAACTAGTTAACAAATAACAAGAACGTTTTCATGTAAATACCAAAACAATATTCAAATATAAAGTCAAGCAGTTCCTCCTTGACAACCAATACTATAGTATCAAATAAATTCTAACCCTTCCAGACCATTAGATAGATGAGATCATGTTATATTCATACTATCATCCGCGGGAAGTTAAATCTAATAGATAAATATAATCTGTAGCCCTATATATATATATATATGTACTTGTTGCAACTTTCTGGGGATTGTTGCCGCGAATAATGTACTAAAGAAGGAGGCACTGACTTACCCTTCCCTTCCTGACGTTTCGGGAAAGTCACATCTCCCATCTTCAGAGGCCCTCACTCGACGATGTGCATCTCGAGCTTCGCAGCTTCGAAGCTCGAGATGCACATCGTCGAGTGAGGGCCTCTGAAGATGGGAGATGTGACTTTCCCGAAACGTCAGGATATATATGTATGTAGATGTGTTCTGTTTAATGCATATCGTTTTTGGATATATCAAGTATCTATCAAGTGTATATAATATTGTGTATTTATAATTTTATATGTAGACTGTATATAAACGGGTTAAATCTTAGGTTCCTGACAATGCCCATGTTGGTACTATTTATTTATTTATTTATTTTGCCTTGTTTCTTTAGCAAAATTACATTGTTTGAAACACATCTTTTTTTATTAAGACTAAGGCTTACGTTATATTGGTTAACACATAAAAAAAACAAAAAAACATGAGATATTACATAGGCCTAATATAAATAGGAATCGACAGTACAGACAAGATGCAATAACATGTAATGCATATAACATTGCCTATCCACACACACATTATATATAGACCTATACTCATGCTGTCACAACCAGATATGGTGAGTCTAATAATACTAATGTCAAGAAGCTAGAAGTAAATAAAATAAAATAAAATATAATATATAAAATATAGTGATGCCATGAAGACTTATTTCTTTAGGCTCAAAAACACATTGATATCAACTCTAAAACGATTCCACTTAGCCAATTAACCAAGCTTGTCTTTCATAAAATCCTCTATATAATAATATTCTTTTTCTACAAGAAGAGATCTAAGTTTGATTTTAAGTTCATCTATTGGTTTTTCTTTAATGGTGACAGGAAGTTTATTATAAAGAATTGAGCCTGCATATGTGGGGCTTTTCTCATATAGAGCTAGTCTATGAGATACCACAAATACATCATTTTTACTCCTTGTTTTGTGTTCATGATTATTGCTGTTTTTGGCTATGTCGTACTCTCTATGTTGTTTAAAGAATAATACTAGTTTGTATATGTAAAGGCATGCAAGTGTTAGAATGTTCAGCTGTTTGAACTGTCCTCTACAGGTGCTCCTTTTTTTAAATTTGCCTATTAATCTGACGGCTTTCTTTTGCATAGTAAAAATCCGCTGAAAATTAGTTTTGGATGAATTTCCCCACACTATTAATCCATAACTGAGATGTGACTGGATAAGTGCATAGTACACTGTTAATAGTAAATTTGTATCTATGGCTGCAAATAAATACAAATACAAATACAAATACAAAACGAATATTCTTCAGATTAAAAGAAAGGTATTAACATTTCATTACACAGGCCGTAGATGTTTTCTGTCAATTAATTACTATAAATATATGTTTTATTGAATTGAATTGAATTAAATTAAATTAAATTGAATTGAATTAAATTAAATTAAATTAAATTAAATTAAATTAAATTGAATTGAATTAAATTAAATTTAATTTAATAACATCAAATTAAATCAATTATTATTTATAATTAATATTAAATTTATGAATGAATGAATGAATGAATGAATGAATGAATGAATGAATGAATGAATGAATGAATGAATGCATGAATGAATGAATAAATGAATGTGTGAATGAATGAATTTATTAATTAATTAATGAATGAATTTATTAATTAATGAATTTATTAATTAATGAATTAATGAAATAATTGAATTGAATTGAATAAATGAATTGAATTGAATTGAATTGAATTGAATTGAATTGAATTGAATTGAATTGAATTGAATTGAATTGAATTGAATTGAATTGAATTGAATTGAATTGAATTGAATTGAATTGAATTGCACTCAATTATTATTGTCTTTGTTCTTTCTAAGGTACTGACTCTACCAAAGTACCTGGCTTTATGTGGATGGCGACAAGACCAGAGAACGGAACCACAGGTGTCGTGTGGAACACCCAGTACAAGGTCCATTGGGATTTCTCTGCCGGATCATCTCATAAGGCGCCTTATATTTGTGAGTGGCAAAAGCCAGTGTCCCCAATATGATCCCATCAGTGAGGAAAAATGTATAACTTTTGAAATATGTCACTATCATAGTTATGTGAATGAGTATGTTTGTAACTTTGCACCTTTGGTTTTATAATATCACCGTTCTGTATTTGGTTTTCAATATAGTATTATATATATTATTATAAATATGTAATATATAAATAATTATATCTTATAACATTAAATATATAATACTTCGTTATTAGGGGTATTAGGGTTGTTATATGTTACCACCTCTGAAAGCAGCTGGGGTTGAGGAAAGCCCCAAAACATATGTTTCACGACATAAAAAATGTATACAATTAAAAAACCAATTACTTCATCAAACGTACTATATCATAGTTATTACATGTGTTTTTAACAATTGCAAAAAAATAATAAAAAT
Source organism: Isoperla grammatica (assembly GCA_945910005.1). NCBI lineage: Eukaryota > Metazoa > Arthropoda > Insecta > Plecoptera > Perlodidae > Isoperla > Isoperla grammatica. Next base: position 5,567,342 of record OX246750.1, read on the forward strand.
AACAGTTTTAACAATTGTATGTTTTGTTTTGCAGATGTGTGTAATTTAAATCTGAAATAAACGATTTGAAATTATTTCATTTAAACATATTTATTGAACTTTACCCAGCCAATAACAATAAAGAACAAATAAGCTCCACAAATCATATGAGCAAAGAAACACAAATCCCAAACCTCCTATTGCAAAAAGTAACCCCGGGAGATTTGGGGTTTAAGAAATTCCACGCGAGGAATGCTGATAAAAATGGCCACGCGAGTTACAGAGGGTTTCTTTAGTCAGTAACTCCCGGCGACAGGTCTAAGGTTATGCCCGATTTACTTTGCTATTTCTGTAAAACAAAATATTTACACAATAATAAATTGTATATTCTGCAATGAAATAACTAACGAATTTTTTTGTCGCATCTCCTTCCTGTTGTAACATAATTTGTTGCTTTTACTGCAACGGCATGAAAAGAGAAATTTAAACTGTTTTTTCTTAACATTATTTGACCTCTCTGTTCTACAAAAGAAGGTAAGTGCATTGGGGAAAAAATTTAATAGTTTTCAAATTTATGCACTCTAACCGTACTTATAGAACCCTTTAAGTTAGCGTTTTGCTGCTGTGTTTTCTGGTCTGAGACTGACTTACGTGGAAGTGACGTGCGTTCTGTTAGAACACAATAGCACCAGAATATTGCGTTTCCGGATACCAGCATGAAATTTTGTACACATGTTAACAAATATATAAGGTTCAAAAAACCGTCGGGACCCAAGCTGTATCCGGATTATTTCGGCCGCCATCTTGGAAAATGTCTGCCGAATCCCAGTTTGTCTCTATCAACTCGGAAACGGTAAAAGAAATCAAAAATATTTCAGTTACAACAAGATTACCAGTTATATTAAGAACATGTTTTGTCTGAAACATTTTTTTATAGGATCAAAACAAAAGCGGCCATCTTGGAGTAAATGATGGCACTGTTTATCGCTTTCCCAAAAAAAGGGACAACAGCTACATTTCGGATAACCAATGCCTACCACAAGTACTATTATGAACTTCTATATGTTCTACCAATTTTTGGAAAGTGGAACACAGATCCGCCATCTTGGAAAATGGAGGCCGAATCCCAGTTTTCCTCTATTTACTCATAAACGGTAAGAGTAAACAAAAATGTTTAATTTACGAAAGTATCACCAGTTACATTAGGAACATGTTTTGTTTTAAACATTTTTTTGTAGGATCAAAACCAAAGCGGTTATTTTGGAGTAAATGACGGTAGGCCTATTGTTTTTGGTTTTCCCAAAAATGTTGCAACAGTGTTAATTTTCTGATAACCAAAACCTACGGCATGTATTATTATGAACTTATATACGTTCTACCAACTTTTGGAGAGTGCAACACAGAGCCGCCATTTTGGAAAATGGCGGCTGAAACCCAGATTGATTCTTATAACTCGGAAACAGTAAAAGATATAAAACAAGTGGTAGTAACAAAAGTGTTAAGCGTAACAAGACGAACCATTTTTGTTTCGAACAACTAGTGATAAGATATCGGTTAAAAGGGTTTACAGCTTTACAAGCTTCAGAAACAGAATAAGCAGGACTTCTCTGTAGAGAGCAATGAATGAAGCGCCTAGAGACTTCTGAGAGAGAAAAGGCGAGCACTGAAAGGCCACCAAAAAATCTAATGTAATCATCTGTTTGCTATATGAATGTCAAAGTAGTGAAGATGACGACGACAATGTTACATGTTGTTAAGCTGTTGTAATAGATGGTGCTGCCTTAGTTCATTCTTTGAATGCAAAAACATCAAAGACATTTTATGATTACTGCACGAAGGTGTTTTTACCTGCGATAAAATCTCGTCTCTTGACCTTTAGAGAGTAGACGTAGTGTTTTATAGGTACTTGCCAGGTAGCCTTAAAGCTGACACACGAATGAAACGAGGTTCTGGAAAAGAGATTGTTGTCAGACCAACAACACCCTTGCCTAAAGTATTAAGTAAGTTCTTGCTGGTTGATGGCAATAAAAAAAACTATTCCACCTTTAAGCATCTTACATCTCTTCACTTGAAACCAATGGCAAGATAGTGGTTTGTACTGACGAAGATTCAGTAATATTTGCAGGTCCTTTAAGCAGCAGGGACGATCTTGCCCCATGTTCACATGAAGAAGCGGACACCAGACTAATTGTTCACGTGGAAAGTGCATTACTCTCGGGCCACAAAAACATTTTGATAAGCACTGTGGACTCGGGTGTTATTGCTATTGCTGCTGCTGCCTTCCATGAATTGAAGAAACTTGGTATGCATGATCTTTGGATTGAGTATGGTGTTGGAAAGAACAGAATGCACTTGTCACTTTCACGGTTCCTGGAACACATATCTCCAAACATGTGCGAGGCACTGCCTTTCTTTCATGCATATACTGGCTGTGATACAGTATCTGCATTTCACGGTGTTGCCAAAACAAAAGCGTGGAATGTCTGGAAGACGATGCAAGAACCCATGACAGGTATATTCATTCGATTGTCAACATCAAACACAATTTAGATAAAGAGGATTTTGAGAAACTACAGCTCTTCACTGTACTTATCTATGATATGACAAGCCAAACGGAAACAGTCAATGAGTGCAGACGAATTCTCTATACTCAAAAAAATCGAGCTGTGGAAAGTATACCTCCAACCGAAGAAGCATTGCGCCAACACCTGAAGCGAGCAATGCTTCAATCGCGTATTTGGAGACTGTGCTTGCAGCTTCTACTCGACATACCTCATGCAACCAGACCAGCTGGGGATGGAAGTAATCACATTCTGTTGGGGATGAAAACGCAATTGAACCATTTTGGACGGTTTTGTCACAAGCTTCTGACGAATGCTCCGAATTCATTAGTTGCCGTTGCAAAACGATGTGTGTTAGAAACTGCAAGTGCCAGCGTTTCAATTTGAAGTGCACTGCTTTGTGTACGAGTGATGACAGTGCTCCCATTAAACTCTTCTTAAGACATGGTTCCTTTTCACCCTTGCGAAGATGAGGCGGGTTTAGGGGATTGTCCCTGCCTAAAGTAGGGGCCCCGGGCCTTGAACGGTTCAGCCCTAGGTTGGGGACGCCTAGCTCGCCCTTTCTCTCTCAGAAGTCTCTAGACGCTTCATTCATTGCTCTCTACAGAGAAGTCCTGCTTATTCTGTTTCTGAAGCTTTTAAAGCTGTATACCCTTTTAACCGACATCTTATCACTAGCTGTTCGAAACAGAAAAATGTTCGTCTTGTTACGCTTAACAATTTTGTTGCTTCCACATGTTTTGTATCTGTTACTGTTTCCGAGTTATAAGAGTCAATCTGGGTTTCAGCCACCATTTTCCAAAATGGCGGCTCTGTGTTCCACTCTCAAAAAGTTGGTAGAACGTAAATAAGTTCATAATAATACATGCCGTAGGTTTTGGTTATCAGAAAATTAACACTGTTGCAACATTTTTGGGAAAACCAAAAACAGTAGGCCCACCGTCATTTACTCCAAGATGGCCGCTTTGGTTTTGATCTTACAAAACATGTTTGAGCCAAAATATGTTCCTAATGTAACTGGTAATACTTTTGTAATTAAAACATTTTTGATAACTCTTACCGTTTATGAGTAAATAGAGGAAAACTGGGATTCGGCCGCCATTTTCCAAGATGGCGGATGTGTTTTCCACTTTACAAAAATTGGTAGAACATATAGAAGTCATAATAGTACTTGTGGTAGGCATTGGTTATCGGAAATGTAGCTGTTGCCCCTTTTTTGGGGAAAACGAAAAACAGTGCCATCATTTACTCCAAGATGGCCGCTTTGGTTTTGATCCTATAAATAAATATTTCAGACCAAACATGTTCTTAATATAACTGGTAATCGTTTTGTAACTGAAATATTTTTGATTTCTTTTACCGTTTCCGAGTTGATAGAGACAAACTGGGATTCAGCAGACATTTTCCAAGATGGCGGCCGAAATAATCCGGATACAGCTTGGGTCCTGACGGTTTTTTGAACCTTATATATTTGTTAACATGTGTACCAAATTTCATGCTGGTAGCCGGAAACGCAATATTCTGGTGCTAACAGAACGCACTATGACGTGAGGTGAGGATGGTAACATATTAGACGGAGAGCCAGCAACATAAAAGCTCCCCTCATAAGGTACATATGTTTTGACTATTGGAATAGGAGCGGAAAAACTACTCTACTAACAAAACGCGCGTCTTACTCCTCAACGTGGGGGCTTTTAGGCCCCACAGGGGGCCAAAAAAGCCGAAAAAAGGCCCAAGTTCCCCTCATAAGGTACATGGTAGGTCTCGACGGCAAATGAACCGGAAATGTTAGTACAAATAGAAAATACTGAGTCAGACGGGCTGAGTGGGGGCTTTACCCGAGTCAGACGCCCTCAAAAAGGGCCCAAAAAGGCCAAGGTTCCCCTCATAAGGTACATGGATGGAGTAAACGCCATTTTGTAGAGATAAGTGTCCCAAATAGGAATTCGAAGAGTAAGACGGGATATTAGGGGGCGTTTACCGATCAGACGCCATTTTACCCAAAAAGGGCCATTTTTTATTTTCACACGTGCACGCGCTTAAACACTCAAAACATATCCGGAAATGTCTCGAGACGTAGAAAAACATACATTTTAAAGAAATTTTGGGTTATTGTCCTCGCCAGACGCCCTCAAAAGGGGCCCAAAAAGGCCAAGGTTCCCCTCATAAGGTACATGGATGGGGTAAACGCCATTTTGTAGAGATAAGTGTCCCAAATAGGAATTCGAAGAGTAAGACGGGATATTAGGGGGCGTTTACCGATCAGACGCCATTTTACCTAAAAAGGGCCATTTTTTATTTTCACACGTGCACGCGCTTAAACACTCAAAACATATCCGGAAATGTCTCGAGACGTAGAAAAACATACATTTTAAAGAAATTTTTGGTTATTGTCCTCGCCAGACGCCCTCAAAAGGGGCCCAAAAAGACCAAAGTTCCCCTCATAAGGTACATGGATGGAGTAAACGCCATTTTGTAGAGATAAGTGTCCCAAATAGGAATTCGAAGAGTAAGACGGGATATTAGGGGGCGTTTACCGATCAGACGCCATTTTACCCAAAAAGAGCCATTTTTTATTTTCACACGTGCACGCGCTTTAACACTCAAAACATATCCGGAAATGTCTCGAGACGTAGAAAAACATACATTTTAAAGAAATTTTGGGTTATTGTTCTCGCCAGACGCCCTCAAAAGGGGCCTAAAAAGGCCAAAGTTCCCCTCATAAGGTACATGGATGGAGTAAACGCCATTTTGTAGAGATAAGTGTCCCAAATAGGAATTTGAAGAGTAAGACGGTATATTATGGGGACAAATCGAGCCTCTTCGTTTGTTTGGAACGTCGAGTGACAACGGAACCACCTAAGTTCATAGACTGCATCATTATCGACGGTTTCTTCTTTCTCCACTTGTTGGGTGATGTGCCAGCTACTTTTGGAAAGATATCAAGACACATATTTCAGAAGTTGTGTAGGCTTCAGGCAAACAGGATCGACATCGTGTTCGACATAACAGTATCACCATCAATCAAGGATTCCGAAAGGGATCGACGAGATAGCCTTCTTGGTCGCAAAGAAAATTACGCTATATCTGGCTCTGCACAGCAACGACCCACAGACTTTCTGAAAGCATTACGCAATGATAACTTTAAGGAAGCGCTAGTAGCGTATATAGTTGAAAGCTGGAACGACGACTCACTTGCTTGTATACTTAATAACAAAACTGTGCACGCTACTTGTAACGACGTGTGTTACAGCTACAGTGTTGAAAGTAGCAAAGTAATTCGTAGAGTTGTCGACTCGCTTTCAAGTAACCACGAGGAAGCTGATTCAAGTATGATCTTTCATTTGAGTACAATCCAGCCACCTGCAAATGTTGTTATTCGCACTTCAGATACAGACGTAATGGCCATTGCTTTGGGAAACATGGACAGGATTTCAAGTGATACGCATGTATGGTTAGAAGTAGGCGTGCAAGGTAAGAACACCTTGAGGTACGTTGACATTTCGTTACTGTACACCACTCTCGGACCACTGCTGTCTCGCGCAGTTCCTGCGTTTCATGCCTTTACAGGGTGTGACTACACTGCAGCGTTTTCTAGAAAAGGCAAGAAACGGCCATTTGTCCTTCTTGAACAAAGTCTGGAGGCCCAACGAGCTTTTGCTTCACTTGGTCAAAACGAAATCGTAGATGAACTTGTCTTCATGCAACTAGAGAAGTTTGTGTCACAAATGTATGGTAAGAAAAAGTTACTGCTCAACGAAGCAAGGCTGGAGGCCTTTCTTAAAATATATAAACCGACCAATTCTCGCCCACTCGACAAGCTGAAGGGCATGGATGCTAGTTCACTACCACCTTGTACTGCTGTCCTCAGACAAAAAATTGTCAGAACAAACTTGGTGTGCGGTATCTGGACGAATGCTGTCCAAGGCCACATAGCAACTTACTCTCCAGAAGGAAGTGGATGGGTGCTAGAAGACGGCAAGTACAAACCGAAGTGGTTTGTGGGTGAACAATCCCCAACATCACTTAATGAAATAATTCCGGTCGATGATCTCTTGTCAGAAGACGACGATGATATCGATAATGTCCGAAAAAATTATGAAGATACATCAGACAGCGGTGAGGACGATTAGATGCAATAATATGTGTGTTTTTTTTTTTATTTAATAGTATGCATTTCCACTTGATTTCATTTCATTTAATTTCTCAATTTTTTTCTTGTTCTTGATTTTTTTGTAGTACAGAAGTTTGTTTTGTTTTTGTTGTTATTTATGATTTCGTTATTATTAACTGTTTGCATAGTCTAGTTTTATTTAAGGTCCTCTTTTATAAATCAGTTTTTATGACTGAATAGGATAGACATAGAATGAATAAATACATTTCTTTATAATGACGTCATTAACATTGCCATAATTTAAACGTAAGACTTACGTTCCGTAAATGGTATGGTTGTTAGTATTATTATGGGTCAACAATGGCTCAATTTTTGTGATAAATTATGTTCCCAGATATACATTAACGAAGATAATTATGTAGTTATATCAAATCAAATTGAAAACACTCTGTAAACAATTCACTTATCACAATTGTAGACTTTTTAATGTATGTGTGTTAGTGTGTATTATGAAACTTACTGTAATACCTAATAATGTTGAACAATACCATATTATTCCGCTCTTGTGCAAAGCATTTCAGTTAAATACAATTATTGCAAAAATCGATGTTTCTTGCAAATTATTTGTTTATAGGCTTACTTTAGATGCGTACCTGCATTTTCAAAATTCCTAACAAGTAAAATAAATAAAATCCTGACATTAATAATAATAATAAATACTGGTATATTAAAGTTATGGGTGGGCGGAGCTTCAAAACTATCGCATCCGGATCGAGGCTGTGGGGGCGTCTGGCGAGGACATCACACAACATCTTTGAATGTATTCACCTCTAGGGGCATTTAAGGATATGTTTTGGGTGTTAAAGCGCGTGCACGTGTGAAAATAAAAAATGGCCCTTTTTGGGTAAAATGGCGTCTGATCGGTAAACGCCCCCTAATATCCCGTCTTACTCTTCGAATTCCTATTTGGGACACTTATCTCTACAAAATGGCGTTTACCCCATCCATGTACCTTATGAGGGGAACCTTGGCCTTTTTGGGCCCCTTTTGAGGGCGTCTGGCGAGGACAATAACCCAAAATTTCTTTAAAATGTATGTTTTTCTACGTCTCGAGACATTTCCGGATATGTTTTGAGTGTTTAAGCGCGTGCACGTGTGAAAATAAAAAATGGCCCTTTTTAGGTAAAATGGCGTCTGATCGGTAAACGCCCCCTAATATCCCGTCTTACTCTTCGAATTCCTATTTGGGACACTTATCTCTACAAAATGGCGTTTACCCCATCCATGTACCTTATGAGGGGAACCTTGGCCTTTTTGGGCCCCTTTTGAGGGCGTCTGGCGAGGACAATAACCCAAAATTTCTTTAAAATGTATGTTTTTCTACGTCTCGAGACATTTCCGGATATGTTTTGAGTGTTTAAGCGCGTGCACGTGTGAAAATAAAAAATTGCCCTTTTTGGGTAAAATGGCGTCTGATCGGTAAACGCCCCCTAATATCCCGTCTTACTCTTCGAATTCCTATTTGGGACACTTATCTCTACAAAATGGCGTTTACTCCATCCATGTACCTTATGAGGGGAACCTTGGCCTTTTTGGGCCCTTTTTGAGGGCGTCTGACTCGGGTAAAGCCCCCACTCAGCCCGTCTGACTCAGTATTTTCTATTTGTACTAACATTTCCGGTTCATTTGCCGTCGAGACCTACCATGTACCTTATGAGGGGAACTTGGGCCTTTTTTCGGCTTTTTTGGCCCCCTGTGGGGCCTAAAAGCCCCCACGTTAAATTCAATTCAATTCAATTTTATTTCCATTTGATCATTGTGTACATACAGTCATATAACAGTACATGTACTGAAGATGTATAATTGCACATTATCATCGGTTCAGTACAATATACAATAGGTGGTGAGGATGAATGGTACAGTAGGTATTGACACTTTAAACTGGTAATCGAGGCTACTACCCACAGAAGATTTCACTTGTGGGTGGGTAGCAGTTCCTCTGGCTATGGATTTAGTCTAGTTAGGTTAGTTGTACATAATTTTACAATATTATAGAAAAATAATGATTTCACTTAGATTAATGTTTACTTAAATTTAACCTAAGACTAGAAACAGAATGCAAGATTCACAATATTCTTTCATTACATCTTTAGCATTCATATAAAATTAATCTAAAACTAAAAACAGAATTTGAGTTGAAAATATTTTGTATTACTTATTTCTACTGTTTCACGATTTCTCTGGTTGAAGTTACATTATTGTTAATTATTAATTACATTAATATGGCAGACCAAATGCAATTTTTGTTTTTTAGTAGCTATACTCAACATACTAAAAAAGCAATTTTCATGATTTATTCATGCATATACACCAATACACTTTTTATATTAATTTATTGTTAATTTATCTAGAGAATGAAAAGTACAACAATTATTCATACAGTGTTCTAGGATGTATTTTAAACAAGCATGTTTGCATTAAACCATTGTTAATCATGCGAGTACCAACCGACTTTTCTAGTTACTTTAAGGTTGATTGTGTTATTTATAGTTTCATTGGGACATTGAATTAACCATCTGTTAAGCAGTAAATTGAATTTATCTACCGATTTAGTGGATCTTATGTTTAAGGGTAAAATATCATTATAGGCTTTAGGACCAAGGAAAAGCGCATGCCTCTGCGTCATGTGGAGACGGGTTCTAGGAATATTCAGTTTGTATTGTATTTGATTTCGCGTTCCATGTCGATGAGGTTCAGTTTTTAACTTATGGAATATTTTGTGACTGTGGTTAAGTAAATATTTCAGATATATTTTTCTTACATTTAGGAAGCCGCTGTCAGAGAACACCAGATTAGTCGGGTAAAGGAAGGGCTTTTTTAACATAACCTTAATAACATGTTTCTGTATTATTGAGAGTGGATTTATGTGCGAGTCATATGTGCCTCCCCAGCCAATGATCCCATATTGAATGATAGATTGCACAATAGCATAGTAGACAACTTGAAGTGTTTTTGTATAAAGAATATTTCTAAGTAAGTAGAATTTGGGAAGAGTGCTTCGTACTTTTTTTGTGACGATATTGATATGCTTGTCCCATTTTAAATGTTCGTCAATTGTGATACCCAAGTATTTAGCGTAACTTACTTTGGTTAGATTAAAGCAACTACAATGTAGTCTGGCCCTACCTATGCAGTCATTCGCGTGTAATTTTATGTTACAATTAATATGATCTAATTGCTCAGCTTTGTTTGGTGCAAAGGTCATGAATAACGTTTTTTCTTGGTTAAGTGTTAGAAGGTTATTTTCAAGCCATTTCATAATTTTGTTTAATTCAGCTTCAGCTATCTTGTATACATTGATCCACGAATAGCTGGAGAAGAGCAATACGGTGTCATCAGCAAATGTGGTTATGATTCCATTAATTTTCATGTTGCATAAATCGTTAATAAAGATGATAAACAGAAGTGGGCCAAGAACTGTACCTTGAGGGACTCCGTATTCAATAATTTCTGGTTTGCTTAGGGTGTCGCTAATTTTAACATATTGCTCCCGATTTGTTAAGTAGCTACTTATTAGTTTTAGTGCATTACCTCTGATTCCGTATCTGTCTAATTTATTTAGTAGTAATGGGTGGGAGACGGTGTCAAAGGCTTTAGCTAGGTCAAGAAATATAGCCACGGTCTTGTCTTTTTCGTCAATTCTAGAATGGATATCCGTCGTTAGTTTTAATATGGCGTCGTTAGTTCCCCGCCCAGTACGGAAGCCATATTGATTTTGCGATAAAATGTTATGTTTGTCTAGAAAGTCATATATGCGATGTTTTATACATTTTTCATGAATCTTTGAGATGTTGTTCAGTAGTGATATAGGGCGATAATTTGTTGTATGCAATTTATTACCTGTTTTGAATATAGGGGTGATAATAGCCGTTTTAAAACAATCTGGGTATGTGCCTGTACAAAAACTTGCATTTATTATGTGGGCTAGTGGCATTGTTATGTGTGATTTTATTTGTTGTAGTGTAGACGAGTGTATGTGGTCAATGCCGGAGGCACAGTTTGACTTTAACTCATCGATATACTTAGCTACTTCAGATTCGCTCACTGGTTTAAGAAATATTGAATTTTGTTGGTAATGAATGTCTGTAGTAATAGTTGGATTTTTGGGGTGTGTCTTATTCGATATTTCATCTGCCATTTTCTTACCAATACTACTGAAGTAGTCAACAAATGTGTCTGCTACAGCTTTAGGATCATTTTTGGTCGATACAAGACCTTGCCTGGCTAAAATTTCAGAGATCAGATTTTTAGTTCTGCGTTTATTTGTGACTTCATTGATGATATTCCAGATTTTTTGAGGATTTTGTTTAGCATTTTCAATTTCATTTTTATAATATTGATTTTTCGTTTCCCTAATTAGTTTAGTAAGAAAGTTTCTATATCGTTTATATTCTAGTTTTAATGTTACGTTATTAGGACTTTTAAGGGATTGCCTACTTAGTTTGTCACGTGTTCGGATGGATTTAATTAGTCCTGCAGTTATCCACGGTTGGAGAGCTCGCACTTTAGGATTCAGCTTCTTCACTGTGCTGGCCGCTGCTATGTGCGCAGTAAGAGTTTCAGTAAATGTTTTTGCTGCTCTATTCGGATCTGTTATATTTAGAACTGTGCACCAAGTTTCATTTTCTAGTCGTTCTTTTAAATTTTCAAAATTAATTTTCTTTTGTATTACTTGCGAACTAGAGGAATTTTTTGCATTTGGTGATTGTGTATCTATAAACAGGCCAAAGCAGATTGGATAGTGATCAGTGATAGCCGACTGCAGGATGTTTGCAACACATCCATTAGTCTGTTTCGTTTTTATGAATATGTGATCAATACAACTTTTTGATTGTGTATTAACTCTAGTGTGTTTATTAATATATGATACGTAACCATGAGCATATAGTGAATTTAAGTAGCTGTCTGCTATTTGAGACTGTTTGTGCTCATCTGGCAATATGTTTATGTTGATATCGCCCACTATTAAGTTATAAACACTATTTAAAGTAGTAAGTTGAGTGGTGATTTCATCAATAAATATGTTTACATCACTGGATGGTGAGCGGTATATTGCTAGAATTGAGAACGTTTCATTGCATTTAGTGAGGTGTATGGTTACTGCATTTGCCTGAGTTATTTCACAAGTGGCATTAATAGTAAGTAATTGTATGGTATCATTCTTTATTAATAAAGTTATACCATCATGTGTTGTTAATTTAGATGTGAAGTGATGTGTTGTATATCCTGTTATGTTAAAGAGATCATTGGTGTATTTGAGTTGTGTTTCGGTTAATATAATAACGTCAAAATGGATGGTTGTGTCATGTAAGAGCGTAATTAGTTCATCAAAATGTTTTGTAATATTTCGAATATTTAGATGGAATATTTTTAGTCCATTTATTATTTTATAAGCTTCTCGAAGCTCAAAGGTGGTAGGAAATAATAAAGTATCATACTGTTCATCTCCGATTATATTAAACCTCATGGGTGTTAATATTTAAGATGTAAGATGTTAATTTCTAGTTTCTTGTACGGATTTCTTTAAAGATATTTAAACGTGTATGCCTGTATGGTATGTATGCCTATTTTTTACCTAGTATTAGCACCGTGTTATTTAGCTATTTTGGTACTTTAGCCTAAGTATACAATATTATGACGTACAAACTAAAAACTAAGAAATAACCTAAAGAACTTAATGCTATTCCAAAAGGGAAAAGCAAAAAAAAAAACAATTCATACAATATCCTATCACACCTAATACGTGCTAGGTTTACTATATCAGTCTCAGATCTACTAAAATGCAGGTTATGCATCCACCTCTGCTTACTTGTTCAATTCAAATTGATGGTTATTTTTCTGCCAGCTTCGTTGATAGCATATACTCTGCCATCCACAGTCCAACAATTGTGCTTTCCGTATTTTTCCCGCGTGTTTTTGAATATGTCTTGTCTGCGTTTGGTGAGGGATTCAGTGATGACTATACCAGTCCCCTTTAGTGCACGTTTAGCTCGCCACACCGCGTCTCTGGGCTGGTAGCCGGTGAATTTAACAATGATTGGCCTCTTGCCGCTTTGACCGCCAATACGGTGAGCGCGGTCGAGTACGTGGTGTGGTATTTGAAGGTTGAGTTTTGTACTGAATAGTTCCACTACTTTGTTGAGCACGTTGTCATTATCACTTTCTGGGACCCCATGAATTAAGAGGCAGTTTCGCCTGCTGTATTGTTCCAGGTTGTCAATTGCTACACTCTGCTCTTCTTGTATCACCTTGATTTCCTGCACATCGTTTGCGATTTGGGAAATTTGCTCAAGCACCGATTTCTTGAACTGCAAAAAGTCTTCAGTCAGCACGGCTATGGCATCGTTAGTTTCGTTGGATGTTGTGTCTGATTGAGGCACGGTCGTTAAGTCAGCAAGTTTAGCTTGAGGAGTAAGACGCGCGTTTTGTTAGTAGAGTAGTTTTTCCGCTCCTATTCCAATAGTCAAAACATATGTACCTTATGAGGGGAGCTTTTATGTTGCTGGCTCTTGGACTATATTGCAAGTTTGTTGGCAAACAAGCGCTCAAGTTTCACCAACGTACCAAAAAGCCGATTACAACTGTGCCAACTGTTCCAGTAGTGCCAAAGTGTGAACTTTGCACTCCACTAAGCGAAAGACTGCCTATTGGCCGATATAAAAGAAACTCCTATAGTTGTTCGAGAAAATTGCGTCATATATCCGTGACTTTGAACACTACGCATTTTCACGTGAAGTCTTGATTTGTTAATAGATGCAGGTATGGTTGACTGAAAGGAACAATCTTACATAATAACAATAGGATCTATATTTGCAGGTACAAACAAAACTGCAGGAAGCTGCACCTTGTTCGGGATAATTGCGTTTATATGTGCATGACACTTCACTTCGAACTCTACACATTTACAGGTATACTCTTGATTTGTTAGAAGACGTCGGTATGTTTAATTTACTAAATCATTCCAGCTTAATAAAACATATGCTCTCTATTGGCAGGTATAAAAGAAAATAGTAAGAAACTACACCTTATTCGAGAAAATTGAGTTTCTATGTCCATATTGAGGTTGTTGTTGTTTTATGACATTCTATTATCCATAAGAACAAACTCCATAGCAACCATAAACAAATCACATACCTAACTCGACTCTGCATTCCGCCCTAAGGCCAATTTCTTCTTTTACCATGCGACTTGTCAAGGGTGTACAAACATTGCTATCTACAAATAACAAATACAAATACAAAATAAATGATTACCAGTATCAAACGATGCGTCGGTTATTCTTGACGATGTAAGATATGACTCTTGAAAGCTTTATTGATCTAGTTGATTTTTCACTTTTGGACAATCTTCAATCAATTAATATCAAGATTAAAAAATTGAATTCAAATAACATGAAAATCACGATTGAATTGACCATCGCACGTCCAAGGCAACTGACTTGAAGACAAAGTTATGGTGTGACCTTAGTTTTTTTCTAGTATTGTCGCGTTTTCAAGGCCTTGTAGATTGATGTAGACATTAATAGCTCTATCACTAACTAACCCGAACCTATGTCGTGGTGTACGTAAGAAGATAAATTACACCATTTTATTATATTCTTAGTTGCTATGACGACTTCAGCATCACTTTTTACATATACACAAGATACCATTTTGATAGATTTTTCTAAGCCAACATCCAAAGTTAAAAAATCCCAGCCCGATCCGGGAATCGCACCTTGGACCTTCTGCATTGAAAGCGATAATAAAACAACTAGAACTACGACCGACACGACTTGCAATTTAAATTACATTTTTTAACAAATTATTTCCGGAATAGACCTTCAGATTTATGTTTAAAATATGATGCGAATGTGATCGATATCCGTTTTGCGTCACATTCGTTGAATTTTAATTATACAAGAAAATAAAGTTGATTTCAACAGTTTCTAGATTCGTAGAATTATTATTTATTGTATTTGTTCTTTACGTTTCTACTGATTTCCTAGGACATGGCGTGATTTCTACAGTCCACCTTGCAATTCTGATGAAATTTATAAATCAGCCATTGTTACACACGTTACCAAGATCAATGGGATGATTGTGGTTCGGAATATTCTTACATATTAAACAACATAATATAACTGTCAACCATTGCCACGCATCTGCCAGTCTGTAAGCAACAGTAAGGGAATAATGTCGTCAACTCTAAGTGTCCTGGTGGCTGCATTCATACTTACGGTAGGGTACTCATATTATACTTTATACCTAAAATTCTTCTACCATTCTATTTTACTTTCGGTATGTAGTATTTAGTTTTAGCGATTATTGATGAGCTTTGAGAGAATATGTTTGATTTTAGTTCGCTCTCTGTGTTTCATTTCATATTCATTCATACAGGGTAAGTACATACAGCTAACGCTTGAGTCGCGACTATATACCACGCCTAAGCAAATTACAGCCCGAGATATAGCAAACAAACCGTGCATTTTGCATTTAACATAACTATCAAGGACCCTTATGCTACGTTTACAGCTACGCGTTGCGAGCGAAGTGAGGGCGCGAGCTCCAATCAGCGGCCGAGTTTGAAGCAAATAAGTTAATAGTTTCACGCAAACTCGGCCACTGATTGGAGCTCGCTCCCTCGCTTCGCTCGCAACGCGTAGCTGTAAACGTACCATAATAGTCGATTTTCAGCTACGCGTTGCGAGCGAAGCGAAGGCGCGAGCTCCAATCAGTGGCCGAGTTTGCGTGAAACTATTAACTTCTTTGCATGAAACTCGGCCGCTGATCGGAGCTCGCGCCCTCGCTTCGCTCGCAACGCGTAGCGGTAAAGGTACCATTAGATAGAGCTAATCACGGCTTTCTAGATCAATTCTAAAAATCATCTACTGATTAGGTACCGATGTATTTTTGCAGGATTATTCTTTGTACAATGCTACTTGCTTAAGTACTGTGTCAGCTAGGATATTTCTTTCATGTAAGCTCTTTGGTTCCCTATATAGGTGGTGCTACCATTAGACTTGTTCGCTGCCGATCATAGCCAACGAGGAATCAGCTTCGTCCCACGGAATACAAAGGGTGTAAGCGCATCGGCTCAGGTAGGAACACTTTCCTATCCCTCTTTGCGTTATGAATAATATCAATTAACAGGAACTTGTCTGGACCGAACGTTAAATGGGGCGTAACGACTTTGTTATTTGTTCAATTATATAATTCTTTTGATTTAATGGTGGTGACCTAGGTTATTGACACAGAAAATCTTGAATCTTAAATGTGGGTAGACAAGTATTAAAAATTAACTATTTTATTTATACTTGTATGTGTTGACGTACAATTTAAAATGGTCTACGGCTGTAATTTGTGTTACAAATATATATATATACATATATATATATATATATATATATATATATATATATATATATCCGTAACCCTTCCCTTCTTTCAGAAAATGAGAGCCATGTTGTTTGGCTGCCCCGGTTTGGATGCGGGAGATGTCAACATAACTTGCAGACATGAGAAGCTAGAAGCTAAACTTGGACCGGGAATGGACTGCGCAGAGAAAGTTCCTGTCAACACCAAAGCTTTCTTCCTCAACTGTCAGCCGGGCTATGGAATAGTAGAGGAATACCAGATAATAACTTGCAAGTTTCCCGGCAAATGGGATAACGATGTTTTCACATGTGACGGTAAATATTGGTCTTTAACTTTATAATAATCTATGCAATAGTTCAGATTATAGTCCTTATAAAACTATACAGAAAACATACATCTATGTCCAGTAGTCTAAACAAAGTAAGTTAGTGTTCATCGGTTATAGCTGTTGTCCCAAGACTACCTTACACATGCTTTCGTCACAGGTGACTGGTTCGTAGCCAATCAGCGATCGGTATTGGCGCAGGTGTGTCTCGGGCGGTTCGCTGGTTGGCTACGACTGCCCCGGATGTGACGAAAGCAGGTGTAAAGTTATTTTGGGTCCACTATATGAGCAATCACAAGCCTTATGGGTGGGCTACATTTCCTACGTGAAGTCATGAGGGGTCAACCGCTAACCTTTGCTCCTAGACCTAGAGTGGAGACCTGAACGCTGGGGTAAACCACGAGACTTGTTATATGCATGCCACGCGGCTGGGCGGTAAACATTCAATACCTCAACTACAGTGGGTACGTGGCTTAGTTGAGAACAAGAAAATCAGTCGATCTTACGTCGATTCCTGCATTTCACAAATGATGTAAAAGTCTCGCAAAATATCTTCGGTAATGCTTCCGTCACGGGTGGGTGAGCGGCAGCCAACCAGCAGCCGTGACTAATTCAAATACCTGCTCGGGTTGGCCGAGACCGTAAACACGTCATTGATTGATGACGAAAGCATTACCGAAGTTGTTTTGCAAGACCTTTACACCCCCACTACCTGGCTAGCACAAACATGAGACGAAATCCCCGAATTCATTACCGGAAGCCATAACAAAAGTTTAACCATGCGCACATTTCTTGGAAACACAATAACATGCGTCCACACAACAAACAAAGGATTACATTTGATTACTTTTTTTACAGTTCGGACCCAACAAATTCAAGGAATCTGCGGTCGCACTTGGGGTGTACAAACAGCTTATTTTAAATATAGTGAAACAAATGCCCTGCGGCGTTCTCAGCTTTTCCTCGGGCAAAGTTTAGTGTCTATATTTCAACGCAATTTCCACATTTTCTTACGTTGAATAGTCATAAGCTCCAAAAAATGTCTCACTTTTCATATATAAATATACACATTTTGAGATACACTCTAAGAGCTAACTTAATAAGGTAGATGTTCCGAGTATGATACATGAAAATACATGTAATACACGTTTACAGAAAAGCCAACGGATCCACCGACAACAACCAAGCTAACACCAAAGATAACAAACAAGACGACAACAACCACAACAACCATGAAACCGGCGACAACCACAATTAAGACAACGGTCAAACCTGCCAACATAGCCGCTGCTGGCGCTACCACGGCCAGTACAGCAACTACGGCCAGTACAGCTACTACGGCCAGTACAGCAACTACGGCCAGTACAGCAACCACAGCCAGTACAGCCAGTACAGCAACCACAGCCGCTTCTTTTACCGACGCAACCACCGCGGCCACAACCACAACCACTGCAGCAACAACAACTACCGTGGCAGGAGCTACAACAACTACCGTGGCAGGAGCTACAACAACTACCGTGGCAGGAGCTACCACTACTACCGTGGCTACTTCAACGTTGGATACACCAACCACCACACAAACTACAACCACTACAACTGCAACCCCGACCACTACCGTAACCACTCTATCTACAACCACGGCAGTGACTTGTAAGTATTTGAACATCTCAGGTAACCAGTGTAAGTATTATTATTATTATTATTATTATTATTATTATTATTATTATTATTATTATTATTATTATTATTATTATTATTATTATTATTATTATTATTATTATTATTATTATTATTATTATTATTATTATTATTATTATTATTATTATTATTATTATTATTATTATTATTATTATTATTATGATTATGATTATTATTGTTATTATTTATTGTTTATTCTTGTCATCACAAAACTACGTACGTAAAAAGGAAAGAAAAATTAAATGTCTCTTGACAAGAAACGGCGTCGACGCTAGCGCACATTATGCTAAAACACTTAAAATCCTAAGAAATCTTGTGCCGCGAAGAGCCTTCTAGACACTAAATACTACTAGCACTTCAATTAAACTAAAACTAAACTAAACTATAAAACTATTCATGTGACATCTGGTCTGGCAACTGAGTGCGTCAAGTATAAACAAATGTTTATTATGTATTTATTTTATATTTAATCAGGTAGTCGACAGCTTAGGTTATATGACGTCTTCCGAATAAGAACCATTATACATCGCTGGGTCGTCATGAGGGGTGTCCAGCAAGCTCCCCTTGCTGGACACCCCTTATGACAACACCTTAGGGGGCAGCTCCAAGTGGAAGGAGCAATCTTGAGTTTCAATTCTTAGGGTCTGTCCAAAAGCTAGAAATTATGCTTGCTTCCTTGCTTCCTTGCTCGTTTGCTTGATTGGTTGTCTAATTTTAAGTCATGACGTCAGAAGCAAGAGTCAAAAGATCACGAATTCTAGTTTGCTTGGCAAAGAAGAAAAAGAAGATTTAAGACAACGAAAGTGTACACTCATTTGCTTATCTTGTTTGCTAATAATGGATGCTGAACAAAGCGTTGACATGGAGCGGCAAGAGGAACCTGTTATAATTAAATGTAAGTGTATAACATGATAATAAATTGTAGGCCTAGGGTGAATTCAATTTTTGGATGATTAACAGCTTAAATTCCCGTTTCTCTGATCCATCCTTACTGCAGAACAAGCTGTCAAGTGTCAGTCGAAAAATGTAAACAAACGTACGTGATACGCACATGTAGATAGTAATACATAATGTTACCACCAGGTGTCAGGTCAATTTGTTAAGCAAGCGTCAAAAGCTCCAATAACGAAGCAAACTATTAAATTAAGCAAGCTATTAAAACAAGCAAGTAAGACAACAAGCAAGTAAGCAAATAAGCAAGCTGCATTAACTTTTGGACAGACCCTTAAAAAGGTCTATCGCTTCATTGTTATACCTCACGCGTTGGAACTACAAAGTAATTGTCATGTTAATTTCTCAAAATAATTCCCATCTAAAAATAGTGTCGTATATGAACTGGTTATGAGTGTGTTAAATTGTTTTTGCTTTCATAAAGATAATAAATTATAACATAAAATAAATAATCTAAACATTTTAATTTCTTACTGACTCTTGTTTGTACGAAACTTATATTCATTATTTTTTAACATAAGCTTATAATTATCGCTATAAAAATAAGTACTTATTAGATAAAGTTAGCTGTAAGTTATATATTGTATAATCTAAATTCTCATCTTTAACCCATATATGCTATAGTCGTATAAAAATAAGTGCTATACAAATAAGAGCTTATAAGATTAAATAAGCTGTAAGTAATATATTGTATAATCTATATTCTCATCTTTAACTCAAATATGTTATAGTCGTAAGTTACATTGTTTTATTTTATTCATCTACTACAATTTCTTAATGTGAAGTTCTGACCATTGTAAAGAGCGCATGCTCATTTTGGTAAGAAAGAGTAATAAATAAAAATGAGCTGTTCTAGCTTCTTAGATTTCAAAATATGTTTTTAATACTGAGGTTTCCTTATGGTAGCTGTCTATGAACCTGCATAGGTTGTCTACCAGGAGGTTTTTACCTACGATACGTGACGTTGTGCTATCACGTATAAATGGCACGTGACATATCGGCAACTGTATGTTCAGTGTTCGCCTATCTTGTGAAACACCCGCTTTCTGCGGTCTGTTAAAAAAACTTGAAAGCAATTTTAAATTCTCCCAAAAGAAAATCAAAATATGTTTTCCAATGGAGAATGGAATCCTCTTTCTTATGAATGATTTATCATTCCAATAAATATTTCCGTTTTGCAGATGTTCTTAATTAGGTATGAAAGGTTTCCAGCAACATCACATTACAAAAGGTAATTAAGAATATCTGAAAAACGGAAATATTGATTGGAACCAAAAGCATTCATACGAAAAAGCACTAAATGTTACACAGGATGACATTTGATGTAAGTTGGTGACAATTTAAACACATTTTACAGTCTGGACGGAATCTTTGAATCGATATTTCACCTACTTCTAAATGTCCGATCAAACTGAAATTTTTCACACATGCGTATTCGTAATGACAATACATGAGTCAATTGTCATATTTACTAAATTGTCAATTTATTCAACATAATTAATTAATTAATGTTTTATATGGGAATCGATATTTCACCCACTTGCCAACGTCGAATCGAATTGAAAACAATTAAGTAAAAAATTAAACAATTAAAAACATAAAAAGTCAAGGTTAGTGGATGATGATCTTGTGTGCATCAATGAACCTTGATATAACATTTGAAAACTGATTTTTATTAATAGCAATTGAAGAGAATGTGAAGCCTAGGCCTAGTTACTTTGCCAAATTCTCCCATAACCACATAATCCCACTTTCCGTAAGCATTGTTAGCCGACCGCTGGATCCTGTCCGAAATTCATGTTTGCAATGCGAGCACGCTAGTTTGCGAGTGAAGTTAACAAGTACAAGTAAACAAGTATGCAGTCTTCTAAGTTCGGACACGTCCAGTGAGCATGCACATATTTGATTGCAAGATTCTTTAAGACTAAAAAGTATAAAATAATATAACATGAAAACATATATTTTTTTTAAAAAACAACGTTTATATTTAAATGCACTAAAAAGTAAAAAATAAATTTTCACCTCAGTCGGAAAATAATAAGCGTTGGGCGCTTTCCCTGCATAAACAGCAGAATACTGTAATCTATGTCAATACCGAAAGCGCCCAACGCTTATTATTTTCCGGGTGAAGCAAAAATTTGTTGGGCGAAAATTTATTTTTTACTTTTTAGTGCATTTAAATATAAGCCTTGTTTTAAAAAAAAATATTTTTTTTGTAATATTATTAAAGCTATTTCAACAGAATGAAATATGGAGTTCCGCCGACAAGGTGGACATACAGTCTAAGCTAATCAACGGGTTATAATTCTGTTTCAGTGATTCCCAAGGACTATCATAATGTGACTGATATTGGCATAGTCAAGAAGAGCAAACAGGCGGCAACGTTTGGAAACGCGGTTGCCGATTGTGCCAAGGATGGAGCGAACATAATGGTTCTCGACACTTCGCGGATTCCATTTGTAGAAGAGTTCATGAGCCACAGTGCAACGTTCTTGGGCGCTACAAACACCAAAGATATTTGGCAAGGGCTGGTCGGACTAAGCGGCAAGTGGAAAACTTACAATGGTAAGAATTAGAGGTTTATTCTTTATTCTAACGATAGCGGTGGCCAAGCGGTAAGACGTGCGACTCTTATTCGGAGGTCACCACCTCGATACCCTTATGATTCAACAACCCCAAAAACAACTGGAAACAGCTGTTTGTTGCTTGCAAACCTTGTGTGTTAATTCGTAGGCGTAACGCACTTTCTCGCTTGAAAAGTTGCACACTCATCTCATTGTTAAGCGAGCGTCTCCACTTGACTCTTATGGCATTTCATTCTGTTTTTTTTTTTTTTTTCATGTCTGTCGATAGCGATTGAACGGAAAGTCCGATCAACTTGAAATTGGCACCATCCACAAGCCTCAATGTGAATTGGAGGTGTATAGTTTTGGGGCAAAATCGTTTGAAAAGTTACAAAGTTACACCGTAGCTACTTCAAAATATTTTTCTGAAACAAAATGACGGCAAAATTTGAGATAGCCAGATTTTTCCTAATGGCGATCTGATAAGTATTGGCAAAGTTACACGAAAGTTACTCAAAAATATTTTTCTAAAACGCAGTAACGGCAAAATGTGAGGTGGCTATCTTATAGTAAATTTTTGTCCGATCACGAATATACTAATTTTAACGCGATCCGATACGTATTAGAGGCAGAAATTACATTTCTATTGCTGTCAATAAGTGTTACTATAACGGTGGCGGACCGGATTGAAAACATGAAAACGAAAATTCTTAGCAACGCACATTGCACTGCATACAACAATTAGGGAAAGTATAAAAGCCATGGAAATTAGAACGATTTTTGCATTTCGAATTCTTGAATTGTTGTTAATTGTTGTTTTTATTAGCTTTGAGATCTTTTCGGAAGAAAGATGTGGACGCGCACGCTTATCAACGCGTCAGACAGAGCGTTTTCCTAGTAATTGTACAATGGCAACGCAAGTTGCATCTTTCGAAACGTGTAACCCATCTTCTTATATTCTAAACTGTGTATGTAATATTCTTCAGGTTAAAAGAAAGGTATTGATATTTCATTACACAGGCCGAAGATGTGTTCTGTCATTTATTTACTATATATTTTTCTTATTGAATTGAATTAAATTGAATTGAATTATTATTGACTTCGTTCATTTTCTTTCTAAGGTACTGACTATACCAAAGTACCTGGCTTTACGTGGATAGCGGGACGTCCAGTGACCGGAACCACATGTGTTGTGTGGGGCAACACATACAAGGCCCATTGGGATCTCCTTCCAGGATCATCTCATATGGCGCCGTATATTTGTGAGTGGCAAAAGCCACTGTTTCCATAATGATCCCATCAGTGTTAAGAAAATGTATTACTTTTGAAATATGTTACCTTCATAGATATGTGAATGAATATGTTTGTAACTTTGCACCTTTGGTTTTATTATATCACCGTTCTGTGTTTGGTTTTAAATATAATATTATAGATATTATTATAAATATATAATATATTAATAATTACATATTTTAATACCAAATATATACTACTGGATCATTAGGAGTTTAGGGTTGTCATATGTCAACTCTGAAAGCAGCTGGGGTTGAGGAAAGCCCCAAAAAAGATGTTTCACGACATTAAAATGTATTCAATTAAAAAAACAATCACTGCATCAAATGTACTTAAACTATAACATGTGTATTACACAAGTGCAAAAAAATAATAATAATAACAGTTTTAATAATTGTATGTTTTGTTTTGCAGATGTGTGTAATTTAAATCTGAAATAAACTATTTGAAATTATTTCATTTAAACATGTTTATTGAACTTTACCAAGCCATTAACAATAAAGAACAAATTAGCTCCACAAATCATATGAGCAAAGAAACACAAATCCCAAACCTTCTACAGCAAAAAGTACAGCCCCGGGAGATTTGGGGTTTCAGAAATTCCACCTGAGGAATGCTGATAAAAATGGCTGAGCGAGTTACCGAGGGTTCCTAGCTCCCGGCAAAAGGTCTGAGGTATTGCCCGATTAACTTTGCCATTTCAGTAAAACAAAAAATTGACATAATAATACATTGAATATCCTTCAATTTTACTAATTGATGAAATTTTTGACGCATCTCCTTCCTGTTATAACATAATTTGTTGCTTTTACTGCAACGGCATAAAAGGAGAAATTTAAACTGTTTTTTCTTAACATTATTTGAGTTCTCTGTTCTACAACAGAAGGTCAGTGAATTGGGGAAAAGATTTAATACTTTTCAAATGTATGCACTATAACCGTACTTATAGAACCCTTTGAGTAAGCGTTTTGCTGGTGTGTTTTCTGGTCTGAGACTGACTACTTGGAAGCGACTGACGTGAGGTGAGGATGGTAATACATATATTGCAAGTTAGTTGGCAAACAAGCGCTCAAGTTTCCACAACGGACCAACAAGCCGATTACAACTGTGCCGACTGTGCCAGTAGTGCCAACTGAGGCAACTGTGCCAGTAGTGCCAACTGAGGCAGCAGTGTCAGTTGTGCCAAAGTGTGCACTTTGCACTCCACTAAGCGAAAGACTGCCTATTGGCCGATATAAAAGAAACTCCTATAGTTGTTCGAGAAAATTGCGTCATACATCCGTGACCCTACACTTTGAACACTACGCATTTTCACGTATAGTCTTGATTTGTAAGTAGATGTAGGTATGGTTGACTGAAAAGAACACTCTAACATAATAACAATAGGATTTATATTTGCAGGTACAAACAACACTGCACCTTGTTCGGGATAATAGCGTTTATATGTCCTTGACACTTCACTTCGAACTCGACGTAAACTCTTGATTTGTTTGAGGACGTCTGTATGTATGCTCTCTATCGGCAGGTATAAAAGAAAATGGTAAGAAACTCCACATTATTGGAGAAAATTGAGTTTCTATGTCTGTATTGATATTGTTGTTGTTTTATTATACATTCTATTTTCCATAAGAACAAACTCCAAAGCAACCATAAACAAATCACATATACCTAACTCGACTCTGCATTCCGCCCTAAGGCCAATTTCTTTCTTTACCATGCGACTTGTACACTGTACAGGGTGTACAAACATTGATATCTACAAATTACAAATATAAATACAAAATAAATGATTACCAGTATCAAACGTTGCAGTGGTTATTCTTGACGATGTAAGATATGAATGAAAGCTTTATTGATCTAGTTGATTTTTCACTTTTAGACAATCTTCAATCAATCAATATCAAGATTAAAAAATTAAATTCAAATAACATGAAAATCACAATTGAATTGATCATCGCACGTCCAAGGCCACTGCCTTGGAGACAAAGTTATGGTGTGAGCCTAGTTCATTTCTAGTATTGTTGCGTTTGCAAGGCCTTGTAGATTGATGTAGACATTTACAGCTCTATCACCAACCCTAACCTATATCGTCATTTTGGAGAAGATCGCATTGTCATATCTGTACTCAAGAAGATCTGACTTTTAGTGAGGTACATTACACCATTTATTATATGCTTAGTTGATTTGTCAACACCATTTTGATAGATTTTTTTTAGCCTACATCTAAAGTTCAAAATTCCCAGCCCAATCCGGGAATCGCACCTTGGACCTTCTGCATTGAAAGCGTTAATAAAACCACTAGAACGACGACCCACACGAGCAACAATATATATTACATTTTTTAACAAAAGTATTTCCAGAATAGACCTTCAGATTTATGTTTAAAATACGATGCGAATGTGATCAATATCCGTTTTGCGTCACATTCGTTGTATTTTAAATATACAATAAAAGAAGGTTGATTTCAACAGTTTCTAGATTCGTGGAATTATTATTTATTTTATTTGTTCTTTGCGTTTCTACTGATTTCCTGGGACATGACGTCATTTCTTTAGTCTACCTTGTAATTCTGATGAAATTTCTAAATCAGCCATTGTTACACACGTTACCAAGATCAATGGGATGATTGTGGTTTGGAATATTCTTACATATTGAACAACATAATATAACTGTCAACCACTGCCACGCATCTGTCAGTACTCAACAATTAGGGAACAATGTCGTCAACTCTAAGTGTCCTGGTGGCTGCATTCATACTAACGGTAGGGTACTCACATCATACTTTTACCTATAATTCTTCTAACAATCTATTTTACTTTCGGAATGTTTGATTTCGTTTTCGCGATTATTGATGAGCTATATGAGAGAGTATGTTTGATTTTAGTTCGTTATTCCTGTGTTTCAGTTCATATTCATTCATACAGTGTAAGTACATACAACCAACGCTATGAGGTTAAATCTTCAATCTTGAGTCGCGACTATATACCACGTCTAAGTAAATTACAACCCGAGACATAACAAACAAAACGTGCATTTTAGAAGTCTGCTAGCAAAAAAATGATTATTCATAGAAAAAACAATAATCTTGATGCTTTAATACAGCCACGATTAAAGCACGATGCATCATGACGATATTCAAATTAATCTTACAATTATCGAGTTTAATTTTTAAATCGTTGCGCATTCCCTTAGAAGGAGTTAATCACGGTTCTTTAGAACTTAAATAACAACAAAGCACAACAGTGAAAAATGCATCTTAACATTACTGTCGAAAACCCTTAGATAGAGCAAATCACGGCTTTCTAAAGCAATTCTGAAAATCATCTTTTGATTAGGTACCGAAGTTTTATTGCCGGATTATTCTTTGTGCTATGTTACTTGCTCAATAGGGAAGTCTCATCAAAAATAAATATTCCTCAAAGTACCTAAAAATGGAAGCTCATTATCTAGAAATACGGGTGGTATAATTTTTATTTCTAAGAAGCGTATATTTCCAATTCTAGTAGCATTTTAAGTTTGAAATTTGGAACTTGCCGTTCCGTAATTGAGAAACGGCTCTTGACGTCATAACTCATCTCAACAACTGCCTCCTTGAAGTATTCTTAATAATATTAACGATATTAAATGTTGGACATTTTACAATATCTAGGATGCAGTGACTTTACAACAACGCCTTTTTTACCACTGTTTTCTTCAGAAAATACATTTTGACACAGTAATTACCAAAACGTGTTCACAATAATGCAATTATTTAACATATTGTTGTTAATTATTGTTGAACAGTGTTCATTTACTAACAAGAAATAAACGTTGGATCAGTTTAAGTCTTATGAGAGCAATAATCTACTAAAGGGTGGGATTTCAGTAATATTTGTATGATATAAAATTATTGTTTACTGAGTTATGACGTCAGAACCTTTTAATCACGAGCAAGATGGCGCAGGCCTGTTTCTGAGCGTGTTTTGACAGCAATATCTTTGACTTGCTGTTAAAGCGATGTTAATGCACTTTTCGAGCCGAAACCAATAAGTTCCAGTTTATTTTAACTTGAGGAAACCAGTAAGTAAATAAAAAAATGTGTGGGCCTTCCCTATTACTGTGTCAGCTAGGATAATTGATTCATGTAAGCTGTTTGGTTCCCTATATAGGTGGTGTTACCACGAGACTTGTTCGCTGCCGATCATAGCCAACGAGGAATCAGCTTCATCCCATGGAACACAAAGGGTGTAAGCGCATCGGCTCAGGTAGGAACACTTTCCTACCTCTCTTTGCGTTATCTAAACTATCAATTAACAGGAACTTATCTAAACCGAACCTTAAATGGAGCATAACAAATTTAAAATGGTCTACGGCTATAATTTGTGGGCCAAATAAATAAATATTATATATCCGTAACCCTTCCCATATTTTAGAAAATGAGAGCCATGTTGTTTGGCTGCCCCGGTCTGGACGCGGGAGATGTCAACATAACTTGCAGACATGAGAAGCTGGAGGCTAAACTTGGACCGGGAATGGACTGCGCAGAGAAAGTTCCTGTCAACACCAAAGCTTTCTTCCTCAACTGTCAGCCGGGCTATGGAATAGTAGAGGAATACCAGATAATAACTTGCAAGTTTCCCGGCAAGTGGGATAACGATGTTTTTACATGTGACGGTAAATATTGGTCTTTAACTTTATAATACTCTATTCAAAAGTGCTAATGAAAGTCCTTATAGAGGTATACAACAGAAAACATATGTCTATGTCCAGTAGTCTAAACAAAGTAAGTGGCTGTACATCGGTTATGAGCAATCACAAGCCTTATGCGTGCGCTACATGTCCTACGTGAAGTCATGAGGGGTCGACCGCTAACCTTTGCTCCTAGCGTGGAGACCTGAACGCTGGGGTAAACCACGAGACTAGCAACATGCCACGCGGCTGTGCGGTAAACATTCAATACCTCAACTAAAGTGGTCGTCACCTAAAGAGTTCATTCAAGTTCTGCGAAATGCCTTCCCCTCTTACCCCCACCAGTGCCCGCGCACGGACGAAGAGAGGCAGTGAAAGATCTGCGTAAAATTAATAATGATAGAATTAAATGTAATTAGAATAAAGGAATTCATATGTATTGAAAGATGGCTTATTTAATTGGAAGATCGTTGACAGCTTTGGTTGACAGCTCGACCGTATTAGATCTTTCACTGCCTCTCTTCGTCCGTGCGCGGGCACTGGTGGGGGTAAGAGGGGAAGGGATTTTGCAGAACTCGAATGAACTCTTTAGATGACGGCCACTATTTTTTAGTGTCAATATTTCAACACAATTTACATGTTTTCTAACGACGAATTGTCATTAACTTTAAGAATTGTCTCATTTTTAATATTAAATTATACACATTCTGAGGTACACTCTAAGATCTAACCTAATAATGTAGATATGTTCCGCGTATGATACATGAAAATATATTTAATACACGTTTACAGAAAAGCCAACGGATCCACCGACAACAACCAAGCTAACACCAAAGATAACAAACAAGACGACAACAACCACAACAACCATGAAACCGGCGACAACCGTCAAGCCTGGCAACATAACCGCTGCTGGCGCTACCACGGCCAGTACAGCAACTACGGCCAGTACAGCAACTACTGCCAGTACAGCAACCACAGCCAGTACAGCAACTACGGCCAGTACAGCAACTACGGCCAATACAGCAACCACAGCCAGTACGGCCAGTACAGCAACCACAGCCGCTTCTGTTATCGACGCAACCACCGCGGCCACAACCACAACCACTGCAGCAACCACAACAACTACCGTGACAGGAGCTACCGCTACTACCGTGGCAGGAGCTACCACTACTACCGTGGCTACTTCAACGTCGGATACACCGACCACCACACAAACTACAACTACTACAACTGCAACCCCGACCACAACTGTGTCCACTCTACCTACAACCACGGCAGTGACTTGTAAGTATTTGAACATCTCAGGTAACCAGTGTAAGTAGTTATTATTATTATTATTATTATTATTATTATTATTATTATTAATATTATTATTATTATTATTATTATTATTATTATTTTTATTATTATTATTATAACTATTATTATTATTATTTTTATTATTATAATAATAATAATAATAATAATAATTATTATTATTATTATTATTATTATTATTAATTGTTTTTTCTTGTTATCACAAAACTACGTACGTAAAAAGGAAAAAAAAATTAAATGTCTCTTGACAAGAAACGGCGTCGACGCTAGCAAACATTATGCTAAAACAGTACAATGTTAAGAAAACTTGTGCCGCGAAGAGCCTTATAAACACTAAATACTAGTAACACTTTTATTAAACTAAACTAAACTAAACTATATATAGTGAGAAACTGTTCATGTGACATCTGGTCTTGCAACTGAGTGCGTAGACTATAAGCAAACATTTATTTTGTGTTTATTTTATATATATTCATTATATTTTGTGTTTAACCAGGTAGTCGACAACTTAGGTTATATGACGTCTTCCGAATAAGAACCATTAACATCGCTGGGTCGTTATAAGGGGTGTCCAGCAAGCTCCCCTTGCTGGACACCCCTTATGACAACACCTTAGGGGGCAGCTCCAAGTGGAAGGAGCAATCTTGAGGTTTAATTCTGAAAAAGGTCTATTGGTTCATTTTTATACCTCACGCGTTGGAACTACATAGTAATTTTGTCACGTCATATTCTCAAAATAATTCCTATCTAAAAATAGTGTCGTATATGAACTGGTTATATGTGTGTTTAATTGTTTTTGCTTTCATAAAGATATATAAATTATATATATATATATAAAATATAAAATAAATAATCTAAACATTTTAATTTCTTACTGACTCTTATTTGTACGAAACTTATATTCATTATTATACAACATAAGCTTATAATTATCGCTATAAAAATAATTGCTTATTAGATCAAGTTAGCTGTAAGTAATATATTGTTTAATCTATATTCTCACCTTTAACTCATATATGCTATAGTCGTATAAGAATAAGTGCTATACAAATAAGAGCTTATAAGATTAAATTAGCTGTAAGTAATATATTGTATAATCTGTATTCTCATCTTTAACTCAAATATGTTACAGTCGTAAGTTACATTGTTTTGTTTTATTCATCTACTACAATTTCTTAATGTGAAGTTCTGACCATTGTAAGGAGCGCATGCTCATTTTGGTAATAAAAAATAATAAATAAGAATGAGCTTTTCTAGCTTCTTAGATTTCACAATATGTTTTTATTAATACTGAGGTTTCCTTATGGTAGCTGTCTATGAACCTGCATAGGTTGTCTACCAGGAGGTTTTTACCTACGATACGTGACGTTGTTGCTATCACGTATAAATGGCACGTGACATATCGGCAACTGTATGTTCAGTGTTCGCCTATCTTGTGAAACACCCGCTTTCTGCGGTCTGTTAAAAAAACTTGAAAGCAATTTTAAATTCTCCCAAAAGAAAATCAAAATATGTTATCCAATGGAGAATAGAATGCTCTTTCTTAGGGATGATAATTCATTCCAGTAAATATTTCCGTTTTGCAGATGTTCTTAATTAGGTGTGAAAGGTCTCCAGCAACATCACATTACAAAAGGTAATTAAGAACATCTGAAAAACGGAACTATTGATTGGAACAAAAAGCATTCATAAGAAAAAGCACTAAATGTTACACGGGATGACATATTTGATGTAAGTTGGTGACAATTTAAACACATTTTACAACGCTTATATTAGCTTGCATCGTTTGTTTGTCTGGACGGAATATTTGAATCGATATTTCACCTACTTCTAAATGTCCGATCAAACTGAAAATTTTCACACATGCGTATTCGTAATGACAATACATGAGTCAACTGTCATATTTAATAAATTGTCAATTCATTTAACATGATTAATTAATTAATGTTTTATATAGGAATCGATATTTCACCCACTTGCCAACGTCGAATCGAATTGAAAACAATTAAGTAAAAAATTAAACAATTAAAAACATAAAAAATCAAGGTTATTGGATGATGATCTTGTGTGCATCAATGAACCTTGATATAACATTTGAAAACTGATTTTTATTAATTGCAATTGAAGAGAATGTGAAGCCTAGGCTTAGTTACTTTGCCAAATTCTCCCATAGCCACATAATCCCACTTTCCGTAAGCATTGTTGGCCGACCGCTGGATCGTGCATGGACGGAACTGTCCGAAATTCATGTTTGCAATGCGAGCACGCTAGTTTGCGAGTGAAGTTAACAAGTACACAAGTATGCAGTCTTCTAAATTCGGACACGTCCAGTGAGCACATATTCGATTGCAAGATTCTTTAAGACTAAACAGTATAAAATAATATAACATGAAAAAATATATTTTTTTTTAAAACAACGCTTGTATTTAAATGCACTAAAAAGTAAAAAATAAATTTTCGCCTCAGTTGGAAAATAATAAGCGTTGGGCGCTTTCCCTGTATAAACAGCAGAATACTGTAATCTATGTCAATACCGAAAGCGCCCAACGCTTATTATTTTCCGGGTGAAGCAAAAATTTGTTGGGCGAATTTTTTTTTTTTTACTTTTTAGTGCATTTAAGTATAAGCGTTGTTTAAAAAAAAAAAAATTTTCATGTAATATTATTAAAGCTATTTCAACAGATTGAAATATGGAGTTCCGCCGACAAGGTGGACATACAGCCTAAGCTAATCAACGGGTTATAATTCTGTTTCAGTAATTCCCAAGGACTATCATAATGTGACTGATATTGGCATAGTCAAGAAGAGCAAACAGGCGGCAACGTTTGGAAACGCGGTTGCCGATTGTGCCAAGGATGGAGCGAACATAATGGTTGTCGACACTTCGCGGATTCCATTTGTAGAAGAGTTCATGAGCCACAGTGCAACATTCTTGGGCGCTACAAACACCAAAGATATTTGGCAAGGGCTGGTCGGACTAAGCGGCAAATGGAAAACTTACAATGGTAAGAATTAGAGGTTTATTCTTTATTCTAACGATAGCGGTGGCCAAGCGGTAAGACGTGCGACTCTTATTCGGGTGTCACCACCTCGATACCCTTATGATTCAACAACCCCAAAAACAACTGGAAACAGCTGTTTGTTGCTTGCAAACCTTGTGTGTTTCTTCGCAGGCGTAACGCACTTTCTCG
Organism: Isoperla grammatica; assembly: GCA_945910005.1. Lineage (NCBI taxonomy): Eukaryota > Metazoa > Arthropoda > Insecta > Plecoptera > Perlodidae > Isoperla > Isoperla grammatica. Next base: position 5,599,422 of record OX246750.1, read on the forward strand.
CTTGAAAAGTTGTACACTCATCTCATTGTTAAGCGAGCGTCTCCACTTGACTCTTATGGCACTTCGTTCTGTTTTTTTTGTTTTTTTCATGTCTGTCGATAGCGATTGAACGGAAAGTCCGATCAACTTGAAATTTGCACCATCCACAAGCCTCGATGTGGATTGAAGGTGTATAGTTTTGGGGCAAAATCGTTTGAAAAGTTACAAAGTTACACCGTAGCTACTTCAAAATATTTTTCTGAAACAAAATGACGGCAAAATTTGAGATAGCCAGATTTTTCCTAATGGCGATCTGATAAGTATTGGTAAAGTTACACGAAAGTTACTCAAAAATATTTTTCTAAAACGCAGTAACGGCAAAATGTGAGGTGGCTATCTTATAGTAAATTTTTGTCCGATCACGAATATATACTAATGTTATAGTCCGGACGCCGTAGGAAAGAAAGTTGTGTCGTCATAACTAATTACTCTGGCCGGCGTAGAGATATGTGGACGTTTACGCAGTGCTCATCCGCGCACTAAACCTGTCAGAGAGATAATACACTGATTGGCAAGGCGGTGTTAGAAAATAGTAGCTTTGGTAGGCCGTGACTTAAAATTACTACCATCAAGAAAGCTTTGACTTCTGTGTGTTGCTAGGATACTTGATGTATTTCTTTGTCATTTGATGGTCTGTTGTTTTTATTGCCGTTTCGTGTTTGACAGGAGTTGAGTTCACGCGGGAATAACATGGCGGCGTTTTTTCTATAACTGTGACGCCTGTGTTCGGCTGATTTACCCTGTAATATTATTTATGAAAATTTATTACCGATATCAAGAAACATTGACACTGAAAACATTACTCGGGATCTTTCAGAGTGGTCATATGCGTTCCCTGTGCCTTTAGGGTACGACAATATGCAGACAGACAAAGCAAATGACAAAGGTTGGTCGTCCGTAGATGTTCCTTCTTCATACCTTCATGCCTAGCATGATGGGACGGAACTACTTTGAATTTTCCCAAACATAATTAAGTAGTTGTTAATTTATAAGTGAATATAATAAATTAGATAATAAGAAACTAAAGTTTATTCCTGCATAATTAAACCGCAAACACATACCAAGAGGGAGAAAAATAGCATTTAATCCAGGGCCCATGTCCACCAACCCATGAAATAACAATACATGTTTACTTCTGGTAAGGCAATGAGTAGTAGTCTACATTTAAGTTAGTATTACAAGGTGTGAGGTCACTTGCTATTACATCATCCGTGACGACACAACTTTCTTTCCTACGGCGTCCAGCCTATAACGCGATCCGATACGTATTAGAGGTGGCGGACCGGATTGAAAACATGAAAACGAAAATTCTTAGCAACGCACATTGCACTGCATACAACAATTAGGGAAAGTATAAAAGCCATGGAAATTAGAACGATTTTTGCATTTCGCATTCTTGAATTGTTGTTAATTGTTGTTTTTATTAGCTTTGAGATCTTTTCGGAAGAAAGATGTGGACGCGCTCGCTTATCAACGCGTCAAACAGAGCGTTTTCCTAGTAATTGTACAATGGCAACGCAAGTTGCATCTTTCGAAACGTGTAACCCATCTTCTTATATTCTAAACTGTGTATGTAATATTCTTCAGGTTAAAAGAAAGGTATTGATATTTCATTACACAGGCCGAAGATGTGTTCTGTCATTTATTTACTATATATTTTTCTTATTGAATTGAATTAAATTGAATTGAATTATTATTGACTTCGTTCATTTTCTTTCTAAGGTACTGACTATACCAAAGTACCTGGCTTTACGTGGATAGCGGGACGACCAGTGACCGGAACCACATGTGTTGTGTGGGGCAACACATACAAGGCCCATTGGGATCTCCTTCCAGGATCATCTCATATGGCGCCGTATATTTGTGAGTGGCAAAAGCCACTGTTTCCATAATGATCCCATCAGTGTTAAAAAAATGTATTACTTTTGAAATATGTTACCTTCATAGATATGTGAATGAATATGTTTGTAACTTTGCACCTTTGGTTTTATTATAGCACCGTTCTGTGTTTGGTTTTCAATATAATATTATAGATATTATTATAAATATATAATATATTAATAATTACATATTTTAATACCAAATATATACTACTGGATCATTAGGAGTTTAGGGTTGTCATATGTCAACTCTGAAAGCAGCTGGGGTTGAGGAAAGCCCCAAAAAAGATGTTTCACGACATTAAAATGTATTCAATTAAAAAACAATCACTGCATCAAATGTACTTAAACTATAACATGTGTATTACACAAGTGCAAAAAAATAATAAAAATAACAGTTTTAATAATTGTATGATTTGTTTTGCAGATGTGCTTAATTTAAATCTGAAATAAATGATTTGAAATTATTTCATTTAAACATGCTTATTGAACTTTACCCAGCCACTTACAATAAATAACAAATTAGCTCCACAAATCATATAAGCAAAGAAACACAAATCCAAAACCTCCTACTGTAAAAAGTACAGCCCCGGGAAATTTGGAGTTTCAGAAATTTCACCCGAGGAATGCTGATAAAAAAAAGGCCGCGCGAGTTACCGAGGGTTCCTTTAGTCAGTAACTCCCGGCAAGAGGTCTGAGGTATTGCTCAATTAACTTTGCTATTTCTGTTAAACAAAATATTGACATAATAATAAATTAAATATCCTTCAATTTTACTAATTAATGCATTTTTTGACGCATCTCCTTCCTGTTATAATATAATTTGTTGCTTTACTGCAAGGGCATGAAAGAGAAATTTAAACTGTTTTTTCTTAACATTATTTGACCTCTCTGTTCTACAAAAGAAGGTAAGTGCATTGGGGAAAAAATTTAATAGTTTTCAAATTTATGCACTCTAACCGTACTTATAGAACCCTTTAAGTTAGCGTTTTGCTGGTGTGTTTTCTGGTCTGAGACTGACTTACTTGGAAGTGACTGACGTAAGGTGAGGATGGTCATATATTGCAAGTTAGTTGGCAAACAAGCGCTCAAGTTTCCCCAACGGACCAACAAGCCGATTACAACTGTGCCAACTGTGCCAGTAGTGCCAACTGTGCCAACTGTGCCAGTAGTGCCAACTGAGGCAGCAGTGCCAGTAGTGCCAAAGTGTGCACTTTGCACTCCACTAAGCGAAAGACTGCCTATTGGCCGATATAAAAGAAACTCCTATAGTTGTTCGAGAAAATTGCGTCATATATCCGTGACCCTACACTTTGAACATTACGCATTTTCACGTAAAGTCTTGATTTGTAAGTAGATCTAGGTATGGTTGACTGACAAGAACACTCTAACATAATAACAATAGGATTTATATTTGCAGGTACAAACAAAACTGCAGGAAGCTGCACCTTGTTCGGGATAATTGCGTTTATATGTGCGTGACACTTCACTTCGAACTCTACACATTTACACGTGTCGTATACTCTTAATTTGTTAGAAGACGTCGGTATGTTTAATTTACTAAATCATTCCAGCTTAATAAAACATATGCTCTCTATTGGCAGGTATAAAAGAAAATAGTAAGAAACTCCACATTATTCGAGAAAATTGAGTTTCTATGTCCATATTGAGGTTGTTGTTGTTTTATTACATTCTATTATCCATAAGAACAAACTCCATAGCAACCATAAACAAATCACATACCTAACTCGACTCTGCATTCCGCCCTAAGGCCAATTTCTTTTTTTACCATGCGACTTGTCAAGGGTGTACAAACATTGCTATCTACAAATAACAAATACAAATACAAAATAAATGATTACCAGTATCAAACGATGCGTCGGTTATTCTTGACGATGTAAGATATGGCTCTTGAAAGCTTTATTGATCTAGTTGATTTTTCACTTTTGGACAATCTTCAATCAATTAATATCAAGATTAAAAAATTGAATTCAAATAACATGAAAATCACGATTGAATTGACCATCGCACGTCCAAGGCAACTGACTTGAAGACAAAGTTATGGTGTGACCTTAGTTTTTTTCTAGTATTGTCGCGTTTTCAAGGCCTTGTAGATTGATGTAGACATTAATAGCTCTATCACTAACTAACCCGAACCTATGTCGTGGTGTACGTAAGAAGATAAATTACACCATTTTATAATATTCTTAGTTGCTATGACGACTTCAGCATCACTTTTTACATATACACAAGATACCATTTTGATAGATTTTTCTAAGCCAACATCCAAAGTTAAAAAATCCCAGCCCGATCCGGGAATCGCACCTTGGACTTTCTGCATTGAAAGCGATAATAAAACAACTAGAACTACGACCGACACGAGTTGCAATTTAAATTACATTTTTTAACAAATTATTTCCGGAATAGACCTTCAGATTTATGTTTAAAATATGATGCGAATGTGATCGATATCCGTTTTGCGTCACATTCGTTGAATTTTAATTATACAAGAAAATAAAGTTGATTTCAACAGTTTCTAGATTCGTAGAATTTTTATTTATTGTATTTGTTCTTTACGTTTCTACTGATTTCCTAGGACATGGCGTGATTTCTACAGTCCACCTTGCAATTCTGATGAAATTTATAAATCAGCCATTGTTACACACGTTACCAAGATCAATGGGATGATTGTGGTTCGGAATATTCTTACATATTAAACAACATAATATAACTGTCAACCACTGCCACGCATCTGTCAGTCTGTAAGCAACAGTAAGGGAATAATGTCGTCAACTCTAAGTGTCCTGGTGGCTGCATTCATACTAACGGTAGGGTACTCATATTATACTTTATACCTATAATTCTTCTACCATTCTATTTTACTTTCGGTATGTAGTATTTAGTTTTAGCGATTATTGATGAGCTTTGAGAGAATATGTTTGATTTTAGTTCGCTTCCTGTGTTTCATTTCATATTCATTCATACAGGGTAAGTACATACAGCTAACGCTTGAGTCGCGACTATATACCACGCCTAAGCAAATTACAGCCCGAGATATAGCAAACAAACCGTGCATTTTGCATTTAACATAACTATCAAGGACCCTTATGCTACGTTTACAGCTACGCGTTGCGAGCGAAGCGAGGGCGCGAGCTCCAATCAGCGGCCGAGTTTGAAGCAAATAAGTTAATAGTTTCACGCAAACTTGGCCACTGATTGGAGCTCGCTCCCTCGCTTCGCTCGCAACGCGTAGCTGTAAACGTACCATAATAGTCGATTTTCAGCTACGCGTTGCGAGCGAAGCGAAGGCGCGAGCTCCAATCAGTGGCCGAGTTTGCGTGAAACTATTAACTTCTTTGCATGAAACTCGGCCGCTGATCGGAGCTCGCGCCCTCGCTTCGCTCGCAACGCGTAGCGGTAAAGGTACCATTAGATAGAGCTAATCACGGCTTTCTAGATCAATTCTAAAAATCATCTACTGATTAGGTACCGATGTATTTTTGCAGGATTATTCTTTGTACAATGCTACTTGCTTAAGTACTGTGTCAGCTAGGATATTTCTTTCATGTAAGCTCTTTGGTTCCCTATATAGGTGGTGCTACCATTAGACTTGTTCGCTGCCGATCATAGCCAACGAGGAATCAGCTTGATCCCACGGAATACAAAGGGTGTAAGCGCATCGGCTCAGGTAGGAACACTTTCCTATCCCTCTTTGCGTTATGAATAATATCAATTAACAGGAACTTGTCTGGACCGAACGTTAAATGGGGCGTAACGACTTTGTTATTTGTTCAATAATATAATTCTTTTGATTTAATGGTGGTGACCTAGGTTATTGACAAAGAAAATCTTGAATCTTAAATGTGGGTAGACAAGTATTAAAAATTAACTATTTTATTTATACTTGTATGTGTTGACGTACAATTTAAAATGGTCTACGGCTGTAATTTGTGCTACAAATATATATATATATATATATCCGTAACCCTTCCCTTCTTTCAGAAAATGAGAGCCATGTTGTTTGGCTGCCCCGGTTTGGATGCGGGAGATGTCAACATAACTTGCAGACATGAGAAGCTAGAAGCTAAACTTGGACCGGGAATGGACTGCGCAGAGAAAGTTCCCGTCAACACCAAAGCTTTCTTCCTCAACTGTCAGCCGGGCTATGGAATAGTAGAGGAATACCAGATAATAACTTGCAAGTTTCCCGGCAAGTGGGATAACGATGTTTTCACATGTGACGGTAAATATTGGTCTATAACTTTATAATAATCTATGCAATAGTTCAGATTATAGTCCTTATAAAGGTATACAGAAAACATACATCTATGTCCAGTAGTCTAAACAAAGTAAGTTAGTGTTCATCGGTTATAGCTGTTGTCCCAAGACTACCTTACACATGCTTTTGTCACAGGTGACTGGTTCGTAGCCAATCAGCGATCGGTATTGGCGCAGGTGTGTCTCGGGCGGTTCGCTGGTTGGCTACGACTGCCCCGGATGTGACGAAAGCAGGTGTAAAGTTATTTTGGGTCCACTATATGAGCAATCACAAGCCTTATGGGTGGGCTACATTTCCTACGTGAAGTCATGAGGGGTCAACCGCTAACCTTTGCTCCTAGACCTAGAGTGGAGACCTGAACGCTGGGGTAAACCACGAGACTTGTTATATGCATGCCACGCGGCTGGGCGGTAAACATTCAATACCTCAACTACAGTGGGTCCGTGGCTTAGTTGAGAACAAGAAAATCAGTCGATCTTACGTCGATTCTGGCATTTCACAAATGATGTACACCCCCACTACCTGGCTAGCACAAACATGAGACGAAATCCCCGAATTCGTTACCGGAAGCCATAACAAAAGTTTAACCATGCGCACATTTCTTGGAAACACAACATAATATAGTTAAATAATAGGCGTCCAAACAACAAATGAACGATTACATTTGATTACTTTTTTACAGTTCGGACCCAACAAATTCAAGGAATCTGCGGTCGCACTCGGGGTGTACAAACAGCTTATTGTAAATGCAGTGAAACAAATGCCCTGCGGCGTTCTCAGCTTTTCCTCGGGCAAAGTTTAGTGTCTATATTTCAACGCAATTTCCACATTTTCTAACGTTGAATAGTCATAAGCTCCAAAAAATGTCTCATTTTTCATATATAAGTATACACATTTTGAGATTCACTCTAAGATCTAACTTAATAAAGTAGATGTTCCGAGTATGATACATAAAAATACATGTAATACACGTTTACAGAAAAGCCAACGGATCCACCGACAACAACCAAGCTAACACCAAAGATAACAAACAAGACGACAACAACCACAACAACCATGAAACCGGCGACGACCACAATTAAGACAACCGTCAAGCCTGCCAACATAACCGTTGCTGGCGCTACCACGGCCAGTACAGCAACTACGGCCAGTACAGCAACTACGGCCAGTACAGCAACTACGGCCAGTACAGCAACCACAGCCAGTACAGCCAGTACAGCAACCACAGCCGCTTCTGTTACCGACGCAACCACCGCGGCCACAACCACAACCACTGCAGCAACAACAACAACTACCGTGGCAGGAGCTACAACAACTACCGTGGCAGGAGCTACCGCAACTACCGTGGCAGGAGCTACCACTACTACCGTGGCTACTTCAACGTTGGATACACCGACCACTACACAATCTACAACCACTACAACTACAACCCCGACCACTACCGTAACCACTCTATCTACAACCACGGCAGTGACTTGTAAGTATTTGAACATCTCAGGTAAACAGTGTTAGTACTTAGAAACTAATCATGTGACAGCTGTTCTTGCAACTGAGTGCGTAAACTATAAACAAACATTTATTTTGTGTTTATTTTATATATTATATACATTATTTTTTGTGTTTAACCACGTAGTCAACATGTAGGTCATATGACGTCTTCCGAATCAGAGGAGTCGTCGTAAGGGGTGTCGAGGGGGGGGGGGGCAGCTGCAAGTGGAAGGAGCAATCTTGAGTGGGGCGAAAGTAACAGCGTCTTCTGTTGTCGTCTCTTACGACTGTCAGAGTCACTCTGATCCTATTCAGTATTACATTAATATGAGACAAATAGGTGCAAAACAGGGCGACGGCAATTGTAGTGCAATATAGTGCGAAACCTTGTCTCTCCTGCGCCTGGATTGGCATGGTAAGACTAGCTTCACTGACATTTCCTCATTTTGTACTAGCGTGGCTTCGCTCACGTGGTTTCTAGGATTTTGTACAATTACCGTGGTACACAAAATTGTAAAGCAGTTATATTTCTTTATTTTTTAAGTAGAATAATCTTAATACCAATTTTCCGTTTGTAACATGTTCGTTTGTTAAGATATTTGTATTCACATAAAAAAAAATCACCCCGGCCCTTTTTCACTCCACCCCTCTTAATTTGATGTTTTAGTGAAGCCGAACTACGTGGTGGTCCCTAACGTTGGTACCATGAAGGTGTCGATGAGTCCGCAACATCTACAGGCCGCCGTAGCAGACTGCGCGGCAGACGGGGCAAATCTCTGGGTTATCGACAGTCAAGCCAAGAAGGCTTACTTTAACATGACATGGTACACTTCACAGTTATGGATGTCAATGACATCTCTCACTGTTGACGTCTGGACGGGAGTCGTGCTTGTAAACGGCGTCTGGCAGACCCCTCTAGGTAAGTGACAAGTCCGTAAACCCCCTGGGACCCGATTCCAGTATATATACATACATACATTTATATATATTAAAACACTAAAGCTTTCGTGGCCAGGATTTATGTGAATAAAATTAAAATAATTGCGTGTTATTCCGCCACGTCCTACCTCCATATTGTGCCGACGTTTCAAGAACCTTATGGATCCTATCCTCAGGGCGTCGAACTCTCAACTCAGTTCTCTCGGTTGAGAGTTCGACGCCCTGAGGATAGGATCCATAAGGTTTCTGAAACGTCGGCACAATATGGAGGTAGGACGTGGCGGAATAACCCACAATTATTTCAATTTTATTGACATATATATATATATATATATATATATATATATGAAATCTATATGAATATTTTTCAAGAACACTCTTGACGTGGTTGTTATGTGAAATCCAGAAATCCAGATGTATATATATATATGATTTCTTAGATTTTGTTGGTTGCAAAATATAAAATAAGAACACTTTTTTACGGTGAAACCAAAAATATGTGTCAACATATTTATACACGTTTATATAAATAAACGTTGGATTGGTTTCACCGTAAACATGTGTTCTTACTATATATATATACAGTGTCCACAAACAAGCCAATTTTCACAAACTTACGTCATACGAATTTTAACGGATTTTGAATGTATTATATAGCGTACTTTTCTGAAGAAAATGATATCCATAAATCTTAATGTTACCGTTTAGTTTTGGGCCAAACGCCATTCTCCCTAGATCATTACATTCACAAGACCAGCTGCGTTCAAGAGGAGACCGCAAGGATAAGCAGGACACTCCTATCTGATCGTTGCGGGTTTCATTTGTGACCTAGAGAAAATTGAGTTTTACCCAAAACAAATCGCAAAAGTAGGTTTTATGGTATCATTTTCTTCGAAAAAATTAGCTCTTTAACATATCCGAAATCCGATAAAACCCGCATGGGGTAAGTTAATGAAAATTAACTTTTAAGAGCGAACGATACCACTACGTCAAGAACAAAGACAATTTTAATTTTTTCATTATTTATCGAGATGAAACATAACATCGAAAATCTGAGTAATCATAACGCTGATGTTTGATAACCCAACAGACTGAATGGCAAATGTATTTAACGTTATAATAAGTATGAATGTGATTTTTATTCATTAAATTACTAAGGAAATAAGTCAAAATATTTCAAAACTAACTCTATAGCAACCATAAACAAATTCTATACTTGACTTTACTATGTATCTGGTCTTCAGTGCCTTTATTACGAGCAGATAATAGTAGCTAATAGTTTGATTTACACCATGGCAACTAAACATAGCACTGTTTATCAACCTCATAACGGCGTCATTTATCTTTTACAATAACACAACTGTGATGTAAATGTAAAGTAAACAAGCAAAATATATACCTTAAGTATTTTCTGTCACGTTATTAAGTATAATAATAGAGTTATAATAATGTTACTGTAACGCATTTAATATAAGTTAACTTGTAAGTAGGGTCAATTGGAAGAAAAGTATTTTTATACTTAAATTCGTCCATTTTTCTTATCATATTATTTTTCTTGTATATTTGAACTGTGTGTTTAAACTGATTGCATATGTAAAAGAAAAAAGGAAAATGAAGACACTATTGTAAACAATCTATAGATGAACTTCTCCTTACAACAGTTTTGTTTGTCTGTCACCAGAATGCATGACGTAGTTAATTTGGTTTGTGTTTGTTACAGGCGTACCTAAATCCAACATTCCCGGCTTTCAGTGGGCCAGTGGCCGGCCAGTTGACGGCACCTGCTCCGTGTTTAGTAGGAATTTTATAGCTTACTGGGACAGTAACAGATGTACCGACACTAGTGTCAAATTACCCTATATCTGTGAGATGCCAGTATCGTCATTGACTGTACCCATGGTAGGGTGATAGTGGTATTATATAATATTCCATATATTAGGTTCCTTTGAATTACCTACACTAACATACAGTTTACACTTTGCAAGGCTCATACGTAGAGAATCAGAGATGCGTATTTTTAGCATTATTATACTCTGAATTTAGCATTAATTATTAGAAAGTTTGCATTTTGGATCAGCTATTTTTTCTTTACATCGGAACCTTAAATACGAGTGGGTTTCTGGCACTTCTAATCGAAAATTATGTGTAGATATTTAAAATCAATTCAGTTCCACCAACTTAAAGGGTAAGTATGCAATTATAATTCGTAGCAACTTAGTTTTTGGTAAAATTTGCTTTTTAGCGTTCTCAAAAATATAATATGTTCACCGACTAAGCATCTAAAATCTAAAATGCAAAAAAAAACATTTCTCTACTGATAGCAATAAAAGTCGTTTTAAACACATTATATATTTAGTATCTACAGGCATGGTGTCATTGTTAGTTAAACTTACTGACGACATTTATTGAGATAACACGGAATTTGTGTACATACTGCAGCAAACCATAAAACATGTTGACTCAACATTGTCGAGCAGCAGGGCAACATGTTGACTCAACATGGTCGAGCAGCAGGGCAACATGTTGACTCAACATGGTCGAGCAGCAAGGCAACATGTTGACTCAACATGGTCGAGCAGCATGGCAACATGTTGACTCAACATTGTCGAGCAGCATGGCAACATGTTGACTCAACATTGTCGAGCAGCAGGGCAACATGTTGACTCAACATGGTCGAGCAGCAGGGCAACATGTTGACTCAACATGGTCGAGCAGCAGGGCAACATGTTGACTCAACATGGTCGAGCAGCATGGCAACATGTTGACTCAACATGGTCGAGCAGCAGGGCAACATGTTGACTCAACATGGTCGAGCAGCAAGGCAACATGTTGACTCAACATGGTCGATCAGCAGGGCAACATGTTGACTCAACATGGTCGATCAGCATGGCAACATGTTGACTCAACATGGTCGAGCAGCAAGGCAACATGTTGACTCAACATGGTCGAGCAGCAAGGCAACATGTTGACTCAACATTGACGAGCAGCATGGCAACATGTTGACTCAACATTGTCGATCAGCATTGCAACATGTTGACTCAACATGGTCGAGCAGCATGGCAACATGTTGACTCAACATTGTCGAGCAGCATGGCAACATGTTGACTCAACATGGTCGAGCAGCATAGCAACATGTTGACTCAACATGGTCGAGCAGCATGGCAACATGTTGACTCAACATGGTCGAGCAGCATGGCAACATGTTGACTCAACATGGTCGAGCAGCATAGCAACATGTTGACTCAACATGGTCGAGCAGCAAGGCAACATGTTGACACAACATGGTCGAGCAGTAAGGCAACATGTTTACTCAACATTGTCGAGCATCAAGGCAACATGTTGACTCAACATGGTCGAGCAGCAAGGCAACATGTTGACACAACATGGTCGAGCAGTAAGGCAACATGTTGACTCAACATGGTCGAGCATCAAGGCAACATGTTGACTCAACATTGTCGATCAGCATTGCAACATGTTGACTCAACATGGTCGAGCAGCATGGCAACATGTTGACTCAACATGGTCGAGCAGCAAGGCAACATGTTGACACAACATGGTCGAGCAGTAAGGCAACATGTTGACTCAACATGGTCGAGCATCAAGGCAACATGTTGACTCAACATTGTCGATCAGCATTGCAACATGTTGACTCAACATGGTCGAGCAGCATGGCAACATGTTGACTCAACATTGTCGAGCAGCATGGCAACATGTTGACTCAACATGGTCGAGCAGCATAGCAACATGTTGACTCAACATGGTCGAGCAGCATGGCAACATGTTGACTCAACATGGTCGAGCAGCATTGCAACATGTTGACTCAACATTGTTGAGCAGCATGGCAACATGTGACTCAACATGGTCGAGCAGCAAGGAAACATGTTGACTCAACATGGTCGAGCAGCAAGGAAACATGTTGACTCAACATGGTCGAGCAGCAAGGAAACATGTTGACTCAACATTGTCTAGCAGCATGGCAACATGTTGACTCAACATGGTCGAGCAGGAAGGCAACATGTATACTCAACATGGTCAAGCAGCAAGGCAACATGTTGACTCAACATGGGCGAGCAGCATTGCAACATGTTGACTCAACATGGTCGAGCAGCATTGCAACATGTTGACTCAACATTGTTGAGCAGCATGGCAACATGTGACTCAACATGGTCGAGCAGCAAGGAAACATGTTGACTCAACATTGTCTAGCAGCATGGCAACATGTTGACTCAACATGGTCGAGCAGGAAGGCAAGATGTATACTCAACATGGTCAAGCAGCAAGGCAACATGTTGACTCAACATGGGCGAGCAGCATTGCAACATGTTGACTCAACATGGTCGAGCAGCATGGCAACATGTAGACTCAACATTGTCTAGCAGCATGGCAACATGTTGACGAGAATATGTGTAAATGATGTAGTCCGTCAATGACTAACCGATAATCTGTAACCTACAACACCTTTTACCCTACTTTATTTTTAATTTGCACTGAATTTAACACTTACCACATTTAAATGTGTACACATTATTGTATTCAATGGTCACAAATTCTTATGAATGAAAGTATTAAATAATTTGCCTCAACTTTGTGTTCTATATATTTTTGAACTTCATCCCACATGTTCCTCAATAAAATAGTAGCAAAAAGGGAGAATGGACAAAGAAGTCGTTAGGGGCAGAATGTTAACGATATCGTTTGGGTAGATTTTAGTGTCAAATGAAGATGCATAATTAAATTTTTTTAAATCATGTATTAAATAATACTGAAATCATGTATAAATAAATTACTACATATTATTACATTAGTATACATAGATTACTTAGACAGATCACATCATTGCATTAGATCAGTGTAACATACTGGGTAATCCATAACATAAGCTTTACAGTGGTTTTATTATTTGAATATCAAAGGCCTACGGGTCCGACAGACCCCTGGTATCACCCCTCTGCCCCCTCTCAACCCCCTCCACCTCTAGACCCGGCTGGACGAGGGAGACACAGTTGAGATTACACAGGGGAGGTCATAACAGGAGCAGTTTTTCTACTTGTTTGTAGGGGTACAAATTGTAACTATCACCGCTACAATGTAATTAAAAACCTCTAGGTCGAGCATGTCCAGGACATAAGTAGGTCAAGCCAAGCTTCCGCGACCTTCTAACATGTTGTAGAACTTCATCTTCGACTATCCAGTTCATAACACGTAAATAAAATTAAAATAAAATAAATACATTCGCATTTATAAGTCTACCCACTCAGGAATAAGACTGATTTTCAGTGGAGGACTTTAATTTAAAGCGACTGAACCAACCCTGTAGGCTCCGAACACCATCGACGAGTGAGCGATAACCAATCAAAGATCTATATTTCAAATACGAAACATATGAATCAGTGATTGGACAGTGCGAACACCTGCGGACAGATCCCAGAATCAACAAGGCTCATTCAGAACACCTTTGAATGTATTAAGTGCTTCGTTGCTAGAACGGCTCCAAAGGCACCCTTCACTTTTTCCTAAGCCAAGAAGTGATGGAATTGAATCCATATTAGAAATTAAAAAACTTATGTCTGGGCAACTATTACTAAAAGCGGCCCTTACACGTACACTCTTGCGCGCGGGATTCGTTGTCGCGCGTTCTTTCCTGCAGGTAAAACTGTCCGTGTAAAGGCTGGTCCACACAGATTTTTAAGACATACGATTTAAGGTTTAACGCGTAGTCGTAAAGTTTGGATCATAGGAAACACGTACTGGCGTTCACACAAAGTTTTAGTTTTAAGACGTTGTTTTCATTGTTGTTTTTAAAACAACGTCTTAAGACCTTATGCATTATGTCTTCAAAATCTGTGAGGACCAGCCTTAAAAGCAAATGCCTTGCAAGGGAAAGAACGTCGCGAATCATCTGAGGGTTGCGCGCGCGCAAGAATGTACTCAAAGTTCTTTACAAGGAAAAATAAAAACTTCACTTTGCAGGCTTTCTACGAATCTTAACATAATTATTTATTATGCCTTGGTACAGTCAATGTTACACTTATACCTCTTATTTGTGACGTGGAAGGAACATTTGGAAATCAGGTTCTAAAATGAATTAAATGCAAAATTAAACCAAATTATTTATTACTGATATTAGTCACAAGTTTAAGCATTGAATACAACAATGAATATACTTATAAATTAGGAAATTGGTCAATGGATTGCAAATAAAAATAGTTAGGACGTGTAAAAGGTGACAAAGAATTATTGAATATTATTTCCGTTGAATTTGCAGAAAAAAAAAACGTGCTTTGGGTTTCAATGCCGATCTGTACAATGGTAGTTGTTACTTTGAAATAAAAATTAGTTATTTAAGTAGTAAGATATTATTTAACTAAGTTGTACCTGCTAACGCACTCAGACTTCAGGCACCGCTTTCCGCTAGGGCAGTGCCCAAGTCTGCGATATAGTGCATTAGTATTTTCTTCGTTTGGCGCTACCTTTTGTGCATCTCTAAAACTGCTAACGTGTTAGGTTTCACGACTAAGACCTTGTTCAGTTCATGGCAACCTTTAGCCTTGCAGGACGTTGTGCGCATATGCTTCAATTCTTCGTGTTTAATCTTACTAATAATGTATTCAAACGTGCTTTAACAAATCCATTGCGAATAACTAATCCAGTATGTTTTTGTTTCAAAATGAGAGATGGTAGACCACATTTTGTGATAAAGTGACCACTTTAAACTGGTCGTGGTGGCATTTCACATCCATAGGGTTGTTTGCATGTTGACTTGGCACAATCCTCGCTGTCCCAATGGCATCTAGCTGTCACTACGAACACGGTACACATACCGTTTAAAGGCCGGCCGGTACACCATTGAAACCCAGGAACGTTTGGTGTGGCCGTCCCTGTAACAAACATGGGTGTGTTACAAGATTTAGTTATCTTATTATTTCTTGTTACACTTAGCATCACGTGCAAGATTATTCATATCCTGCAGAAAGTAGGTGGAGGGGGTGGTGGTGGTGGGGGAGGGGGGGGGGGGGGTCATCCTGCTTTCCCCCTGAAAAACAATATTTTGTGTTTTGATCAATTCAATTTTCATACATAGTGTGTGTGTTATCTGCAATAACGTGAATTTATTTATTTAATGAGAGGAATGCTTCCTGCGGAAGCCTCAGTACAGCATGTGTTTCGCGGTTGGGTGTTGTTACATCTTCAATAATCTCTAGAGCGTATGGGCTACGTTTGTAAATATCATGATTCACTAACAATACTGTCTCAACGCCATTTTGTCATTATTAATCTTATTTTTAAATCGAGATACCTTCGTAATTGTTTGCTAATTTATAATTAATTGAAGATGATAATATTTGGGGTTTCACGTCCCATGTTTGCAATTTGGCAACCATCTAGTCGACGAGTGGGTGATATAATATGAAGATGATGAAAGCCACTTGTCCGAATCAGATCCATTTCACAGAGTGGAGGTCGTCATAGTGGGTGTCCAGCAAGGGAGGGCAGGGCCAAGTGGGGGAATCTCAAATGGGGCAGTGGAGGTAGAGGGACAGAGTGGAGGTTGTCATAAAGGGAGTCCAGCAAGGGAGGGCAGGGCCAAGTGGGGGAATCTCAAATGGGGCAGTGGAGGGAAAGGGTCAGAGTGGAGGTCGTCATAGGGGGAGTCCAGCAAGGGAGGGCAGGGCCAAGTGGGGGAATCTCAAATGGGGCAGTGGAGGTAGAGGGACAGAGTGGAGGTCGTCATAAAGGGAGTCCAGCAAGGGAGGGCAGGGCCAAGTGGGGGAATCTCAAATGGGGCAGTGGAGGGAAAGGGTCAGAGTGGAGGTCGTCATAGGGGGAGTCCAGCAAGGGAGGGCAGGGCCAAGTGGGAGAATCTCAAATGGGGCAGTGGAGGGAAAGGGTCAGAGTGGAGGTCGTCATAAGGGGTGTCCAGCAAGGGAGGGCAGGGCCAAGTGGGAGAATCTCAAATGGGGCAGTGGAGGGAAGGGGCAGTGTGGAGGGCATGTGGATCAAGATGGAGGCCAGCATTATGGTGAAGTATAACCTGATAATAGAAAAGGATGATACCAAAGGTGATCAAATATATGAGAAGAGAGATAGTATGCATGAGCCCCCCTAGTGGGCACCGTACTCTACGTGGAAAGAGCCACTTCAACAAGAAATTTAATAAAAAAAACTTACAAATCGGAAATTGAAAATATTTCTAAAATAACTGGAATAATTTTGAGAAAACCCCTGATACGGAATTCACTGTTTTGTCACTTACCTCTGTTGGTCACCCAGACGCCACCAGCCAATGTAATGCCCGTCCACACGTCCTGCATGTTATTCGCTGACGTAAACAATGATGCGTTAGAAAACACCGTTTGTAAGAACGTTTTCTTGTACTCGTTGTCAACAACCCACAGCTTCGCCCCGTCAGCAACGCAGTCAGCAAGGGCGTCTGACCGAGACTTGGGCGTTTCTGACACCTTCACTGTACCCACATTTGGGACCACCACGTAACGAGGAGGCACTGAAACATATAGGCGAAGAAAATATCTTTGTTGGGTAGGAACGTTTTTAAATTACACTTGTCTTTGGTAAATAAAGGAAGTTTTAACACATAAGTTCAAAATTTTGGAAAACTTGTTACAACTTATATATATATATATATATTAGTTTTCAGGTTTTCGTGGACATATGTGTACCTGTTGCAACTTTCTGGGGATTGTTGCCGCGAATAATGTACTAAAGAAGGAGGCACTGACTTACCCTTCCCTTTCTAGGAAAGGAAGGAAGGGAAGGGTAAGTCAGTGCCTCCTTCTTTAGTACATACTTCGCGGCAACAATCCCCAGAAAGTTGGAACAGGTACATATATATATATATATATTGAAAAGTTCTTTGAGTTCTATGAGGTTCTTATAAAAAATACCATCTGGCCATTCCAGCTTCATTTGAAAATAAGTTACTGTTAACGAAGAACTAGAATTTTACAAAGTAAAAATTGCTTCCTTTACTTCGAGAAGTTTATAAAAACCGCCCATATCCCATTATTTTTTCCACAAAAGAAACTTTAAGAATTGCAGTGACGCAAAAATTTTCTTTAAATGTTGAGCCTCTTTTGAAATTGGCGTCTTTTGTTCGTGTGGCCTCTTAGGATTGTAACGGTTGATCTTCTACGTTTTGGGCTTGGCCTTTTTTTGCAAATGTTTTGCATTTTTATATGGTATTATACAATATGTTAGTGTACTCCGGCAAAAAAGGTTAACAAAACTATCCAAAGTTTTTTCAACAATTCAAGTGTCTTAAAGGTAATTATGAGAGCTGTCTGCCCTTCCTAGTAAACGTCCACATGTCCTCTATTTATGGATTCAGGTTTGCAACAATTGCTCACTCTTATGGGAACAGATCGATATTTTTTTCTGGGCTGTTTCGTCGTGTCGGTACAGAGTTTTCACTCGACGTTTCGCCACCCATGTTGGTGGCTTTTTCAAGATACCGACTGATCTACGGGTCGTGAAAGCCTCCAACAACTCATCGCTCACTTTTATGTTTAGTGTTTTGCACTGTTGAAATTTGATATTCTAGGAAAATAAGAAATGTGATATTTTAACTCCTAAACAGTTTTCAAGCGTCTTCGGCATATTGACCAGCAAAATAGACTGTATATGTTCTGCTTTTAAAAAATATAAATAACAACCTATTTTATAATTACTTGCATTTTACAGCCATCAATTGTGCATCCATGGAAGTTCTTTACGAGAGAAATGAGTTTTATTTTTACTTTCCAAATTGGAATAACGTATAATATCATGATTTGAAATTCGTAAAATAAAAACATTATCGGTTTTAGATCAAGATTTTGAGAAAGAATCACGGTTATAATAAACAATACTGTAAAAACAATATAACACAATACAATACGTCCGTATTTCATGAGAAATGTGATACTATACAAGAATAATGACATTCGTGTCACAAAACAGAAATATAACCTTCCAATCCGGTATATTTAATAGATACCATCTATATCAAGTCATATCCTGGTAGCTTACAAAAGAGTAGATAAAGGAATTCGTGGAAGGTATATTTAGTTCATCGCTTGACGTATACGCTGTCGGGTTGACCATGCGTGATCACAGATAAACCATCTTACATTGTTTATGCCGTGCACAATGGAGAGATATCATTGAACCTTTAAGTTATTCAGGGTGGAGTTTGTACAGTGGTTTGAAAAACAAAACGTCGATTTTATGCCCATAAAATATAACCATAAATGACACGTTTTTCTAACAGTGAAGTGAACCAAATATAATACTAGTTATAGAGATTCGACTGTTTAGAATTAAGTTTCTGTAAATTTAACATTATAATTAATTAAAACTTATCATTTTTCAGCATAAAATAAATAAAATAAATAAATTCACATTTAAAGTCTACCCACTCGATCAGTAACGAAACTGATTTTCAGTGGGGGACTTTAATTTAAAGTGACTAAACCAACCCTGTAGGCTCCAAACACCAACGACGAGTGAGCGATAACCAATCAAAGATCGATATTTCAAATACGAAACATATAAATCAGTCATAAGAACATATTTCATTATATTTCTTTACATCAAAATTCAAAACCTTAATTGATGAGGGTGTTTCTTTCACTTTTAATGGAAACTATGTGTGCAGATATTTAAAATCAATTCAATTGGAACACCTAATTGTCTGTAAAAGTAGCATTAGAAGCGATTTCAAAAATAGCCGTTAACCAATTTAGCATCCAAATCTAAAACTCTAAAATAACATATCTAATAATAATGTACAAGATACCAACAAAAAAATGAACTTAATTAAGAAACACACTTAGCGGAGTTCCATATGAACATGAATTTGAAACTCTATCTTCTACTAACTGTATACCACACTCTTGTAGACAGTTATTGTTTTGAAATTATTATTCCAACTGTATTCTAATAATGTTGTGTTTGTTGTATATCAACTGGCTCAATACTTACAAGTCACTGCTGTGGTTGTAGATTGTGTGGTCACAATCGTGGTCGGGGTTGTAGTTGTAGTGGTTGTAGTTTCTGTAGTGGTTGGTGTCTCCAACGTTGAAGTAGCCACAGTAGTAGTAGCCACGGTAGTAGTGGTAGCTCCTGCTACGGTAGTTGTTGTAGGTCCTGCTACAGTAGTCGTTGTAGCTTCACTAGAGGTTGTTGGCGCGGTTGTGGTTGTTATTATTGCTGCAGTAGTCGTGGTCGTGGCGGCTGTGGTTGTGGTTGTGGCGGCGGGGGCTATAGTTGTAGTGGGGGCTGTGGTTGCCACGGTAACAGGGGCCGCCGTAGTTGCTGTACTGGCCGTAGTTACTGTACTGGCCGTGGTAGCGCCAGCAACGGTTATGTTGGCAGGCTTGACGGTTGTCTTAATTGTGGTTGTCGTCGGTTTCTTGGTTGTTGTGGTTGTTGTCGTCTTGTTTGTCATCTTTGGTGTTAGCTTGGTTGTTGTCGGTGGTTCCGTTGGCTTTTCTGTAAACGTGTATTAAATTAAATATATTTTCATGTATCATACTCTTAACAGCGACCTGATTATGATAAATCAGTTACCTTATATAGCGTAACTCAAAATGTTAATATTTTTATAATAATGTCATAATGAAATTTAATATATTGGCTCAAGGTGGCGAATTATCAAATACTACGTAAGATTATAGCTTGTTTTTCCAATCATTAAATATGCGTGGAAATAAGGATACTGGTTGGGGTAACTGTATCTTTACCAGACAACTGCGTGGCTACCCCAGCATTCAGGTCTCCACGCGTAGTTCGAGGCTTAGAACAACTCTATGGGACGAGGCTCAGATATCTGTCAAACTCGTCAAGATAGACCAATACTCTTATATTATTCCGTCGGAAAAATAAGACTCTTCGTTGTTCATAAACGTTGTATTATTTATATCCTCTGAGACTACTAAGCCCGGATTTACAAGAGGTTCTAAGTTTTTTTTCTAGACTTAACGCTAAGACCTGTATAACTTTAAACCCCTTGTGAATCCAATCCCATTTCCGATAACGAATTGTACATTGCGTCCTTTTTAAGATCAGGAATTAGTTACCACTTCATTTGACATGGGTCTGTATTAATAAGAGATTCAAAGTTAGGCCGATCTTAGAGTTAATACCAGAAAAAGTTATAGAACCACTTGTGAATCCGGTCCATGGGCAGTGGACTATTTAGTTTGCACTGAATACCGCTTTACAGTGGCAACGAATAATTAGTACCCCTGAATAGTTTATAAAAAGATAAGCTTATATTTACCGTCACATGTGAAAACATCGTTATCCCACTTGCCGGGAAACTTGCAAGTTATTATCTGGTATTCCTCTACTATTCCATAGCCCGGCTGACAGTTGAGGAAGAAAGCTTTGGTGTTCATTGGAACTTTCTCTGCGCAGTCTATTCCCGGTCCAAGTTTAGCCTCCAGCTTCTCATGTCTGCAAGTTATGTTGACATCTCCCGCGTCCAAACCGGGGCAACCAAACAACATGGCTCTCATTTTCTGAAAAAGGAAGGGTTACGAATAAATGTATGCTTGTAAATGTCTACGCACACTTTTTATTTTGTATTTCAATATTTTTTTAGTAAATGACCTATTCGACATTGTCATAAAATCAAAATATTTACATAATTATTATTGATGAAATAACAATTTTAGTATGCCCCATTTAAGGTTCAGTCTAGACAAGTACCTTAACATAACTATTGTAGATAACAAAACAAATAGAGGGTCTGGAATGTGGAAAGTATGTATGAGTAATGAAAGTATTCTCTTATTCTTACCTGAGCCGATGCGCTCATAGCCTTTATGTCTCGTGGGTTGAAGTTCATACCTCGTTGGTTATGATCGGCAGCGAACAAGTCTCGTGGTAACACCACCTATATAGGGAATCAACAGCTTACATGAATCATCCAAGTTGACACAGTACTCAAGGAAGTAGCTGAGTATACTTCATACAGTCGTCGTACAACAACTTCGGTATTGCTTCCGTCACGGGTGGGTGAGCGGCAGCCAACCAGCGGCCGTGGCTAATTCAAATACCTGCTCGGGTTGGCCGAGACCGTATACAGGTATACACCTCATTGGTTGATGAGATGGCGAAAGCATTACCGAAGTTATTGTAATACGACTTTACCAAAAACACTAACATTACAATATAATATACACAACATATTGTGAAGGGCATGCAAAACGCTTCAGCGTTCGGATGTAGACATTGTTGTGTTCCTTTTATCTTGGAGTATATCTTAGTAGTTTGTATGGCAATTATTTTCTTTTGATTTGATAAAGTAGCGAATTGTTCGACTGGTGCTCCACCAAAGCGTCATAGAAAGTCTTCTCGCATTTTTTTTCGATCTGCAAGGTCGAGGTTTTCCTCTTTCACAATATGAATGCCGAGATTGAGTCCTAAAAACGCACCTCGGTTATTCCTTCCCAACTTTCCGAATACTACAATACCTTAATTTAAAGACGGAAACATAGTAGCACAGGTAGAAACGTTATATAAAACCTAGTAGTTGGACTATACACTGTTCCTTGTCAAGATGAAAGAATTAAAAGCAGTTATAATCAAGATGGCGGGAGGACAAGAACGTGATGTTAGAGTGTGTGAAATGTGTACATTAAACCTTGGCAGTAGAGCTAAATATAAAGTTTGTGTAATGTCATGCGGGAAGGTAAGTCACCTCACTTGTTTTGAAAAAGTTTTTACTGGTGATAAGGCTGAGATGTGGAGATCGGACTGGAAATGCAATACGTGTGCGACCAAGAATAAGGTTAAGGGCGACAAAGCGAAACCCTCGGCAAAACCTCTGCATGGCCTGGTTGATCATGGCTCCGATAGCATTGAACAAGGCCGTGAATCTGGCAGTAGTTGCACCCTGTCGGTAGCAGTGGGTACTTCGCCCGCACTACCAGGTGGCGAGATCGAGGTGGGAAGCTACAGCGCTGTCCCGTCAGCTGCGAGAACCACACAACCAGGCGGCGAGATCGAGGTGGGAAGCTACAGCGCTCTCTCGTCAGCTGCGGGAACCTCGGCGATCAAAAGCCTACCACCCCTCCCAGTCAACCTCGAGGACGCAATTGCCAGTGACAAGACTGACCCGGTTATGAAAATAGTCCTCACAATGTTGAAAATGAATCAGATGAGCCTATCCAAACTTCTGACAGATAACTCAAGGCTTCAAGAAAGGGTTAATGAATTAAATAGTAGGTGTGACGAACTTCAAAATTATAACGACCAACTTTATGATGAGGTGGAAGTACTAAAAGAGCAAATAAACAACCAAGAACAGTACTCCAAAAATTACAATTTGGAAGTATCCGGGATACCGATGCTCCGAGATGAAGACCCAATAAGGATTGTAACTGACCTTGCATCAGTACTTCAGGTCAGACTAGACATGAACGACATTGAAGGGTGTCATCGCATCCCAAAAACTAAGTGGGAAAGAGTTAACAATCTGCCCCCAAAAATTATTGTCAAGTTTTGCAGGAGAGACAAAAAACGTGAGATTATCGAACAGCGGAAAAAGAAAAAAACAATCCACTCCACCGAACTAAAGATTCCAGGTCCACCTTCCCAAGTCTTCCTTAGTGACCACCTAACCACTAGGAACAGAAATCTGCTTATGAAGGCCAGACAACTCAGAAAAGAGGGAACCGTTGAGTTTGTTTGGAGCAAAAACGGGAGAATCTTCGCCAGAAGGGACGAATCATCGGAGGTCATATGGATCAAGAACATGGATGATGTCGACAAGATATCCAGACGACGCAACCAACAACAACCACTAGAGAATCGTCGATCGGAGGATGATCATCGTCGTCAGCATCATCAAGCCAATCACGACAACAATGGCTATACAGACAACAACAGACAGTGAATCTGAAGATGACTACGGTATAATAAACCCAAATATATATGCAACTAACACATTTTATGAAACAGTTGAAGATTTTGAACAATATCACACTAACATTAGTCATAAGTCACTTAATATAGCACATATTAATGCCAGAAGTCTAAACAATCCAAACAGACTAGACGAGATAGAAATATTTATTAAGAACCTCAATTTGAATGTAATAATTATCTCTGAAACTTGGTTGTATGAGAACGAAACAAAATACTGCAATTTATCAGGGTACCAAGGATTCTTTTGTTGCCGCAAAGAGGGTGGGCCAAAAGGCAGAGGAGGAGGGGTTGCAATATTTGTAGGCAATTCAATTGAAGCAAATGTTGAATTGGTTTCAAGTGAATTTAGTGCATACTCTATATGGATAAAAATTAAGCAAGCCCAACTCAATAACATAATAATAGGTGGTATTTACAGACCCCCTCATAAAACCATTGAGCAGTTGCAAAATTTCTTAACAATGATAGATAGTAAACAAGATATGTACAAAGGAGATCGAACCTTTATACTAGGAGATATGAACTTAGACTTGAATAATATGGATTCACATGCTATTGAAATGTACACAGACATATGTGTTAGTAATGGATATGCAATTTGCAACAATATTAGTACCAGAGTGGCCAAAACCACAAGCACAATTCTAGATCACTTTATCACAAACTTAAACACAAATAAAATATCAATTGCAACAATTCTAAACTCTATAAGTGACCACTCTATACTTATCGCCCAAATTAACTTGGAGAGTAGACTTACTAAAACAAAAAATACCAACAAAAACCAAGGAGAACGAAACACAATTCATATATTTGACGAAGCATTATACCTAGAAAATTTAAACAACACTGACTTCACTAACCTGGGTAATGATGTTAATACTTTGTACACAAATATTGCTTCAAAAATCCTGGAAGCTAAAAACAATTCAATAATTACAAAACAAGTCCCTGTAAATAATCATGATAGTAGAATCACACCTAAATGGATAACAAAAGATCTTATTAAACTAATTAAAACAAAAAATGAGGCGTATGCCAAACACAAAAAGAAACCACATAATGTACTCTTAAAAGATAGATACCTCCTTCTACAACACCAGGTCACTAACAACAAAAGAAAATGTAAAAAACAATTTTATGCATCAGAATTTAACAAAGTCCATGGCAATGGCAAAAAGACCTGGCACCTTATAAATAGCTTAGTAATCAACAAAGAACCTAAATCAGTTACTTGTTCTAAATTAACTAATGACAAAGGAGAGGATATCCTAGATCCAACTGAGATAAGTAATAATTTTAACAACTATTTTACCAATATTGCATCATCTTTAGAAAGTCAAATACCTATTGGTCCAAATGACGACACAAAGGTTATGTCTACCCTCAAACTCGAAGAAAGACAATCTATCTTTATGAGACCAACCACTAAAGAGGAAATACTTGCAATATTCAGTGAAAAGCTTGCGATAAATAAAAGACCTGGTATAGATGGAATCACAGCAAAAGACATACTGATAGGAAAACACATATTATTAGGCCCAATTGTAGATCTAGTAAACATGTCAATATCTACCGGGCAATTTCCCGATGAACTTAAAATCGCTAGAGTAACCCCAATTTTTAAAGCAGACGATCCCACCAAAGTCAATAATTATAGACCAATATCTGTTCTTAATACAGCCGCAAAAATTATTGAAATAGTAATAAAGAATAGGTTAACAAATTTCCTAGAAAAAACACATTTCTTTCACGAAGGTCAATATGGCTTTAGATCCTCCTCAAACACAACATCAGCCGCTGCTGATGCCGTATCGTACATACAAAATGAACTGGACAGTAAAAAATTCACCGCAGCTATGTTGCTGGATCTCACCAAAGCTTTCGACACGGTAGATAGGGGTATTCTGTTTAAAAAGCTTGAGCATATTGGGATAAGAGGACTTGCTTTACAATGGATAAAAAGCTATTTCTGTAACAGGAAACAGCTAGTCCAAGTAAATGGGGCACAGAGTAGTTTAGAAATAATTGATAAAGGTGTACCACAAGGCTCAGTACTAGGACCCCTTATGTTCCTTATCTACATTAATGATATTGGATTTACTAGGACGGTAGGTAAAATTATACTATATGCAGACGATACAATACTACTGTACTCAGGTGTTGATCTTGATCAGATACACAATGACATGCAAAGTGATATGTTTAAAATAGCTGAGTTTCTTAGACTCAATAGACTCACACTTAACACCAAGAAAAGCAACTATATTATAATGTGTCCACCAACAAAAGATAGTACCCATAATAGGAAGATCAGCTTAGATAACAACGAAATAAAACAGGTAGACACGGCAAAGTATCTTGGCCTAATCCTGGATAGCAATTTAAATTGGAAACCCCATTGCAAGTATGTCAAAAAGAAAATAGCCCCTCTAGCCGGAGTCCTCTGGAAGATATCACATATGCTTCCCATCTACACACTTAGAACTATTTACTTCTCCTATATACACACCCACCTTACGTATTTAAATGTAATATGGGGAACGTGTGCTAAGTACCTAATAAAAGAGATCCAAATTATTCAAAATCGGGCGATAAAAAACTTATATAGATTACCACGCACATATCACACACAAGATTTATACAAAAACTATAATATTATGCCAATACAATCAATTAATAACTATGAAATGCTTCTTCTAATTAAACAATACTCTACGAATAAATTGTATTCACAATATGATCTTTCACAAGTTCTTCATAAGCATAACACACGAGGAAAACACAACCTGTATATAAAAAGTGTTCGTACTGAATTTGGAAAAAGATGCATTCACTTCAAAGGTTATCAACTGTTCAACTCACTTCCAATAGATATAAGATACTTAACCAGAATAACACAATACAAACAAAAAATAAAGGAATGGGTTATGAATAGATACATTAACGATTTGTAGTGGACACCTAAGAATTAGTGCATTATTTTTGACTACTTATATATTTTATGACAAATCAAACATAAAAACACGGAGTAAGGTATTACTACCAGTGGTGTATTCGAGCTTGGGCGGGGCTGGGCGCCGCCTAGGCACTTTTATTTGGAGGCTAGGCTAGCCCAGGTGCTTTTTAACAGTCAACAGCCCATATTATACCATTACAACACATACACGAACGAAGTCCTATATTGCTAAACAAAGAACAACCAGGCGTAATTAAAAACATCTTCTATAATTGAAGCAGCAAAAATACGAATGACCAAATATACATAGCTTCAAAACGATGGACAGAAGAAATAGGTTTTTGTTGAAGGTATCAAATTTGACAGTTGTTAGGACTCCTTGTGGATAATTAAAAACGACGATTTTATTGTTCTATCTGACAAGACTACACTATGGGGCTAATTCACATCGAAAATCCAAAAGAGAATTCTAAATACATGTAGGCCTATATGGGCCATGGCCTCTGAATTTTTGCTCAAAAACATCCCCTCAAGTTCTTTAACGCCGTTCAATTTCTGTAACATCATTTTCCACCCACTTAAATTACACCCCCCCGTACGTAAATTCGACCGCCCAGGCACCTTATATTTTAGGAATACACCACTGATTACTACATATTATTGGTGGTTTTCTGTCCTAGTTTTTGTTTTTGTTTTAATATCGCAAAACAGTGTCATATGTATACTTACTTAGGCCTATATTTTGTCTTTTTGGCATTAATTTTACTCATATCCTTATAACTTTTAATTGTTGCTTAAAGCTATCTTGATTAAACTCATATATAATTCCACTTACTTTCCTGCAGATACATAAATGTAGTTCTTAGTCATTTAAACAATAGTTTTTCGAATTGTATTTCATACTCTACATCACCACTTCCTGCCATAAGCAAAACAATTGTAACATGAAGGTTCCTTACCTGCGAGTGCCTCATGCACTCACTAGGAACCAATAAACTATATATTTAATTTGTATTTGTATAACCTGTTTGACAACAATAAAAACTTTCAACTTTAATATTTCGAGCCCTAATCAGAGCTCTTCAACTGGCGAAATCACACTGACGTGTGAGACACTGAGTGTGATTTCGCCCGTTGAAGAGCTCTGATTAGGGCTCGAAATATTGCGGCTTTTAATTCTTTCATCTTGACAAGGAACAGTGTATAGTCCAACTACTAGGTTTTATATAACTACAATACCTTGTTTGTTTTGTTAGTCACATGAGAGTAGGGCAAGAATTGTCTTAGGGTGGTTTATAAGAAAAATAATTATATATATTGCTCGAATCCGTTGCTTTGCAGTACCCTTACCGTAAGTATGAATGCACACACTTGAAAGATACGGATTGACGCCATTCCACTCGCTCGTATAACTCCTGGACAACAGAATAATTCGTGACTGTGTGGTACAGATTTATATATCCTTTTAAACACGAACTATAATACACTTTCCGAGAATATTCTCATTTGGAATAATTGTCGATTTTCACTGTTATTGTTATATTGGTTCGCAGAAATTGCCATGTGCCACAATTGCTTATTTGAAACTTGTATTAAAAATATAAGGATAACTTGGCATATCTATCTGGAAATTAGATGGAAGGTTAAAAATCACATTATGTATTCACGAATGAATAAAAATAAAATATAACGATAACTTATGGATTATAGGAAGACATTTATAGATAGACATCGATCGAATTCACGTGCCATTTGTGAATTCTATAGACCCATTGTGCTAATTTTCTACGTTATGTAATAATTGACGGGCACGTGAAAAGGACAAATTTTATAGAATGACCATGATCGAAATATTTGGAAGATATAATCTATCCCACGAAATTATCTAAAAATCTGTGGTATGTCACGCAGGTTTCTTTAAATATGCTTATAAAAGATGTAATTGGTATTAATTGGAAGGAATCAAATTAAATGAATATACTCAACTTCTCTTACAAATCGTTACAATTAGTTTGAAATTACGTAAATTTCGAATGACAGCCTCTGAAACTTACGTAATTATCTCAAAATCTGTGGTAAATCACCCAGGTATGTTCATATTTCCCTAAAGTAGGTGCATTTGAGATTAATGATCAGGAATCAAATTGAATGAATTTACACAGGTTCTCTTACAAATCGCTACTATACGTGTTACATTTCGTAATTTATAATGACAGCTTGTCAAACTTCCGACGCAATGGATAATTAGAAATGAATTGACGTACAGGAAAGAGAACGCACGCAAGGATGTCATGAAAAGATATTATATTCATAACATGATACATTATGCATCTATTAGAATCCTTGTTGGATTGTTCTGACGTGCACGAAGAATTCTCAGACGAACCGGTCGCCTCACACGCGCTATTTCAACGTATCTTTAGTCGGCGCCCAATACCTGCTTGTTGTTCTACCGCTAAGTGGTGTGAAGCAACCTTACCTTGGACACTATGGTTAAAGGCCCAGTAAGGGTTTGATAAAACTTTTCTACGTGTCATCAAAGAAACGTTAGTACAACAACAGAAAAAGAATCATCGAAATCGGTCCACAGGCTCCTGAGTTATCTGCGCTCTACCTGCCCCATGCTATAGAAGCGCGTGACGTCACCAGGGGTCTGCGGTCAGCCGGACGAAGGGGTCGTAGCCTAGCTCGCGCTTGGCGTTCATTCATTCATAGCTATGGCAGGCGCGAAGCCATAATCGTTATGAGCCGCGCTACACAGAAGAAGAGTACGCTGCAATTCAAGAAAAACGGGAATCGGAAAACCTAAGATCAGAAATGTTGCTAGGTAGAAGTGGAAATGTGCTATGGTGTAAATGTGGTGCGTGTTCAGAAATGACAACGGACACAGAATTGGTTTGCTGCTCTGAATCAGTTAAAATAAACAATGTAAGGCAAGATTCAGATTGTATAATATACCACGAGGCATTTGATTCGGTTGTTCTCAATATACATACTTTGAGAACTGCCAGTCATAATTTACTGTTTCAAACGAAATGTAATGATAAGAAGAAAGAACTTGAAAATGAAAGCAACGCACTTTGGAGGCATATCGTATATAGGCAATTTGTTTTTTGGATGAATTCATGGCACAAAATTGGACCGCTTTCGTTTTAGTTTATTTAACCACTGTTTATGGAGAACAGAAAATCGTGTCTTATGAGGGAAACTGTGCATAGATATGTTGTGATTGATCTTGCGAAAATTGTTACACCGAAAAACGCAACACTTGTTGACCGTCCATAATGGAAACAAAAACACACGCACACACAATTAAACTTACGAGCAATCAAACAAACAAACGAACGAGCTGACAAACTTTTTAATTAACGTACAAACACAGACAAGTACACGAGCCACGAGTGGAATGACACGTTGACACTACACGACTGACAGTTGCAGTGGCTTGTTTCTCTACCTGGCGTAGCGGTATGCGGGCGGAGTAGACCCCTCGTGACGTGCCAATAGGCCACGTGCTGCTACAGTCGCGCGCAAATATCTGGAGAACGAGCGGGTCGTTTTCACTACAGTTTTCTGCGTTACTTATTATAAGAAGCAATCTTTATTTTTAAAATATGTTGTTTGAAACCCTTACTGGGCCTTTAAGCAAACTACTTAATTATTCAACCTATTTTCTAAATAAAACTTTTAGACGTTCACAGCCGGAGCCGATAACAGTTTGCTCTCTTTTATCGGCAGTTAGTGGACACAGCGTTATCTATATCCGACAGCCAAGCTCACTTATTATCACAGTTAGTAGCAACAAAGAAATTGGTTAAGCGCATTTCTTCCGACACAAATGAAACTTGTCTATCCCTGTTCAAAACACTTTGCGCCAGTTTTGTCTGCATTACTTAACAATTCCATAAACCCATTCCTATAAATTAAATAACCATAGTTCTGCAGTCTTAGTATAAACAGCCCTGAATAAACTTGAAGTTATTTATCATCCAATTCAAAATATAAACTTGATGTATACTTACTTATACTTGCTTGAGAAGGAGACATCAGTTCTTCGTAGTGTTTTCAAACTCAATTTGTATCCGTTGTGATAAATGTGTGTTTGAAAGACAGATGGGTTACCCTGAGGTATTTCCTCATAACGGCGGCGTCGATTTGTCACCCCGCCGTCGTGTCAGGTGGAAGCCAACAGGTCCCCCCCTCTCCCCCCTCGCTCCCCAGGGGGGGGGGGAGGGGGGGGGGACAAGACACAGCACTACGTAGACACTCGATGAAATAAAATAGTTTACGACCGAAGAGTTTCCGCGGATCGAAACCGATGGGAGTAAATATTTATGTGACATCACACTCTCAATGCGTCTAGAGTATTAGTGGAGATACTTTCTAGTCTTGAAAGTTGGCAAAGTTGTTTTGACGTTGTTGGAGAGGTTATTGTTTTATTGATGGGAAAGTGTCGAGTTTAGGGTGATGAAAAGTTTTTTTTGTTTCTATTTGGAATTTTGTTCTAGAGAGTAGGTCGCGTTTATAGGGATTAATATATCGCGTTTTTGTCTTTGTACCTGCAAATACAGGTCCTAATATCATTTATGATCAAAATGTTCTAGTCAATTAAACATTCCGACGTCTTTTAACAAATCAAGAGTGTACGTATAAATGCGTAGTCTTCGAAGTGTAATGTCACGGACATAAAAATGCAATTTTCTCAAACAATGAGGAGTTTCTTGCTATTTTCTTTATCCCTGCTAATAGGGAGCATATTTTTAATTAAGCTGGAGTGAAAAGTCAATTTACCATACCGGTGTCTTCTATCAGATCAGGAGTATACGTGATAATGAGTGGAATTCAAAGTGTAGTGTCAAGGACACACAAGCCAAATTATCTCAAACAAAGTGGAGTTTCTTGCAGATTTCTTTATAATTCTAATAGAGATCGTAATGCCAATTATGATGGAGTGTTTAAGTCAATTAAACAAACCCACGTCTTCTATCAAATAAAGAGTTTACGTGTAAATGCGTAGAGTTCGAAGTGACGTGTCACGCACATCTAAACGCAATTCTCCCTAACAAGGTGCAGCTTCCTGCAGTTTCGTTTTTTTAGTATTCGTGTTAAATTAAAACAGTGGCGTAGCACAGACCTCGAACTATTATTAAGGCCGGTGTTATAAAATTCGGATAAATATTTAGTAAGCTGCTAACTTCATTTCAGCATGACAATCATGATTCAAGTTGGTAGTTGTCATGGGGAAAAGAACTTAGTAGTCTACTAAATATTCTATCCTAAATAACATATCATTAGAATGTATTCTCTATCCAATGTTGTTTATTACTATTTTATAAATGTTAATCGGTGGTAAAACCACAAAGGTTATGATATATTAAGTACTTCAGGTAACCAGACGTACCGGTTACCGTTATCGGAACACGTGTACCGGTGTACCGAGAGATTCATTGAAAAGACGTATTTTTACCGGTTTGTAATTTTTGGGGAAAAGGTGTTCCCGTATTCTGCCAATAAATACAACACGGTCGCTTACAGTTGCTGGTCGGCTCTCTAGCCCTCGACACATGCTGGTTGCATTCGCAGACGCTGACTCACACAATCACGCACTCACGCACTCACAGTCAGCCGAGTTTATTCCGTCAACAGGCGGCTGGCGAAATACGACCGGGCGTAGGCCTAACATGCCTACAAAAATGTACCCACATTCATTTAAATACTTATTATGTATTAATTAAAATGATTGTATTGATATTTATTTTGTATTATTAATTCATGTAAGAAAGCTGTTTCCTGGGCATTTTGCACGCAAATTTGAATTAGAACTTTTACGCCTCTTTAGCCCCAGACCCCGTGCTTGTCCATGGAGTTCGTCGTAAGTGACAGTGACGGTGACGGTGACGGTGACAGTTACAGTGACAGTGACAGCCAGACCGCTGGGACGGCAACATGACTCCTTATTATCTCATCAAAACACACACGGGAAATATGGCTTCCACTTTCGTCACAGTTCACGCTTCGGTAGCGGATGCGAACCCTGTGTTTCTGTAGATAACTCTCTCACGCACTTCCTTGCCTCATTTTCTGCCAAAATTAATCCCATAGCGTTTTCAGCTAACAACGAAAAAGTTTTTTTTTAAACATGTATTCCTTTGTTTACATTTATTTTTGCATTCAGGACAGATAATCAGAAATAGTAAATATAAACATAAAACTTGGAGTGTTATCTCCACAAAGTCAAATTATTCTTGATTACCGTCTCTGTTATTGCAATCCAAGGTCCGTAAATCCCCTTGCGGGGGCTCGTTACTTTGAGGTTTACCAAACCTCCGCCAGGGGATGGACGGACCTTGATTGCAACCCTCCTATTCGAGACGATGAGGGGAGATGATGAGAGGATATGTATAGATGTATAGAAGAAAATGGAGGATGATTAAAAAAAAACTCATGTTAAATACGGGATTCGAACCCACGTCCTGGGACCTGAGCTCCAACCACATATAGAGCTATAACGGGGTATCACTATTAAACAGCGCCAATTTAACTTTTAACACTACAAAATAGTGAAAATATGGTTAAAAACCTACATTTAGTTTCGCTAGAATTAAACAGTGGATTGAAAAAGTTTAAATATTTTAATCATTTCATAAATTTATTAGTCAATTAATAGAGAATTCTAATTAGTTGTTTTAAAAATTACAACTGTAATGATAATAATGTTTTAAATTTTGATAATCCATTGTTTAATATACTTATGCAATTAAATGTTAGTTGTTAGCCTGTGATTTGTGTGGGCTGTAACTCACCTTCACACAAAGGAGGTTGTATATCCACCTAACATGCGGAACTCTCGATTTCGGTCTTTTGTATGTTTAAATTTTCCCAAATGTAAATCAAAATATGTCATCCTGTAGAGAATCTAGAGCTCTTATGAATGTTTCTTTGTTCCAATCAATATTTCCGTTCTTCAGATGTTCTTAATTACCTTTTGTAATGTGATGTTGCTGAACACATTTCACACCTTATTAAGAACATCTGCAAAATCGAACTATTTATTGCAAAAAAACACATTAATAAGAAAGAGAATTACATTTTGTATAAACAACATATATTGCTTTTCTTCTTGGATAACTTGAAATCATTTAAAGCAATTTTTACGGACTGAAATCTGGAGTTCCACAGACTAGGTGAACACAGTTTAAATGAACAATACCAATAAAACATAAGTAAATAATGCATATTACAACACTCAGCAAGTGACAACGAATGCACATATTATATATTCGCGTGTTTCATATCAAATATGTCGCTTATCTCTCAACACTCGAACGTGACAAACACAGTTTCGTATCGCCAACAAGTCGATGTCTCACCTCGACGTGAGGATTATCTTGTAAAAATTATGTTTTCGAGATTTTTTCGTCCCAATAATTGGCCTTCGTCAGGCGAAGAGGGCTCAAGTATCGGTATATAAGCCCACGGTGTGGACAACTGGTCACTCACACATCTGCATCCAACGCAGCAACAGAACCATTCAGAACCAGGACTAAGTGAAAACAAACTACCAGTAAGTTTCATACTTGTATATACTTTTTTCTCTTTTGTAAACATCTTTCCTTCTGAATGGTTTATAATTAGTAAACTCGCTTCCCCAAAGTAATGAACTGCTTAACAACGTTTAAATCGTCTGTATTATTTCAAATCTACTTGATATTATATATACAAGTCTATTTACTATTTCATTATTTTCTTCTTCTTTTCTAGGTGATTCATTTACATTATTTTATTTTGTTTCTGTTATTTTTTTATTTAATGCACCGATTGATAGTATTTATTATAAATCATCTTATTGAAACGGCTTTAAATATATTTAAAATGGGAACAGGGTTGACTTAGTCGCTTTAAGTTAAAGTCCCCCACTGAAAATCAGTTTCGTCACTGAGTGGGTAGCCTCTTAATGTGATTTTTTTTGTATATTTAATAATTTTAAACGGTATTTTCATTGCATCGCACAATTTATCATATTTGTTTAATTAATTTGTGATATTTAAAATTGAAAGATACACCTATTCGAATCCGATAGAAAGTATTGTTTGCATGTTTAGTTTGTCTCGTCTAATGTTGTGTTTGTTGCAGATCATGAGTAACTTATCCCTACTGCTGTGCGCACTCGTATTGGTCAGTGTTGTGGTGGCCAAACCCAAGCCGGGCTTCGCAGATCAGGTGAGACTACATTTAACTCCAAACATCTAGACACGAGAACTAAAATGATTTTAAAATAAATAAAGTATTCTAAAAATGTATTTTTTTTTTTTTTTTTTTTTAACAATGATTGATTTAATTCATTACCTAAAGTCGGCGAGTGGGCGACCTGGGTTCGAATCCCAGTCGGGGTGGGTTTTTTAATTAGTTGATTTCAGAACAAATACACTCACGAGACTGTTTCTTCATACAATAAGTATTAATTTGAATTAATTATTTTACAGTTGAAGAAAATGAAAAAATAATTTATTCGCATAACAAGCCCATCTACGTTTAGGAGTTTTTATTTAAGTTCTGGTTAAAATGTATTGTTATTCAAACTGATTGTTTTAACTATGCACTATAATAATGATTCAAATTAAAAAAACTCACTAAAATGCAAAAATATAATAAAAATAACACGTGACCTGTTTGTGAATCTTATAAAATATTTCTGTTTTCAGATCAAAGACATTGGACTGGATAGTGGCAGCCTTCCAGGCTTGGGCGATATGGGTCTGGACACTGGAAGCATTCCAGACTTTGGTAGCATGATGTGCAAGAACTCAGGTAGGAAATGAAACTACTACTAACGCCACCTGTTGAACTTTACCGAAACTATGATATACACACGTCACAGATAATCATGAATACCGGACGTTAGGTCGCGAGCCTGAGCGATAGGTAAATAAAACAAAGTCTAACCATTCAGTAAAACGACTGATTTACAGTAGGGAACTTTAATTACAGCGACTGAGCCAACCCTGTACACTCCGAACACCAGCGACAACCAACCAAAGATAGATATTTAAATATGAAATATGTGAATCAGTGATTGGACAGTGCGAACATCTGCGGACAAATGTCTGAATCGACAAGGCTGATTCAGAACAACTGAATCTATTTACTGAATAGAAACGTAAATAAAATATACTGTATATGTTAGCCGTCATGTTTTTCAATAGCAATTACAGTTAATATTTTACCTCAGATTCTTGTATTGCCAATTAACATCTTTTGTAATGAACAACAATCACGATATTGGTTTTAATACGCCCGAAGCATTAGTAAATTAATTTACCTTGTTATTGAAAAGTAAAATAAAATTGTATGTACAATTATAATTTGCTCATGTACTGAACCGTAGGGCGTAGAGAATGTTACAATACAATTTGATTCTAAACGGCAATAACAGTAAACCATCCACGTATTTTCTTAGCACATACAAAACATTTATGTTATCAGAGACAGCAATTAAACACGAACTAAACACTTAGGTAGCTGAAAAAATGTAGCTTACCTTTAACTCAAGCGGGGCGAAACGACGGGTGGTTGTATTTTGTCTCGTTTATCACTGTCACTGTCACTGCACTGTCACTATCACTGCACTGCACTGTACCTATCACTTTCACTGCACTGTCACTGTCCTTCCAATACCCGTCCACTCGTTGTAATGGGAGAAACACAATACCTGATTGATGCTTCCTTGCCTCCGCTCGCGATGGCAAAGTCCATCGCTGGGCAGCAGACTTATTCTACGGGGGAAGGGGGGGGGGGGGGGGGGGGGGGGGGGCACTCGACATTCCAACACAACGAGTGCTGAGCTAGACCGCGTCAACAAGTTAGGGTAGGGGGAACGAAGGATGAATCATCTGCGTAAGATATAACCGAAGTAGCTAGACTAACAATAATATACTGTTTTCACATAGAATAAACAACCTCACTTCAGTTTTCTCAAACCGATGGACATGGCTCAGTGGTAGCATGCGACACTCTAAATGGAAGCTCGCCGGTTCGATACCCGCTACCGGCAATCCTGACTGAAGGTGTATCCTCAGTCACAAGGGGATTAAGACCCAGTATAGGGAACCCGCAACTGACGTCGCATCAGGACTACAACAATGGAACAAATGCATGAACTGATGGACAAACATTCAGCTGTCAAAATAATAAAATTGCAACCATATAAATAAAAACAAGTGTAGTAATAGTAACTGCTCGCCATTTAAAGCTTTTAATGATGGACAACGACTAAGTGAAAGTTTTGAATGTGTATTTGTTTGTTTTTTGTTTTGTTTTTCAAAATGTGAAGATATTATTTTTTGACAGCTTGTTGTTTGTCCATCGATTCAATTAATTTGTTTCGTGGTTGTCTTTTGGTGTTGCTAGTGCCTGGATATGAGTAGGCTACTAACTTGTTTTCACCATGGCAATCACCAATGAGAAGCAAGAATGCCAGAGATAAAACAAGTTAGTTAGTAGCTTACTAAATATTTCATAATTACGTCTCTAAGTTATGCTAACAGCCCTCGGACATTCTTTCCCAACTATTCCAAATACCACAGCACCTATTAGTCACTTGAAATGAATTGTCCCTGAGCAGGTTTCCTATGAAAAACGTTTATTAAAAATTATGATTACTATTTCCGTCAATGTCTACATTTCTAACACCCCTCCCCCCCCCCCCCCCCCCCCCCACCCTTCTGTAAAAGCGATGGAAGTATTGGTTTTGTTTGGGGAAGATTAGTCACTTGAATTAGGGACATGAATTGTCCCTGACCAGGTCCCCTACGAAAAATTATTACTAAAAATGGTTATTAGCATTTTCCTCAATGTCTACATTTCTGACTCCTCCCCCCCCCCCCCCTCCCTTCTGTAAAAGCGATGGAAGTATTGGTTTTGTTTGGGGAAGATAAGTCACTTGAATTAGAGACATGAAATGTCCCGGACCAGGTCCCCTACGAAAAATTATTATTATTATATATATATATATATATCTTGACCCCGTTTCCAACATTAATTTATTTATTATTACAAATTATTATTATTATTTTCCTCAATGTCTACATTTCTGACTCCCCCCCCCCCCCGTTCTGTAAAAGCGATGCAAGTATTTGTTTTGGTTGGGGAAGAGGGATCTCGATAAACAGTCTTTTGTTCTATTTGGTCACAACAGCGAAGGGCAAAGCTGGTTTCCCCGGAATGGACAAGATCCCCGGCCTTGACAAGCTTGGAGGCTCCGACTGCACCACTACGGCCAAGTCCACCGACTCTGGTAACACCACTGAAGCCGCTACGACAGTGATCGTGGTCACGGAGAGCTCCTAGGACACAAACACGACCCCCATGAACGACCTTCAGAAGACACTCTACTGTGGTGAAGGTCACAAGACATACACGACAACCTTAATTCTCCGATCTTCATGTTTTAAATGTATAATAATCATGTTCCTATATCTGTGAACAGAATTTCTAATAAATATATTGTTCATTACATTATTTTGTGATTTATTAAAATAAGCGCCTTGACTATCGTACCCCGATATGTATTGCTTCATATTTGATGGGTTTATTTTATTTAAAGAATATTTTACACAAAGAAGCTGCTCCGATAGAACTGGCTCAGCGGTAAGACGCGAGACTCGGATTCGGGAGGTCGCCTGTTCGATTCCGGCCACCGGCAGTCCTGACTAAAGATTTTTTCTAAGGATTTCCTCAGTCGTAAAGGCGAATGCTGGGATTAAGACCTACTAACAGCTCTCGGACATTCCTTCCTGGTTATCTACCTGAAGAGAGGCACATCAGGTAAAGCTGGTGTGCGCCCTATAACGGGCGTTCCTGCAAAAATTTTAAATTATTATATTTGTATTTGAGTGCTGTGCCGTTTAGTACAACAGAAGTAATGACGTATCGTGTGTTGTACATCAGACAGCTGACAGCAAATTGTTTTTCTCTTTTCACTATATTATGTTTTGGGGTGAAGAGGGGGGGGGGGGGAGGTGATACCAGCATATCTGCACATCACACTATTAGTAAAACCTTCTAAATATATCATTGTCATCATCATTAACGCTTCATCTCTCAACAATCTAAATCCCCATCATTCATTCTGTATCAATTAAAAGGAAGTGCTCGAATAGTTGTAGAAGTTTCCAACGTCAATACATTGTTGCAGTAATGAAAACGTTTAACAAAAAAAGAATCATTAAAACGAACTGACAATAAAGATGACGATCTCTTTGAAAATAGTAAATGAAATGTTATAGAATATGTTGGTGACAGATCCCTATAAAGTTGCATGAAGTCTTGTGTCGACTTCATTGCCCGGACAGTTGTAAAGCTGAGAGGAATTGCAATGGAGTCAACCCTTAGAGCCCTGCTGGTCGCACTCATACTGACGGTAGGGAACTGAATATGTATTAATAATATTAATAAGTAATATTAATAACAATATCATCCACAGCGAGCTAATGCTATATAATAATTAACCACCTTCTGTGAAAACAATGAACAAGCACACATTTAAAGCTGCATGAAGACATTTTTACGTACTAAGCTAGACACCCTATTTTAAACACTTAACTATAGACATGACGATATTATGTTCCTTTTTCTTTTTATTACCTTGATAGTAATGTTAAGTTATCCCATTTAGCTCAATCAGAATAAATAATTCATACATTTGTTTCGTTATCTGTAACCTTGATAATATTCATTTGTTATATTCTCCTACAAATTTCGGTTTTAAAATTGGTTTTAAAGATAAGAAAATTTCGCGCTCTGCGTCCAAAGACGTAGATCTCATAATTATATCATCATCGTCTTTAACGTGGACTTAAATGATTCTATAGCCAGATGTTTTTTTGTCCAAGATTTTGGTCGTTGAAAATGTTCGTGGAGCTTCTCGCAACATTGGGGGTCAAATGAGTAAACCCCTTGAATCCAAGCAGGTCAAAGCGGGGACACAGGTAAGTAAATTTATTTGTAAATAATTGTTATTGATTCTTAACGACGTAAGAGATGGATTAGGGGTCAAGCCATGTCTGTCAATTTTTGGGTTTTGTATTAAGTGGGAATGGGGAAGTCAAGTCATTTCAATCGATGAAAATATGCTGACTTGTCCCTCTCTACCCACATTGCACATTTCTGTTCAATTGTTTTAACCTATGTGCATAAAGAGAAAAGTCACATTTTCAGGCAAACCACATTTTAATACTCTTGCTTTTAACATGACATTGATAAAGTATTACAAATGATATTACAAATATTATTAAAAATATTAAAATCTACATAATTTGTTCCACTTGATTCCAGAATCATAAAAGAAATCTATTATTGAAGGCGGTTCGCGTTAGACATTTGTACGAATCTGGCCCTTCAATATTTATGAATTATGATACATTTTTATAGATTGTTTTTCTTCAAATTGCTAGCTTTAATAAGGAAATCAAGCCATATTACTTCAGTGTACTCACGTTAAGGGTTTACCTTGAAAATTGCCCACGTCATCAAACCGCTTAAGGTCACTATTACAATAGAGTTGTCTATATTGACAAAGTAAACGGAAACGAGAATTACGGCACGAAATAAAATTTATCATTTGAATTGGGTATTTTGTTCGTTATGCCATCTGACATACAGACAATTGTATCGCTTTTGAATCTCTGGCACCAATTGGAACACATTCGAACAGTTCGTGGTACATTCAAAAATATATGACTAAAAAAAATATGTAAGATATATTTGTAATGATATCCTGTAGTGGTATGTATGAATGTCACAGGATGTATTAAAAATATGACCGCCACACGCATAGCTATATGATCGAAGTGTTTTGACAATTAATGTATTTTTTGCTGGCTGTTTTATTCGTAGGTTATACCACAGGTTAAACTAAGGAATGAAATGATTATAAAATTAATTAAATGAAGTATGAAGTAAAGAAACTAAAATAGAAGTAGAGAAAATTAACGATGTTTCTATTGACTCAGATTTCTTAATTTTTGAAACTATTCTTGAGATAAGTTACTCATCTGCATTGCAGAATGTTTTTAATCCAATTTCTACGATAAAATAAGACGACTAAAATAAGCATTTCAAATTAAATAAGATTACTACTTTCCCACAGCAGCTGTAGTAATCTTATTAAATATAAAATGCTTATTTTGGTCGTAGAGTTTAGATTAAAAACATCCTGCAATACAGATGAGTTGCTCATCTCAAAAATAGTTTCAAAAATTAAGAAATCTTAAAAATTGTCATTACTTGGACATAAAATATCCTTCCGGTTAAGTGCACACCCTCAATTCGGTAGTCAATGGAAGTGCATCGACCACAACATTCGCGTCATTGACAGCTCATTGACTGAGCGCTACGGGACGTCCACTTTGATTTCCTCAAACACCGCTGCATGGTTATGAAAGAAGAGACTTTAGCTAGCGGAGGCTCGTCGAACTTGCCACGAACCTTCCCCAGGCGGAGATCAAGTTGACCTTGTTTCTTTTGCAAGGTCAACTGGATCTCCGACTAGCTAGCAGAGGCTCGTCGAACTCAAAACGGTTCCAGGCGATCAAGTTGACCTTGTTTCTTTTGCAAGGTCAACTGGATCTCCGACTATCTAGCAGAGGCTCGTCGAACTCAAAACGGTTCCAGGCGATCAAGTTAACCTTGTTTCTTTTGCAAGGTCAACTGGATCTCCGACTATCTAGCAGAGGCTCGTCGAACTCAAAACGGTTCCAGGCGATCAAGTTGACCTTGTTTCTTTTGCAAGGTCAACTGGATCTCCGACTATCTAGCAGAGGCTCGTCGAACTCAAAACGGTTCCAGGCGATCAAGTTAACCTTGTTTCTTTTGCAAGGTCAACTGGATCTCCGACTAGCTAGCAGAGGCTCGTCGAACTCAAAACGGTTCCAGGCGATCAAGTTAACCTTCACTAAACTTGGCTTTCGGGTATAGCCGCGTCGAATATTGCTTAAAAGCTGACGTTTCGGGTAGGTTACACTACCCATCTTCAGAGCTAAGACCTGAAGAAGTCACAGAATAAAACCTACTCGGTCCAGCTTCACTCTGCGACTGCAACAAGCCCTATTGTTTCCCGCGTATCGTTCTCCTCCGTGAGCCACCCCGCGCCTGTTCTACCGGTTCGACTCCGTCGTTATCTCCTGACGTCATCTCCGATAGCGCTCGCCGTGTTTCCCGCGCGTTGTTGATGCGATGTATAGTCGGTCTCCAAATGCGGCTCAACTTCAGTCCATCGTCCCGATTGAAATTATTTGGATACTTTTCAATTTCAATTGCTTCCCGGACCAGACGGGACCGATAATGCGTTGCTACAGCTAAAGCTCTTGTCTCTTCGAAATTAATGCGATGACCTTCATTGAAACTATGTTCTGCTATTGCCGACTTATCTATGTGGCCCAGTTTCGTGTGGCTAACGTGTTCTTTCAATCTCGTTGAAATTGAACGCCCTGTCTGGCCTATGTACACTTTATCGCACGCGCCACACGGAATCTGGTACACATCCCGACGTGTTCAGAGGCGGAAGTTTATCCTTGGCTTGATTTAGCATTGTTGATATCTTCCTGTCCGCTGAAAAAATTGTTTTTATCTGGTATTTACGTAACAACCTCCCAATACGGTCTGTTACATTTTCCACATAGGGTAAGTAGGCCTGGGCAACAGCTCCCCGTCCTTCTACCTCCGACGGTTTTGAAGTCTTCGACACATTATTCTCGCGTAAAGTTTGAGCTATAGCCCTATGGCCATATCCATTCGGCTATACCCGAAAGCCAAGTTTAGTGATTGACTCGGGCCGCGAAAGCCTACGTGAGTGTTCAAGTTAACCTTGTTTCTTTGGCAAGGTCAACTGGATCTCCGACTATCTAGCAGAGGCTCGTCGAACTCAAAACGGTTCCAGGCGATCAAGTTAACCTTGTTTCTTTTGCAAGGTCAACTGGATCTCCGACCAGCTAGCAGAGGCTCGTCGAACTCAAAACGGTTCCAGGCGATCAAGTTGACCTTGTTTCTTTTGCAAGGTCAACTTAATCTCCGCCTAACGGAAGCTTTGCTTTTAGTCTTCATAACAATAACGTTTAACATTCACAAGTGGCCTTGATGATTGTTATCTGTTACGAATGTATGGTCGCAATGGCCTCGCTGGCCATGTATAACAACTCGCGCACACGCAAACCTCCTGCCGTGCGTTGGAATCGCCTGCAGATAACTTTCCTTGATATGATTGTCATAATCACACAATACTGTTGCGAGAGTGAACTAGGAGATAACGATCAATTAATATCAATCTATCAATGTCAATTAATAATCATATAATCAAATTTGATATCAATCTGTGAATATTCTAGAAGACAAAGATAAATACAAAATTTTCTATAAAAATAATTAAGCATGGAAACATTCAAAACGATAAAAATAAAAGTCGTCAAATTTTGTTTTTAGAATTTTTATTTTAGAGACTTTTCTTTCCATAAAGAAATTTAGATCGTTCCTGTTCGGCTGTCCCGGTCTGGACCCCGGGGATGTCAACATTACTTGTCGCCACGAGAAGCTGGAGGCCAAGAAGGGACCCGGCCTTGATTGCACCAATAGA
This sequence comes from Isoperla grammatica, assembly GCA_945910005.1. Taxonomy (NCBI): domain Eukaryota; kingdom Metazoa; phylum Arthropoda; class Insecta; order Plecoptera; family Perlodidae; genus Isoperla; species Isoperla grammatica. The sequence continues at coordinate 5,642,564 of OX246750.1, forward strand.
GTCCCACCCAAGACTAAGGCCTACTTCTCGGGTTGTCCGCCAGGTTTCCAACTGTCCGAAGATTACAACGTGATCACGTGCAAGTTCGGGGGCAAGTGGGATAACGATGTCTTCACTTGTGACGGTGAGCTTTTGGCAGGGGTTCGAGTCTAAACCTCTGGGCCTGGATTCACAACGATGCCTAACTCTAGTTGTCCTAACTTAGGCAAATCCTAGCTAGATAAATCCTATATGAGTGTTACTACACATTCACAAATACAATATTATTAGTTAAATTGTGGATATTTTACTATATTTTATCTTTGTGACATTGCAGAACGACATATTCGTAATTTATATCACTAAGATTTGCCTAAACTAGGACGTCTGAGCATTTATACACCTTTGTGAATCCGAGCCCTGATGTTTTACTCAGTGTTTAATGGGTTAAAATTGCCTATGCCGCATTTTTAATGGAATATTTGTTGAAACTATGGTTAGCAAACCGAGTTTACTTAATTGGAGGTTTACGAAGTCGGTGAATTAGGACCCATGAATACGAGCTTGTACTTTGCTAAAAATATTATTTAACAAATATTTTCTATTGACATCAGAACATGCCAACATTCTTTTGTCTGTCTTAAAGCAATTAGATAACCCACCATATACTGGCATTCAGATGTTAGATGCTCGTTCATTATGTCAAACATGCTCCGTGCGTAAGTCAATGTATGTATGTACAATGTACCCAACATTTTAAATAGTTGCTATAACGAAACATATTTTAGCGACGGCACCGATGCGTGCTTATTTCTAAAAAAAACAAAAACTTCACTAAATACAAAAAAATACATTAACTTTTTAAAAAATGTGAATAAAACAAGCCGCATTTCTATTTTTTTTTTTTTTTTAAATGAAACACGTGTCGAAAGTTCTGTCTACATTTAAATTAGATCTTTTTAAAATTTGTGACTTGAAATTTTTGCTATGAGCAGTTAACAAGTCAACTAACAATGAAAATGCTAGGATACTAAATAAAAAAACTGTTTTTCAGAGACACCAACAACAGAAACTACGACACCGACAACTACCACCAAGAAAATCACGACGACCACCAAGAGAACCACCACCAGGAAACCGACCACCAAGGCCACAACCACAAAACCCAAGTCAACTCTCTCAACTCTGTCTTCTAACATGACCACAGTTAGCAACATGTCTTCAGCAACAACCCTGGCCATGAATATGACCACCACTATTGGTGGTGGCACGACTGCTTCATCTGCTCCAACCACCACTGTACCAGGGGGTATCACAACCCCTCCACCGATAGCAACTACCGTAGCAACTACCGTAGCAACTGCCATAGCAACTACCGTAGCAACTGCAACAGTACCAACTTCGGGGGCGCCAACTGCTGTCACTACTACCGTAACAAGTGCAGTTACAACAGCTGCCCCTGTCACTGATGCTACGACTACAGGTGTCACAACCACCACAACACCTGCAGGTACGACAACAGCACCTGCAGGCACGACGACAACAGCACCTGCGGGTACGACAACAGCACCTGCGGGTACGACAACCGCACCTGCGGGTACGACAACAGCACCTGCAGGTACGACGACAACAGCACCTGAGGGTACGACAACAGCACCTGCAGGTACGACAACAGCACCTGCAGGTACCACAACAACACCTGCAACTACAACATCTGCAGACACGACAACTACGGTTGCCACAACCGCTGCTGTTGCAACAACCGGTGCTGACCCAACTGAGTCTGATGCAACCATTGCGGCAGTCACAACCACTGCGGCAGTCACAACCACTGCGGCAGTCACCACCAATGCTGCAGTCACAACCAATGCTGCAGTCACAACCACTGCAGCAGTCTCAGCCACTACAACAACCACAGCCACTACAGGAACCACCCCCACTACAGCAACCACAGCCACTCCAGCAACCACAGCCACTCCAGCAACCACAACCACATTTGCAATGACCACATTTGCAATGCGTAAGTAACATCTCAGCGATGGATAATGTTCCATTATTTTAGTATTTGTTTGTATATATTTTGTATTTTATTTTGTAAAACTACTACTACTACTACTACTACCACTACCACTACCACTACCACTACCACTACCACTACCACTACCACTACCACTACCACTACCACTACCACTACCACTACCACTACCACTACCACTACCACTACCACTACCACTACCACTACCACTACCACTACCACTACCACTACCACTACCACTACCACTACCACTACTACTAATACTAGTACTACTAATACTAGTACGACTACTACTACTACTCCTACTACTACTACTACTACTACTACTACTACTACTACCACTTCTACTACTACTACTACTACTACTACTACTACTACTACTACTACTACTACTACTACTACTACTTCTTCTCTACAACCGTCACTACTACTACTACTACCACTACTACTTCCACTAGAATCACTATCAATTAAGTACCTACTAGTACTTGTACTGAAACGAGTGGCATTACTTCTAACCTAGCCTGGGTGGTAGAGAGGTTCCTCGTTAACATTATAGTGTTGTAAATGTTTGAAAATTTCATGAAACATGATCGATTTCAGATCAAGCATTTGCTGTAAATGAATTGGGTTAGCAATTAAGGTCAGTTTTTTGTTTCAAGAAACAATAAGACGATCATACAATTTGTTCTTGGAACTTGCAATCACACCTTATATAATTAATTGATCTCGCATTTCGTTTGATCTATATAATATAAAAGGCAAATCAATTGTAAATTTTCGAAGGAAACAATGTAACGTAACACACGCATACCCGAAACTCACGCATTTGATATTGATTTTTGTTTTCAGTGCCGCCCTTCTATGTCATGGAACCAAATATTGGCGTGATAAAGCCTTCTCTATTGCCTCTTCCATTTTTGGCGGCTATAGATGATTGTAAGAAAGATAATGCTACTTTAATGAATGTGGATACTACCGCGAAGTTGGCATATGTAAAACTATTTGCTACGAAGCCGGCGTATACGATGGGAACAGACGCGAACGATATGTGGGTTGGAGCGCAGTTTGTGAACGGCGCTTGGGTCACTCAAACAGGTAACAACCATAATAATATAATATGTTTCTTCATTTTTTCCGGAACCCTCCATTTCTGTCGATTAAAATAGCGTTTAAATCGTTTAAAATCGCCAAAAACTAAAACCAAATATGTCATCCACAGTGAAGATTTTAGTGTTTTAATGTTTTGTTTTTCAATAAATGTTTCCTTTTTTCAAAGTAACTTATTGTTAACTTTTGTTATTTGTTGTTGCGACACACCATTCACAAAAAATTAAATTTTATTTTAAAATCGGACATTTTTATTGGAACAGTAAAACATTTATTAGAAAAAACCCTAAAGTCTCGAGTAATTGACAAATTTTTGTTTAATTTTTGACAATATGACAGCATTTTAAAGCAATTTTAATAGCAGCCAATTGGGAGTTACTCGCGGTCAGATATTTGAATAGGCGTCACCAAAGATTTTTCGTACCCACACTTTTCTTTACAGTAATTTCTACATACTACATATTTTACATTTATACTGGTGAGTTATTTTAAACTCCTAACACAGACAACCTTATCTGTGCTCTTAATACTAAGTTAAAGATATACTGCATGAAATACATACATCGAAATTTACTTCTGCAATGGGGAACACGCGCATGAAAATGTTAATCGATTTTTAAATACTTTGTCTCTCATTTAATAATTTTGTGTCTTTGAATTTTGAAAAACGGATCAGTCTATGCCTCAAAATAATTGGTTTAGTAACGATAAATAAAAGGGCTCGAAAAACGAGCCGCCGCCATGTAGAGTGGATTTGACGTCATGGTTTTGTTCTGCGTACGCTCACCGCCTCAGCGATTGGTCTGTTACGCCACGACTACAAAACCATTCCGTCACAGCCACCTGTACGCGTTTCAGATCCCCAGTTTAAGCTTCAATAAATGCGACCACATTAAACCTATTTAAAAATTTCTTTTTTACGTGCGACTTGCATTAATATACTTTTTGTATCTAATACTATGAAACTAAGTGTTTGGTTTAACAAAAAAAAATCGTACGCGTGTTGCCTATTAGCTTAATATTATCATTCAATAATAACAACATACTTCACTTCTAAAAAATATTTAAGATCAATTTATGAACGACTGACATAGCCCGATACAATCACGGCTGTTCACCCCCACCTCCTTGTTACTGTTTGCAGGTGTACTTGTTGGTACATTGCCCGCGTTTAAGTGGAACGCTGGACGTCCGTCCTTAACAGGCAGTGCAACCTGCGCCGTCTGGGCATTGGGCGTCCTAGCCCACTGGGATGTCGACAATGCAACAAGGTGCAAAAACAACAACAGAAAACAGGCTTACGTCTGCATCAGGCCTTGATTGACCAGCTCATCACAGCACAGTTTAATACCATGCATTGGTAGTTTTTATGTAATTACGAACGCAAATGTTCCATTAAATAAATGCATTGATAAAACATTAAATAGATAAATAAATATTAAGTAAATGTAGAGAATTTGTAATTATTTTCCTCTAACACTCCCACTCGGTCACAAGAAGTGACTTTTCATGGAGGTCTTTCTGCCTAGGGACTGCTACCTTATCGTGATGGGCAGGTTTGTGTGCTTTGCTGATCCCGTTAGCTAAATCGGCGAAAGCGTATGCTTAGCCGGGAAGGTCGATGTGAAAAGCCAAATGAAAGTCTGTCCACATCCACCTCTCTCCATATTCCTCCCCGCCCTCCAAATGGCATTCCCCCCCCCCCCCCCCCGAACCCCCCAGGATTCAAGATTTAGCCCTTGATTTAGTAGCCTATCATAGTTGCAGAGGAACTATAGTTATGCTCGTCTGCAGCATTTTACCGAAAAAACTTTTCCAACGAATGCGCAGTATACCTTGTTCACACACCGGCCACTAAAGGCATCTAACAGTGCAAGTAACAGTGCTAAGCTAACAGTGGTTAAGAGCGTTTGGAAGTATTAACCATGCGTCTAAACTAACAACTCAGTCCTCACGCCTTCCCATAAAAAGGAATACTTAAAATATCTTTTCTATCCGAGTTTTCTCTTTTTTGATCCGGTGCAACATTATTAGGATATGATTAAAACCGGGAAATTAACGCTGTTTTAATATTGGCTATTTAAAACGTCACGTAAAGTTGACAAAACGTGTCATAACGCAAGGACAACAATAAAACAACAAAACCACAATACTCATAGCTTCTATACAGGATTACGTCATCAGTTCCTGAAATCTCTCAGAGTGTTAGTTCCCCGCTCCGCCGCCGCCTCCGAGCAGCGCTGAGAAGGTGTGTTGCTGGTTGCCGGCTCGGTTCTATGCAGGCGGTCAGTGTTAGTTCCCCGCACCGCCGCCGCCTCCGAGCAGCGCTGAGAAGGTGTGTTGCTGGTTGCCGGCTCGGTTCTATGCAGGCGGTCAGTGTTAGTTCCCCCTCCGCCGCCGCCTCCGAGCAGCGCTGAGAAGGTGTGTTGCTGGTTGCCGGCTCGGTTCTATGCAGGCGGTCAGTGTTAGTTCCCCGCTCCGCCGCCGCCTCCGAGCAGCGCTGAGAAGGTGTGTTGTAGTTCCCCGCTCCGCCGCCGCCTCCGAGCAGCGCTGAGAAGGTGTATTGCTGGTTGCCGGCGTGCAGGCGTTTCGCGCGCGGCTTTCAATCTCAATACAACAGCCTGTGATGAAGCAATGTACCTTGTTATTGAACTGAATGAAATTAATGCTCCATCTGTAGGCTAAAGAGGGTATGGGAATGTCTTTAATCCTACATTGGCCATCCTGTCCTGTCATGGAACAGGTAAATTACAATAAGTTGAATTGAACTTCTTTGATTGTTATATCAAATTTATGTTATACTGTATGGGCATGATTAAACCCAACACTAGCAGCTATCCTATCCTGTCATGGGACAGGAAATTACAATTTAATTGAATGGATTTGATGCTTCATTCACAAGAATTGTAAAGGTATAAAAATTTTGTATACTAGATGTATTCTGGTGGAATGAAAATAAACTATAAGAGGAGGAATTTAACTGTCAATTGTTCATTGTTGTCGCTATCTATGTTTTAGTGTTCGTTTCGACTCAATAGGAATTTTGTTCCATTATCAAGGTCTTTGTGATTTATTTCAAAACCACGGTCCGTCAATGTCGACTCTTTCAATACCAGCACGCACACTGTTTCTAGGGATTTTTTTTTTACAGGTTTTAGAACATGTATGAAACCAATCGAATCGAAACAAAACATGGAATTCGAATTGCAGCCCTAATTTGAAAGTATACACCCGTAAAAAAATGAGTCGTTTGTGGACGTGTAATTAATAAAATTGCTGCTTAGTAATTATGAAAAAAAAATCTACACATAAATTCCGATCGTTCCTGTTCAGCTGTCCCGGTCTGGATCCCGGGGAAGTCAACATTACCTGTCGCCACGAGAAGCTGGAGGCCAAGAAGGGACCCGGCCTTGATTGCACCAATAGAGTCCCACCCAAGACCAAGGCCTACTTCTCGGGTTGTCGGCCAGGTTTCCAACTGTCCGAAGATTACAACGTGATCACGTGCAAGTTCGGGGGCAAGTGGGATAACGATGTCTTCACCTTGGGACGGTGAGTGAACTGGTACTCAAACTCAAGGTCATATGACGTTGATATCATTATCACATTGTATGACAGACCAAGCTTAGCTTGACTTATTCTATCCCTGAACCAAAGTCAAGGTTTCTTCAAAATAAAAGTATACATGAATGTACCGCTATGGGTGGGTCAGCAATAAGACTAATTCAGGAGGTCACCAGTTTGAAACCGACTACCGGCAATTCCGACTGAAGCTTTCTTCGAGATTTTCCTCAGTCATAGAACAAATGCATGTATTAAGTTCTATTCTCAGCCCTCGGACATTCCTTCCCAAATATTTTAAGTACCGTAATACCTAGTCAATCATCGGAGGAGGGACATGAATTTAGCTAAATATTTTTCGTGAAATAATTTAAAAACCATAGATTGATATTTGGCGAAAAAAATTATTATTGGCTACAGTTATATATTTATTTGTCAGTCATAACATCTGGTATAATCATTTAATCATATTGTTGTCAACACCCTTTAAACTATGTATCGTTCACGATAATATCTGATTCCTATAAATGATGCAACACACCACTATATTAAACAATGAGTTTAATAATGATAGCCGGAAACAGCATCATTCCAAAGATTACAAACTAGTTTGTAATCTTTGATCAATCCCACACAAATCTCCGTCAGGATGTATACTCAATTATTTCATTTTTATTTCAGTGGAAAATTTCCATGCTCCATTTCTAATTAACCATAAAGACAATTGTTAACTTTGTTGAAGTTATCTCGAAATATCTGGATTTGCGTTAATGTTTACAACGACCTCGATATGAAATAAAAACTATCAACAGATTTCTAGTAAAAAGAAACGACGGACTTTTACACGTGAATGAAATACCACTGAAACTAGAATACACAGAATGCTCGATAGTCTAATCAAATCTCTGATAAAAATCTTGTTTCGTATTCCAATTTTTTTGCCAGAATACAGCTTTTCAAAATAGGAGTATAAATGAAGTGTGGTATCGGTTTCATAGTTCAGTACCTCTACTGTGGATCGTGATGTCGGGAGCAATGGCGTCCAAACTAAGCGTTCTAGTGCCCGGATTGATCCTGATGGTAAGATACCTGAGCTTATACACAACATGGTAAGATACCTGAGCTTATACACAACATGGTAAGATACCTGAGCTTATACACAACATGGTAAGATGCTACGCTTATACCAACACAATGCAATATAAAGCGACCACAGTATCAAACTAACATGTATATTATGCATGATTGATTTTTTAGGGTACACGTGTAACGTAAAATTATTTAAAATTTTACCTGAGTGTACATTTTACATATTCGATGTACCATGCAAAAAAAAACATCATACCTAATACATCTTACCGAGAAAGATTCAAGCAATAACATATATTGTTATATTTTTTTGCGTTACTCTTCTCTGCTCTCAGGTTTTGCTACCTGCATCTCTGAGTGGAGTGGAGCTCACTAATTCAGGTAGAAACATGAACCCATGGAGTTACAAAGGCGTGCAAGCTTCAATTCAGGTAAGATTACTGCAGTAAGGTTTAGATTGGTTACATATGAGCAACAGGTATTAGTTAATATTTCATTCATAGTATATCGGGATATTATTTAATGTTATTTTCCCATATTTTGAGTGAGTTATTTATTTTAAACTTCTATCAATTCTTTTATCTCTTCTGCCAGCCTTTTTAAATGTTTTACATCAATTTCATTTACTGGATTATCTGTTAGACATTCCAATCTCAGTATATAAGGGTATTTGGAAAGTTGTAAATGAATGTCTAAGGAGGTGTGAGGGGTCTCAACTCATATTAATTCATTACTTGACAATTTTTTATCGTTTTTTGCGCGATATTTTATAATGATTTGTTATTAAGACTCAATAATCGACTGAAAAGTCTAGGTTAAGATTATTTCTGAATATATTTCAACATTGCACCGAATACGAATATGTTCCGACGCGGTAGAGTGGTAATTGTTTCTCTTAGGCAAGGAAGTCGATGCTGATGGGCTGTGAGGGACTTGATGCAGGGGACGCAAACATAACTTGCACCCATGAAAAGCTGGAGAGTAAGCACGGGCCGGGAATCGACTGTTCTGAAAAAGTTCCTCTCAAGACTAAAGCTATATTTGTCAATTGTCCAGTCGGCTTTAAGTTGGCGGAAGACTACGTCATGCTGACGTGTAAGTTCCCGGGGAAATGGGACAAGGAAATGTTTACCTGTGAAGGTAAGATCCTTTACAACTTAATTCTTTATTATTTGTATAGGCCTAGCTAAAGTTACCAAAAAAGGTAAAATATTATAAATAAAATAAATAAATTCACATTTAGAGTCTAGCCACTCAGTAACGAAACTGATTTTCAGTGGGAGACTTTAATTTAAAGCGACTAAACTAACCCTGTAGGCTCCAAACACCATCGACGAGTGAGCGATAGCCAATCAAAGATCTTTATTTCAAATACGAAACATATGAATCAGTGATTCATATGCGAACACCTACGGACAAATGTCAGAATCAACAAGGCCGATTCAGAACAACTTTGAATGTATAGAGTGCATTGTTGCTAAGACGGCTCCAAAGTCACAGCTTACTTATTCCTAAGACAGTAATGGAACTGAATCCTTAATTAATATATTATCTATTTGGTTAGTTATCATTTTAGTTTTACTCAAAACCGTCGACATTTACTAATAAAACTCTACCACAAGGTTACATTATAACGAAAAGATTCACTATCTCAATAGTGGAATTAATTATGAAGACTCTTTGACATGATGTAATTATAACAATGCGATCAGAATTGAAAAGTGTGGTCGAGCCCCAAGGTCTACTAGATCGCTTGTAGCGCGCGCGCTGCGCGCGCAGTAAGGTCATCTAACCTATTTCCATAATGTTAAAAATCCCATGTTATTCAAATGGGAGAATCATTCAGAAAAACAAATGAATTGATCTGCCAAAACAAATTATGGGCCAAAAAGACAAAATAACAATCGGTAATGAGATTTTGTCTTCACATTCTATATATATATATTTTGTAATACTTTACGCGTAAATTCACACTATTGGTGAGGATAATTTAAATAATAATGCGATTTTTGTAGTTGGATCCAAAATGGCGATTTTGGATCTCATTCAATGACCTTACTTTGCGCTTCGCAATTACTCCGCTAGGAGTAAATCCAGTAGACCTTGGTCGAGCCCGTTTGTCAAACGGAATAAAATCTTCACGATGGCCTTGAAGTTCCAAATATTCCCTGTCAATCACGCTTTGTTTAGAGTGTAATCAAACAATACTTATACCGTTGCATTGTGTTTGATATTGCAAACCCGATGACCGTGGTATTGGCTTGACTACCATGAATGTAGTGATGTTTTATATACTTCCGCTCTTCTCCGTATCCATCGAAGGTGAACAAAACCAGCTGCAATATGTAATTCTTCAAATAGTTAATCGATACTGATCGAAACTGTTTTTTGCTACTAGCAACTTTATCACGTAATTGTGACAATAATCTCGGCATATTGATGCATCGGTGTACCTGCTTTACTGCTTATACTTTACAGTTTGTACGTGGCTTAGTTGAAAACAAGAAAATTCGTCGATCTTGGCATTTCACAAATGTTGTAGCCTTCACACCTTCACTACCTGGCTGGCACAAAAATGAGACAAACTTCCTGAATTCATTACCGGAAGTCATAACAGAGCTAACATAACAGCGAGAACTGCTTATTTTACAGTTTGTTCGTGGCTTAGTTGGCAACAAGAAAATTCGTTGATCTTGGCATTTAACAAATGTTGTAAACCCCCACTACCTGGCACAAAAATGAAATAAACTCCTCGAATTCGTTACCGGAAGTCATAAGACAGGTTCAACTATGCGCACATATTTTTTGGAAGATAAACATCTATTCAAATACTTGGCGTCTACACCACAAACAAATGATTACATTCGATTACTTTTTGACAGTTCGGAGCCAACAATTTCAGGGAAACTGCGGTCGCACTCGGGGGGGCTGTGATAGTGAAAAAAATGCCCTGCGTCGTTCTCAGCTTTGCCACGGACAAAAATTAGGCAGTCATCGTAGACTTACGACAAGGACACGAAAAGTGGGGGGGAAGGGGGGGAGGGACTACGTGGCCGAGAACAGGACAGATTTCACAGCCTCATTTTGTTGTCCCAGCGTCGTCGTCTTGTCAGGTCTCCTGCGTAGTGACGTCGGAGGGGATGGGGTGTTGGTGAGGGGAGGAACGGAGGGGGGGGGGGGGGGGGGGGGGCGTCTTGAAGGGAACTCTACGTAGTGACGTGGTTGACGATAATGTTAAATGTATTAAAAAATCACAGGAAACAACTTCAAGAAATAAGAGAAACGAACACTAAACAAGAGTACATAAAACGGTAGGTTTACGCCCTACGGCAGAGATCACACTCACGACAAGTGCGTGAATAACATCCACTGTAGACGGACGTAGTCTTGGCGATGCGATCTGCGCTCTGCGAGGGCTGAGCCGGGAGACAAAGGTCTTCTGCCTCGACGCAGTGACAGCTATCAGGGGAGGAGAAGAGGGTGGGAGGAAGTAATGCAGTGAGGGGAAACGGATATCGGTTAGAATACCTGGCGCGAACAATATACCGTTCTTGTTCAATAAACATTTTATCCGGTAAAATAATAATACGTTTGCATATTTATCGTTAATTTATATATCGATCATTTTAGAGAACTGATTTTCAGTGGCAGACAAATATAGCATTTATTATTTTTTTTTATGTTTTCGAAGTCCCATTCAATGTTTTTCGTAGACAAAACACAGCCACGTAGCTATTTCAGGAATAGATTAACCCTATTTCTAATTTATACATTTTGTTGTCGTCATGATTCAGAGGCCCCAACAGAGGCCCCGACAACAACCAAGAAGCCGACAACAAACGCTACAACAACAACAACCAAGAAGGTATCGACTACCAAGAACGCAACAACACCGACAACAACTAAGAAGCCAGCCAACACTACTACCAACCCAACAACTACTGTGAGCACTACCAACACACCGCTAACAAGTGTTACTGCTGTATCTACAACCGTGGCCTCTACTATTTCTACATCATCAGTCGTTACACCGGTGACCACTGGCGCCACACTGGCAACTACAACAACTGAGGCTTCAACCACTTCAACGCCCACTTCAACCACAACCACAACCACGACTAGCACGCCTACTACCACTTTAACCACCACTCCTACTACTTCCGAAACGACAACCCCTTCAACCATAACCACAACCGTTTCAACTTTAACCCCAACCACAACCACGCTCAGTACAACCACAACCTCACCTACTACAACTACTACCGCAACAACCACTACCACAAATCCCACAACATCAAGTAAGTAATAAAAAGTAAATAGCTTTCTATTGACCTTATAACAATTTCATAAGTAAATCAATGAGAGTCCTGTAACAATAGCCCACTCGTCGTAAATTGTTGGGTTCTTTGGTCATAACTCATAACCAAGGTCAACTTGATCTTCGCCTAGCGGAGGCTCGTCGAACTCCAAAGTTAGGTCGTCACAGTCCGTTCCACAATGTTAAATATTATATGTTATTCAAATGGAAGAGATGTGAAAGAAAACAAATTAAGTGAACTGTCGAATAAAATTATTGTTTGTTTGTTTGTTGTCTTTATTTGCAACAGTACAAAGTACCACAATGGCAAATACAATAGAACAAGAATAAATACAGTTTACAATTAATATTAAATATATATGTATAAAAGAAGTGTAATAAGAACACGATGGTCAGAAATAGATTTACAAACTACATACTAGACATTATATCGGGTAGTATAACAGAACAACCGCGATATTACACATTACAATTGTATATTCAATGCACTATTTAGTATATGATACACAACTTCACAACGCACACACTCGCTCATTCTTATATATCAAAACACACACACGCAAACTCACACACATACACCTACACAAAGAAACATATACATAGTAGAGATGGTCCGTCAATTCGCTGTGGTCATATTGGTTGGCTACTGCATAAAAATGCGATTCTTTATTGTTTTAGTGGAATCCCGTGTTAAATCGATGTCAATCCTTTTTGATAAGTCGTTATAAGTGTCTTGAATTCTGTTTACCACTGAAAATTTAGCCAAGTTTTTTCTAGATTTGCTAGTTTGGAAAAGGTTGGTGTGTCTAGACCTTCTAAGGGGAACACTGAAGTTAATTTTGGAAAGAAGGCTACTACAATCGATATAATTACAAACGATATTTTTTAACAAAATCACATCTGCAACTCGCCTCCTACATTCAAGCGTTGGTAGGTTGTATTGCTTACAAAGTGAGTTGTAATCATTTCGGTGATATTCACGCCCACTCCGAACACATATCCATTTAACAAATTTAATTTGTAGCCGTTCAATGTGATTCACCCAGGTAGAGTAGTGTCGTCATATTTTAAGACCTTCAATCAGAATTTTCTATCGGAATGTATCTTTTACGTATTTAAAGTATTGTATAACATAATCTACAAAGTATATTATTGTTATAGCAGTTGTTTTAGTGGGATACCAAATGACGATTTCGGTTCCCTTGCTACGACCTAACTTGGGGTTCGACGAGCCTCCGCTTGGCGGAGATCAAGTAGACCTTGGTCATAACCATCGACCTTCATAGCCAAGTGACGTCAATAATATACATGATACCAACCTAAATCTAGTGGCAGTTCATTCCCTGGATCTGGTTGGAACCTATAAAGAAGTGTTACCAGCAGTAAGTGTGTCGTTGTTCGAAACAGTCACGACATGGTGATAATTGCACGCAAGGTTAGTTCACACCACTCGGTAGGAGACCAATAAACAGTACCGGACGCCTATTTGAGTCCCTTTGAAAAAGCGCGTGTGTGCTCTTCTAAGAAGTGTTGAGATCGGCTGTCATTTCCCGAGAAAGATGTATACTAGGCAAACACGAGGGAAGCCCACACGAAAATGTAAACCACACCGTAACTTCTGTAAATAAATAAATAAATAAATTCACATTTAGAGTCTACCCACTCAGTAACTAAACTGATTTGAAGTGGGGGACTTCAATTTAAAGCGACTAAACCAACCCTGTAGGCTTCGAACACCATCGACGAGTGAGCGATAACCAATCAAAGATCGATCTTTCAAAGATGAAACACATGAATCAGTGATTGGACAGTGCGAACACCTGCTGACAAATGCCAGAATCAACAAGACTGATTCAGAACAACTTTGAATGTATCGCTTTTCTATCATTGAATAATGTTGACTCTTTATTGATACCAAATTTACGAAATATAGAACCTAGTTTAACTGGTAAAATATTTCATTAATAAACGGTTTAACGTTTGTACGGAGTATGAATCCAAAATAATGAAAATTTCGCCGACGATAGGATATCTTGTACGCACACCGGAGATATTTTCATCTTTCCGACAATTAGTGGTTATTGATATGTTATAAAAAATAGAGTCGTTTTGTTATTGAAGTCTACGTAACGCACGCTAACGTAACATAAGCATACCCGAAACTCACGCATTTGAGATTGATTTATTTGTTTTCAGTTCCGCCCTTCTATTACATGGAACCAAATATTGGCGTGATAAAGACTTCGCTAATGCCTCTTCCATTTTTGGCGGCTATAGATGATTGTAAGAAAGATAATGCTTATTTAATGAATGTGGATACAACCGCAAAGTTGGCTTATGTAAAACTATTTGCTACGAAGCCGGCGTATACGATGGGAACAGACGCGAACGATATGTGGGTTGGAGCGCAGTTTGTAAACGGCGCTTGGGTCACTCAAACAGGTAACAACTATAATAATATATTTGTTTTATTTTTCCCGTAACCCAATTTTTGTCGTTTAAAATAGTTTAAAATTGTCAAAAATTAAACCACATATGTCGTCCACAGTAAAGATTTTAGATCTTATGAATGTTTTGTTATCCCATAAATATTTCCAGTTTTCAAAGTAACTTATTGTAAACTTGTGTTATTTGCTGTTGAGACACGCCATTCACAAAAAATTAAATTTCATTTTAAAATCTGACTTTTTTATTTGAACAGTGAACCATTTATTAGAAAGAGCCCTAAATTCTCTAGTAATTGACATATTTTTGTTAAATTTTTGACAATATGACAGCATTTTAAAGAAATTTTATACAGACGCTAGTTTGGAGTTCTCTATGTGTTGGACATTTGAATAGGCGTCACCAAAGATTTTTCGTGTCCACACTTTTCTTTACAGTATTTTCTACATACTACATATTTACAAAGTCATTTATATACTGGTGAGTTGTTTTTAACTCTTAATACTAAATTGAAGATATACTTCATAGAAATTTACCTCTGCAATGAGCTTAATATTATCATTCAATAAAAACCAAATTCTTCATTTCACAATTAATGAGCCCACCTCCTTGTTACTGTTTGCAGGTGTACTTGTTGGTACATTGCCCGCGTTCAAGTGGAACGCTGGACATCCGTCCTTAACAGGCAGTGCAACCTGCGCCGTCTGGGCAATGGGCCCCCTAGCCCACTGGGATGTCGACAAGGACACAAGGTGCCAAAACAGCAACAGAAAACAGGCTTTCGTCTGCATTAGGCCTTGATTGACCAGCTCATCACAGCACAGTTTAATACCATGCATTGGTAGTTTTTATGTAATTACAAACGCAAATGTTCCATTAAATAAATGCATTAATAAAACATGAAATACATAAATAAATATTAAGTAAAATGTAGAGAATTCGTAATTATTTTCCTCTTACACTCCCACTCGGTCACAAGAAGTGACTTTTCATGAAGGTCTTTCTGCTTAGGGACTGCTGCCTTATCGTGGTGGGCAGGTTTGTGTGCTTTGCTGATCCCGTTAGCTAAATCGGAGAAAGTGTATGCCTAGCCGGGAAGGTGGGTGGGAAAAGCCAAATGAAAGTCTGTCCACATCCACCCATCTCCATATTCCTCCCCGCCCTCCAAATAGCATTTTCCCCTCCCCCCCCCCCCCCCAACCCCCCAGGAGTCGAGATTTAGACCTTGATGCAATAGCCGATCATAGTTGCAGAGGAACTATAGTTATGTTCGTCTGCAGCATTTTACCGACAAAACTATTCCAACGCATGCGCACTATACCTCGTTCACACACCGGCCACTTAAGGCTGTGCGGGCACGGTTTTTCAGTTTTCTTAAATATGTCCAACATACCCTAGTTAAGCTTGGAAATTGAAACCAGAACTTCTGAAAGTTACAAAATTATTTTTTTCATAATTTTGATTGTACCGGTACCGTAGATATTGCTAGATGTACGCCGCTTCATTCAAAACATTACTTCGCCCAGAAATACACATTTGCTACAGCCAACTTTTATTGTAGTTAATGTACATACTTTGTTCTAGGACGTGAAGAATTTTCAGTTCGTTATCTTTAATGATATGTGTGCTATGATTTTTCTCATCTACCGGTACAAAATAGCTCATTTGTACCGGTAGATGAGAAAAATCATAGCACACATACCATTAAAGATAACGAACGGAAAATTCCTCACGTCCTAGAACAAAGTATATGTACATAACCTACGATAAAAGTTGGCTATAACAAATGTGTATTTCTGGGCGAAGTAATGTTTTGAATGAAGCGGCGTACATCTAGCAATATCTACGGTACCGGTACAATCAAAATTATGAAAAAAATAATTTTGTAACTTTCAGAAGTTCTGGTTTCAATTTCCAAGCTTAACTAGGGTACGTTGTACATATTTTAGAAAACTGAAAAACCGTGCTCGCACTGTCTTAAGGCAGCTTACAGTGCAAGTAACAGTGCTAAGCTAACAGCGTTCGGAAGTATTAACCATGCGTCTAAACTAACACTTAGTCCTCACGCCTTCCTATAAAAAGGAAAAATTAAAATGTCTTTTCTATCCGAGTTTTCTCTTTTTTGATCTGGTGCAACATTATTAAGATATGATTAAAACCGGGAAATTAACGCTGTTTTAATATTAGCTATTCAAAACGTCACGTAAAGTTGACAACACGTGTCATAACGCAAGGACAACAACAACACCACAATACCACAATAGCTTCTATTCAGGATTAGGTCATCAGTTCGTGATTGTGGTATTGTTCGTGCGTTGAAATCTCTCAAGCTGGATTTATGACATTGCGTTGTTCTGCGGGACGGTGCGCGACGGAGATTCTGGGCCAATCAGGAGCGACCTAAGTGCACGCAGGTCGCTTCTGATTGGCCCAAAATCGCCGTCACGCACCGTCCCGCAGAACAACGCAATGTCATGAATCCAGCTTCAGAGTGTTAGTTCCCCGCTCAACCGCCGCCTCCGAGCAGCGCTGAGAAGGTGTGTTGCTGGTTGCCGGCTCGGTTCTGTGCAGGCGGTCAGTGTTAGTTCCCTGCTCCGCCGCCGCCTCCGAGCAGCGCTGAGAAGGTGTGTTGCTGGTTGCCGGCGTGCAGGCGTTTCGCGCGCGGCTTTCAATCTCATTACAACAGCCTGTGTTGAAGCAATGTATCTAATTACTGAACTGAATGAAATTAATGCCTTATCTGTAGGCTAAAGAGGGTATGGGAATGTCTTTAATACTACATTGGCCATCTTGCCCTGTCATGGGACAGGTAAATTGCAATAAATTGAATTGAACTTCTTTAATATGCATTAACATTGTTGTATCAAATTTATGTTCTACTTGTAAGCTTAAATGGGTATGGGCATGTCTAAACCCAGCAGCTATCCTATCCTGTCATGGGACAGGAAATTACAATTCAATTAAATGGATTGGATACTTCATTCACAAGAATTGTAAAGGTATATAAATTTCGTATACTAGATGCATTCTGGTGGAATGAAAATAAACTATAAGAGGAGGAATTTAACTGTCAATTGTTCATTGTTGTCGCTATCTATGTTTTAGTGTTCGTTTCGACTCAATAGGAATTTTGTTTCATTATCAAGGTCTTTGTTATTTTTTTTCTCACCACGGTCCGTCAATGTCGACTCTTTCAATACCAGCACGCACACTGTTTCTAGGGATTTTTGTTCACAAATAATATAACATGCATGAAACAAATCTAATCGCAACGAAACATGGAATTAGAATTGCAGACCTATTTTTAAAAGTATACATCCTTGAAAAAATGAGTCGTTTGTGGACTATGTAATTATTAAAATGGCTGCTTAGTAATTATGAAAACCTACAAAGAAATTCCGATCGTTTCTGTTCGGCTGTCCCGGTCTGGACCCCGGGGATGTCAACATTACTTGTCGCCACGAGAAGCTGGAGGCCAAGAAGGGGCCCGGCCTTGATTGCACCAATAGAGTCCCACCCAAGACTAAGGCCTACTTCTCGGGTTGTCCGCCAGGTTTCCAACTGTCCAAGAATTACATCGTAATCACGTGCAAGTTCGGGGGCAAGTGGGATAACGATGTCTTCACATGTGATGGTGAGTGAACTGGTACTCAAACTCAAGGTCATAGGACTTTCATATCTTTATCACAGTGTATGACAGACCCAGCTTATAGCTGGACTTATTCTATCCCTGAAGCAAAGTCGAGGTTTATTCACAATAAAAGTAGACATAAATGTACCGATATAGGTGGGTCAGCCGTAAGACTAATTTAGGAGGTCACAGGTTTGAAACCGACCACAGCAATTCTGACTGAAGCTTTCTTCGAGGTTTTCCTCAGTCATAGAACGAATTAATGTGTTGAGTCCTATTATTAGCCCTCGGAAATCCCTTCCCAACTATTTAAAGTCCCGCAACCCAAGTCAGTCATCAGGGGAGGGACATGAATTAAGGTAAACATTTTTCGTGAAATAATTAAAAACCATAGTTTGGTATTTGGTGGACAAAAAATTATGACAAGCTACAGTTCAGTATCAGGATACAGAATCGTTAACAATACATAGTGTAGCGATCACATCTCATTGCTATAAATGATACAACACACCACAATATTAAACAATGACTTTCATAAAATGGTTGTCGCAAAAAGCATCAATCCCACACTAATCTCCGTCAGGATGCATCCTCTATTATTTCATTTTTATTTTAGTGGAAAATTTTCATGCTCCATTTCTAATTAACCATAAAGACAATTGTTAACAACGTTGAAGTTATCTCGAAATATCTGAATTTGCGATGATGTTTGCAACGACCTCGATATGAAATAAAAACAATCAACATATTTCTAGTAGAAAGAACGACGGACTTTTACACGTCAATGAAATACCACTGAAACTAGAATACACAGAATGCTCGATATTCTAATAAAATCTCTGATAAAAATCTTGTGTCGTATTCCAATTTTATTTTCTGAAATCTGCTTTTCAAAATAGGAGTATAAATAAAGTGTGGTATCGGTTTCATATTTCAGTACCTCAACTGTGGATCGTGATGTCGGGAACAATGGCGTCCAAACTAAGCGTTCTAGTGCCCGGATTGATCCTGATGGTAAGATACGTAAACTTATACACAACATTGTAAGATACCTGAGCTTATACACAACATTGTAAGATACCTGAGCTTATACACAACATGGTAAGATACCTGAGCTTATACACAACATTGTAAGATACCTGAGCTTATACACAACATTGTAAGATACCTGAGCTTATACACAACATGGTAAGATACCTGAGCTTATACACAACATGGTAAGATATCTGAGCTTATACACAACACGGAAAGATACCTGAGCTTATACACAACATTGTAAGATACCTGAGCTTATACACAACATTGTAAGATACCTGAGCTTATACACAACATTGTAAGATACCTGAGCTTATACACAACATGGTAAGATACCTGAGCTTATACACAACATGGTAAGATACCTGAGCTTATACACAACATGGTAAGATACACAACACGGTAAGATACCTGAGCTTATACACAACATGGTAAGATACCTGAGCTTATACACAACATGGTAAGATATCTGAGCTTATACACAACATGGTAAGATATCTGAGCTTATACATACCAACATGTATACACGATTTGTAAAGTTTATCCAACGTAAGAATTCTATTCATTTAGTAAAGTACGTCTGTATTTATAAGCTTAGATAGCAGTTTAAAAATCATTACAATAATACAATTAAACATGTACGTTCAGAACCATTACTGCCTGTTGGCTTATTCTTGTATTTACTTCAATTATCTTCTATCCCAACTTCTTGTCCATTGCAATTTTAACTGTCAAAGAACTTTAGATTTCTTGATCTCTACAGACAGTTCGTCATATAGCTTAGCTCCTGCGTCCCAAGACCACCTTACGGATAATTTCGTCACAGGCAAAGGGATCGTAGCCAATCAGCGGTCGGTATTTGCGCGGGCTTGTCTCTTGCGGTTCGCTGATTGGCTACGAGTGCCTCTCCTGTGACGAAAGCATATGTAAGATTTTCTTAGGTAAAGTATACTATCCTTTTCTACATGTCTAGTTTCTAACAACATTTTTATTGAATATTAACATATTATAGGTATTGATTATGGACACGGATAACTTCCATGCTACGCTTATACCAACACAATGCAATATAGAGCGACCACAGTATCAAACTAACATATATATTATGCACGATTGATTTTTTTGGGTACACGTACAACGTAAAATTATTTAAAATTTTACCTGAGTGTACATTTCACATACTCGATGTACCATAAAAAAAATAATCATTCCTAACACATCTTACCGAGAATTTTTCAAACAATAACATATATATTGTTACATTTTATCGCGATACTCTTCTCTGCTCTCAGGTTTTGCAACCTGGATCTCTGAGTGGAGTGGAGCACACTAATCCAGGTAGAAACATGAACCCATGGGGCCACAAACGCGTTCAAGCTTCAATTCAGGTAAGATTATTTCAGTACGGTTTAGATTGGTTACATATAAGCAACAGGTACTATAGGTAATATTTATTTCATAGCATCTCGGGATATTATTATCATATGTCATTTTTCCATGTTATGAGTGCGTCGATTTATTTTAAACTGCCATCAATTATTTTATCTCAACACCACTTCCTGCCATAAGCAAAACAATTGTTACATGAAGGTTCCTTACCTGCGAGTGCCTCATGCACTCACTAGGAACCAATTGACTGTATATTTTAAGTGTATTGTATAACCTGTTTGATGACAATAAAAACTTTCAACTTAACAAAAAAAAAAAACCTTTAAATGTTTTACATATTCAATCAATTTCATGTACTGGATTATCTGTTAGACATTCCAATATCTCAGTATATTAGGGTATTTGGAGAGTTGTGAATGAATGTCCAAGTGGGTGGTAGGGGTCTTAACTCTCAACTCATATTAATTCATTAATTGATCATTTTTAATCGCTTTTGCGCGATATTTTTTTATGCTTTTGTTTTTAAGACTCAATAATTGACTGAGAAGTCTAGGTAAAGATATTTCTGAATATATTTCAAAATTGCACCGAATACGAAAAGTTTCTGACGCGGTCAAGTGTTTTGTCCCTGTTAGGCAAGGAAGTCGATGCTGATGGGCTGTGAGGGACTTGATGCAGGGGACGCCAACATAACTTGCACCCATGAAAAGCTGGAGAGTAAACACGGGCCGGGAATCGACTGTTCTGAAAAAGTTCCTCTCAAGACTAAAGCTATATTTGTCAATTGTCCAGTCGGCTTTAAGTTGGCGGAAGACTACGTCATGCTGACGTGTAAGTTCCCGGGGAAATGGGACAAGGAAATGTTCACTTGTGAAGGTAAGATCCTTTTTTTTATATATATATCTGCTCCCTGTGTCCAACAATGAAGTCGGGTAGGGGATAGGAAATTAATTCCATCATATTCTGGCCCCTAGGTACATCGAAGCCGGCTGGCCATGCCTGGCGCTTTCCTCATGTTGACTTCCTTTGCTCTTTCTACAAATTCTGTCCATACTTTTCTTTCTTCCCACCATCGTTCCTGATTGACCTCTTCCCAAGTTGCATTTCTTCTTTTCACGTCCATTTCTATCACTTCTGCCCACCTCAGTCTTGGTCTTCCCCTCTTTCTTTTCTTTTTACTAAAATTAAAAACAAGACGGGTTATTCCGCCACGTCGTAGACACTTACTTGACATGTCGACGTTTCTGGATCTCTATGGACCTTGTCATCAGTTGTCCTGATTACAGGGTCCTTAAGGCAGGGTCCATAGAGATCCAGAAACGTCGACATGTCAAGTAAGTGTCTACGACGTGGCGGAATAACAAGTCTTGTTTTTAATTTTAATAACTCGGGACACAAAAGCTTAAGTGTTTTTAGATTGTGACTGTCTTTAGATTGTGATTTGACTTGTTATTGTCTTATTAGTCGTTTTAGCTAATAATAAGTTTAGGATGGTGAGATGTGAAGTGGATGATTAAAGATAACTCTTCAACACTAAGATCCCTTCACCAAGTCTGGTAGACATTTTATTTCCCACTTCGATTACCGTTCGACCTATCGACTCCCATAGATCGAATGCAGTCACAGCCTTCTAGATAGTACAGTACAGTACATCTCCCTTTTTCATTAAAGGAGCAAATGGCTCAAAAGACAGGACACATGTAAACCACTAACATTTCATACACAATTAGCTTTTAAAGATTAACACAGTTTTATAATAATCTAACTCAAAATTTTATAAAGATAAGTTCTTCTGAAACAAGTTATAAATTTAATTTGGACGGCACCTTGATAGTACGGCCGCTCCTAGTAGTCTTATAGTTCTCATCAACAATAGGATGTTGCAACGTGGAAACTGGGCTCCCATCATCAACATTGCTTCTCTTCTGTGTTGGACTGCGACTAGGGGAATGAGAGTCGAGATTCTTCTTTTCCACGGGTGGACGGGGACTAGGGCGAGGACAATCATTGGTTGACCAAGGCTCCCGGGCGGTATTCCAATTTCTGTTGACGTCATCATCTTCTTCACCCTCATCCTTGAAGTACGGAGCCGGAATAAGATGCCACCGGTTGCGACGGAGAAGACCTCTAGACGTTCTAATATTGTACGAACGTGGCTCATCAGTTTTCCCCGTAACAATGCCATGACAGCGCATGTCGATCACCCAGACCGGTTCACCGACAGTCAGCTCCGACAGTTCCCGAGCGTTGTGTCTGCGGTCGTAATTGTGCTTCTGCCGCATCTTGATCTCATTCTCCTTAACATTCAGGCTCGACAGGTCCGGTTTTTGGCTGAGGAGCCGTGAAGTCATCGGTAGAGTTGTCCGCAAACGACGGTTCATCAGAAGTTCTGATGGGCTGAAACCATTGGCTAATGGTGTGGTACGATACGCCAGTAGAGCGGTATAAACATCTTCAGATTTCTTTAGGATTAGTTTTGCTATTTTTACCGCAGCCTCTGCGAAACCGTTACTCTGGCTATGTTTGGGGCTGCTGGTAACAACGTCAAATCCGTAAAGTTTTGAAAATTGTTTAAATTCTGATTTCTCTAGGGTTCCAAACTGAGGCCCATTGTCGCTGCGTACCACTTCAGGAATACCATGTCTGGAAAACATGGCTTTACAGTGATTAATTATGGCTGCAGATTTCAGACTGGTCAACTCTGCGATCTCAAAGTATCGGGAATAATAGTCAGTGACGACTAGGAACCATTTCTCTTCTAGTTTAAATAGATCCATAGCGACAACTTGCCATGGCCTTTTTGGAAAGTCAGATGGAATGAGTGGTTCGTTGTGGTTTTTTGAGTGTTGGATACATTGTGGACAAGATCGAACAAGGAATTCTATCTGCGTCGAGAGACCAGGCCACCACACTGCTTCTCTTGCTCGCGAGCGACATTTTACGATTCCTTGATGACCGTCATGTATTTTTGTTAAGACTTGTTTATGCAATGACTTTGGTATCACCAGACGTTGTCCTCTTAAGAGTAAATGATCTTCGACAGTGATATCGTGACGAACGGACCAATAATCTTGCAGTTCTTTTACAACTTGATTTTTCTCTGGCCAACCCTGTATGCTGTACTCTTTCAGGGCATTGCAGATTGGGTCTTTATTTTGTTCGATCATCACTTCCTTCAGAAAGTTGTCCGTCACGGGTATGGATTCTACTACGAGACGAACGTATGCAGTAGTTTCTTCTTCCAGTTCATCGGCTTCGTTCACCTGTAGCGGTTTTCTTGATAACGCATCAGCGACAATCATCTCCTTACCAGGTATATAGACGATCTCGTAGGAGAAACGCATTAGTCGGAGACGAAACCGTTGAAGACGAGGTGTTAAGTCGTCTAGAATCTTCGTCGTGAACAGTGGAATCAACGGTTTGTGGTCCGTCTGCAGTACAATATGGAGACCGGTAATGTAGTCGCTGAACACCTGGCACGCATGTGTAAGTGCCAAGGCTTCGCGTTCGATCTGCGCATAACGACGCTCTGTAGATGAGAGCGTGCGCGAAGAGTACGCGACAGGCCGGTTTTCACCGTCGCTTTGTTCTTGTAGAAGAACACATCCGATGCCATAAGCCGATGCATCTGCCGATATCGTAGTCTTCTTTAATGGATCATACAAGGCTAATGTTGGAATTTCAGTTAGTAACTGCTTAACCACATTGAAGGCTTTCTCTTGCGCGGAGCCCCAAAACCACATGTTTTTGGAGCGTAGAAGAGAAAGGATGGGTTCAAGTAGTTCGGATTTCCGGGGAATATAACGTCCTACTGAATTAACCATGCCTACAAATCGCTGCACATCGTGCTTATTTTGGGGAGCGTCCATTTCGAGTATGGCTGCAATTCGATCCTTGTCTGGAGTAATACCCTCCCGGCTTATGCTATGTCCTAAGAAAGACACTTTATCAACGCAAACTAGTGTTTTGCTTTCGTTGAGTGTCATGCCGATCTCTTGTAGCCTACTGAGAACTTGCCGAAGGCGATGATCATGCTCCTCTAAGGTTGCCCCCACGACAAGTATATCGTCCATGTGAATTAACACTCCCTCAATTCCTTGTAGAATATCCATCATTCTCCTTTGAAAATGCTCTGGAGCACTAGTTATTCCAAAGGG
Organism: Isoperla grammatica; assembly: GCA_945910005.1. Taxonomy (NCBI): domain Eukaryota; kingdom Metazoa; phylum Arthropoda; class Insecta; order Plecoptera; family Perlodidae; genus Isoperla; species Isoperla grammatica. Next base: position 5,667,313 of record OX246750.1, read on the forward strand.
AAGTCTTAGGAATTTGAATCGGCCAAACGGAGTAAGGAATGTTGTTAGCGGAGACGATTCGGCTGCAAGCGGAACTTGCCAGAAGCCCGAATTAGCATCCAGTTTTGTAAAATACTTTGCTGATGAAAGTTGTGCAAGGGTATTTTCCACTTTTGGTATAGGGTGGAATTCCCGTTTAACACTTTTATTTAAATGTGTCAAATCTACACAAATCCTAACGCCTCCGTTTGGTTTTGGAATTACGACCATTGGCGCACACCATTCCGTAGGCTCATGCACTTCTGTAATGACTCCCAATTTCACCATCTTCTTAAGTTCCTCATCGACTCTCTTCAATAAAGGAATGGCTACTTTTCTAGGAGTACTTATGGCTAATGGTATAGCATCAGGTTCTAGCACTATCTTGTACTCGCCAGGCAAAGTTCCGAGATTTTTGAAAAGTGACGGGTATTCTACTTTAATGTTGACGGACTTACTTGTAACGGAATCCACTAGTTTCACTAGCTGTAGTCCTTCAATGGCTGGCCGTCCCAATAATGGTGTAATTAGGTCCTCGACAACGTACACTGTTTGCTGACAACTAGTCTGGTTGTAGGAAAGCTCAGCATTAACGACCCCTACGACTTTGAGTTGGGTTCCGGAAGGCCCAAACAGTCGTGTTGGCGCCGGTTGCAACTGCTGGTTGGCTAAAAATGCTGAGTTGGACGGTACCACTGTAACATCTGCACCTGAATCAACTTTGAATTTGACTTCTGTTCCATTGATCCAGATGGTCTTGTCCCACGAACAACTCTTCGGTCTAGTGTTCTTGTGGTTGTTGACAGCACCAACAAATACAGAGTCGCTGGAATCTGATTCCCCCTCCTCCTGGGCTTGAACTTGATGCACCTTGGGTCCCCCACTGCGGCAAACTTTGGAATAATGTCCCACCTTATTGCACGTGTGACATGTAGCCCCTTTTGCTGGACAGTTGGCTCTTTTGTGCCTGTCTTGACCACACCAGGAGCATTTGCCTGGGTGCCCTAGGCCTGGACTTTGATTGGCAGGGGCCGCAGGGCCCTTGTTGTTGCCTTGTCGCCCATGTTGTTTAGGCCCTTGACTTTTGTTGAAAGTTCTCCCTTTTGTATGACTAGGCTTCATTGAAACAGCACTTACCGCAGTTTCGGAACCCCGCAGGGATGCACGTTGTCTCGCTACGTCTTCTGCTTGTCTGGCTGCTGTTATGGCTCGTTGTAAGGTCAGCCCTGGTTCTAGTTGGAGTCTGTCGCACAACTTCTGGTCACGCATTCCAATAACTATGCGATCACGGATCATTTCGTCGTGGAGCAAACCATACTCACAATCTTTCGCCAGTGTGTGGAGTGACCTAATAAACTCTTCAGCCCCCTCGCTAGGCCCTTGAACTCTCATGTTGAAGCGAGCCCTTTCATAGATTGTGTTGCGTTGTGGAATGAAGTGTTTCTCGAAGCGGTCCAACACTGTCTCGTAGGACTTTTCTTCCTCACTAGACAGGTTAAAAGACAACAGAATATCTTCTGCCTCGTGGCCCATTATATAGATAAGCATGTCTATCTGCTCCTCGTCTGGTTTTCTTGAGAGGCCAGATGACGTTCGGAACCTCTGGAAACGTTTTTTCCATGTCGGCCACTCTTGAACGCTTGTAAAATTGAACCTCTCAGGCGGAGGTATTGCCACCTGATATTGCGTTGCCATCACGGGCGGAACAGCCGTCGTTGCTGTTGGCTGATTCTGTCTTTGTGCCATGTGCTTGACGCCGGGTATTATGTTTTACACTGTTCCCCTTTTTAACACGCGAATTTTACTAACCGTTTACTGTTTGACCGCTGCCACCATGTCTTATTAGTCGTTTTAGCTAATAATAAGTTTAGGATGGTGAGATGTGAAGTGGATGATTAAAGATAACTCTTCAACACTAAGATCCCTTCACCAAGTCTGGTAGACATTTTATTTCCCACTTCGATTACCGTTCGACCTATCGACTCCCATAGATCGAATGCAGTCACAGCCTTCTAGATAGTACAGTACAGTACACTTTCACTATTTATTCTTTATTATTTGTGTATCCGGTATAGCTCAAGTAACAAAAAAAAGATAAATTCATATAATATCTTTTTGTATAGTTATCATTTTAGTTTTACACAAAACCGGCGACATTTACTAATAAAACTACTACAAGTTGACATATAACGAAAAGATTTATTCTTTCAATTAGTAGAATGAATTATGTAGACTCGTTGACATCATCTTATCTTATAATGATAATGCGATCAGACTGGAAAAATGTAGTCAAGCCCGTTTGTCAAACGGAATAAAATCGTCACGATGGCCTTGAAGTTCCAAATATTCCCTGTTAATCACGTTCTGTTTAAAGTGTAATCATACAATGTGTATCCCGTGGTATTGGGTGCGTTCCGTAACCTGTACATGTATGCCCAGTCCATTCCGTAACCATTCTCCACGCGCCCGTGCACTTTCCGTAACCTGCTTGGGTAGCGTCTTGGGCACGCCCGCAACGCCCAAGCTTTTTCTCCGGGCATGGCCGGTCATGGCGGCATTTCAAAAGTGAATGTGCTGTCATGTGTACCATAGTGCCAAAAGGAAATGTTTTTTTGGTTCTATCGAAGGTGGACGGCCTTAACCTAAAGTGCTCCTTGAAGCCAGATGGGCTGTACAAGGGCACTACTTGTTCCACATAATTTTGGACACGAGGCAACCTTACATTGGACGAATCTGTACGAAAACCTGACAATATCATCAATTCTTCCATTTCCTCCTCAGAACTGTCAGAATCTGACATGATTACATTATTCAAAACGCCCCCTTTCCGCCATGTTGAATTTCGCTGTCCGCAAAAGGCGTACCGAAACCTGTCGTGCCCAGACAAGCCCGCAGCCGCCCAACCTTGGGCATTATGTAGAGGTTACGGATTGTACCCATTGTGTTTGATATTTTAAACCCAATGACCGTGGTATTGGCTTGACTACCATGAATGAAGTGATGTTTTATATCAACCGCCTTCTCCGTATTCATCGAAGGTGACAAAACCAGCTGCAATATGTAATTCTGCGAAGAGATAATCGATACTGATCGAAACTGTTTTTGTTACTAGCGACACTATCACGTTATTGTGACAATAAACTTAGCATATTTTATGCATCGGTGTATCGGCTTTACTGCTTACTTTACAGTGTATCCGTGGCTAAGTTGAGAACAAGAAAACAAGTCGATTTCTCGTCGATCTTGGTATTTCACAAATGATGTACACTCTCACTACCTGGCTAGCACAAACGTGAGACGAATTCGTTTCCGGAAGCCATAACGGAAGTTCAACCATGTGCACATTTCTTGGAAACCCAGTCACATAATACGTGTCCACACAACAATCAAATGATTACATTTGACTACTTTTTGACAGTTCGGAGCCAACAATGTCAAGGAAACTGCGGTCGCACTCGGGGGGCTGTGACAGTGAAAAAAATGCCCTGCGTCGTTCTCAGCTTTGCCACGGACAAAGTTTAGGCAGTCATCGTAGGCTTGCGACAAGGGCACGAAAAGTGGGGGGGGGGGGAGGGGGGACCACGTGGCAAATGAACGGGTTAACACAGTGTTATGTTGTTGGATAGGTTATTAGTAATAACCACAACGCGTGAGCGTGGTAAGATATTCATATAGTGCTTTATTTATAAAGACGAGATACGAGACGGCATCGACAGTCGCCATGATCACACTGAGATGCCGGAAGTGGTGACAGTCACATGACCTGGTCACGCTATGTGAAAGTACTAGTTGAGTCGTATTTACACATCGACTCGTAGATTCAAATCAAACATTACATCTCCCCTTTTTGGTTAAGTCTTATACAATGCAATAAGAGAGAGTAAAGCTCATCACACACAATATTATTACATTAAGACAGAAATGAATACAACTAAATACAATTCAAAATGAAAATGGATCTATAGCAAGTACATACAGTTTTAAACATAATCCTTAAATCTAGCAGGTGGTTTTACAATACGTCCACATTTGGTGCGATTATCAATAACAACCCTACCAGGTGCAGACATCTGCTGGTTCACAGCAACGTCCTGTCTATCACTTGCTGGTTCTTGCGGTAAGGGCAGAACATTGTCAGCATTGAGACTTGGTGAAGCCAAGATGTGATCTTCCACATTCAGATCAGGTGCTACAACCGGCCTGTTGGTAACTACTGATTTGCGTAGATCCCCCCTGTTTCTGCGAAGTACCTGTCCTTGATCAGTATGTATAATATATGATCTGGGCGAACTATGTTCGTTGATGATTTGTGCTGGTTCCCACACACCATCCCTTCTCCACACAACTTTTTCCCCTGGTACGAGAGGAGGCAGTGGTTTGGCACTCCTGTCATGAAACATCTTTTGTTTATTTTGAATAGCCTGAAGGGCAGGAACAATATCGGGTTGCACATAGGGTTGCAACTGAGTAATGGACATTGGAATGCAAGTTTTCAGCTTCCTAGACAATAATAGTTGAGCTGGTGCAAGTTGCAATCCAGTAATCGGCATGTTTCGATATTCCAGAAGGAACAGATACAGGTCAGTATTCGTAAACTGAGCCTTCTAGCCTTCTTCACGCAAGAACTTATAACGACCAAAGGGACTGCTAAAAGTGCAGTAGTCTGTACAACTCTCATCTAGCAATACTTGTAAAAATCCTTCGCTCATATCAACAACTGAGAAATACGCCATCCCCGATAGATTGGCTAAGACATCGTCTGCTGTGGGAATAGGAAAATGTTCTCTTTTTATGGCCTTGTTAAGGTCTTTGGGGTCGAGACAAACTCGTAAAGAACCATTTGACTTTTCCACGATAAACAGGTTACTGACCCAGTCAGTTGGTCCATTGACTTTTTCAATTACGTTCCTACTCTCTAATGAGTCTAACGTATCCTTAAGTTTTCCCCTGAGAGAAACCGGTACCTTTATCGCTGGATGAACTACAGGGTTGCAATCTGATTTCAGAATTATTTTATGTTTTCCCGGCATGCACCCTAGCCCTCCCGAAAATACTTCCATATACTTGGATGTAACATCCCCCTTTGTTAGGCCTGCATTGAGCTCGTTAATTCTTTTAACCAGGTTCAACTGAACGCACGCACTCAAACCTAACAATGGCCTACAATCTAAGTCAGCTAGCATAAAGCTAATTCTAACAGGTTCGTTGGGACTATTTGAGCACATAAGATCAACAACTCCTATTAGCTTTACCTTGTAATTGCCAAACGTTACTAACGTAGTATTGGTCTTCCTCACCTTAACATTATCACTGAAAGGCAGCTGTTTAAACAGCTTGTTAGGTAGAAAACTAACCTGAGCTCCTGTGTCCAACTTAAATTTTACTTTACCAGTGACCCCTTCTTGGCCCATGCCAAGTTCCAGTGTAGAAGTCCATTCCCAATCACTTAGGTCTGGTCCTAACACACTGTGTACTTGAGACTGCTCTGCAACCATTTCCACAAACAGTTCATTACTGTCCACTGAGGTTGACTGCTCATCTTCTGTCACGTCGCATTCACACGCATGAACACTTTTCTTAGGACACATTTTAGCAAAATGATTTGACCCCTTGCATTTATTGCATTGCTTATTGTAAGCTGGGCACTTTTTGGGCACATGTGTGAAACCACATTTATTACACTTTATTTGGGTAACACTTTCACTATCGGTCTTCTTGGACGCGTTCTTGTTTTTGCTGTGCGGCTGGGCTTTCTTCACGTAATCCACCGGAAACTTCTCCTCCAGGGCCTGAGCTTGTTCTCTGCTGGTTTCTGCTGCCCTGCAGAACTCGGAGGCCTTGTCGAGTGTTAAGTCCGGAATACGTAGAAGCTTCTCTTTCATGCCTTGATAGCGCACCCCAACCACGACGCGTAGCAACAGCAGTGGCTTCAGCGCTTCCCCGAACTCACATGAATTTGCAAGCAACTTGAGTTGGGTTAAGAACTGATCAAAGGTTTCGTTCTCACTTTGAGAGCGATTGAAAAACTTATACTGCTCAAAAACAATGTTTTTTCTCGGCGAACAGTAGGCCTCAAACCGGTTCATTACGATTTGTAGCGATTTCATACCTTCATCATCGATTTCAAATGTGTTGAAAGTCCTCAACGCGTCATCCCCAATAAGGTTAAGGAACATTGCAACCTGGTCCTCAGGCTCTTCCTTGTATCCTTTGGATGCCCTCATGTAGATCTCAAACTTCTGCTTCCAAAATTTCCAATTTTGATTGACATTCCCTGTCAATTCCAGCTCAGGGGGCTTCTTAAAGTCCTTCGACATTTCCTTCTCAAGTTGGATAACTTATCACAACTGAAAATGCGTCCTGAGTATGGTAAGCCTAACTAACTCACCATGTGGCTTGGAAAAAGCTAGGTTATGAGTCCACTTGCATTCGTAAATCGTGTTATATCTAGTCAATCCGTTATGATTTTCTTAGTTCACGTACTTATCTGACACCATGTTATGTTGTTGGATAGGCTATTAGTAATAACCACAACGCGTGAGCGTGGTAAGATATTCATATAGTGCTTTATTTATAAAGACGAGATACGAGACGGCATCGACAGTCGCCATGATCACACTGAGATGCCGGAAGTGGTGACAGTCACATGACCTGGTCACGCTATGTGAAAGTACTAGTTGAGTCGTATTTACACATCGACTCGTAGATTCAAATCAAACATTACACACAGGACGCGAGAACAGGACAGATTTCACAGTCTTGATGTCCCAGCGTCGTCTTGTCAGATCTCCTGCGTAGCGACGTCGGATGGGAGGGGGGGGGGGGAGGTTTACGCCCTACTGAAGAGATCACACTCACGACAAGTGCGTGAATAACATCCACTGTAGACGGACGTAGTCTTGGCGATGCGATCTGCGCTCTGCAAGGTCTGAGCCGGGAGACAAAGGTATTCTGCCTCGACGCAGTGACAGTTATCAGGGGAGGAGAAGGGGGTAGGAGGAAGAAATGCAGTTGTGCAGTGCAAACGGATATCAGTTCAAATACCTAGCGCGAACAATATTTCGTTCTTGCTCAATAAACATTTTATACAGTAAAATAAAAATACGTACGCACTATGCATACTTATCGTCCATATATCGTTCATTTATGAGAACTGATTCTTAGTGGCAAACATTATAGCATTTATTATTTCATAATAATAATTATTTATTATTTCATTTTTATGTAGGGATTTTTCGTAAACAAAACATAACCACATAGCTATTCATAGAATAGATTAACCCTATTCCTAATTCATGCATTTTGTTGTCGTCATGATTCAGAGGCCCCGACAGAGGCCCCGACAACAACCAAAAAGCCGACAACAAACGCTACAACAACAACAACCAAGAAGGTATCGACTACCAAGAACGCCACCACACCGACAACAACTAAGAAGCCAGCCAACACTACTACCAACCCAACATCTACTGTGAGCACTACCAACACACCGCTAACAAGTGTTACTACTGTACCTACAACCGTGGCCTCTACTATCTCTACATCATCAGTCGTTACACCGGTGACCACTGTCGCCACACTGGCAACTACTACAACTGGGGCTTCAACCACTTCAACGCCCACCTCAATCACAACTACCACGCCTACTACCACTGTAACCACAACTCCTACTACATCTGTAACGACAACCCTTTCAACCACAACCGTTTCAACTTTAACCCCAACCACAACCACGCTCAGTACAACCACAACCTCACCTACTACAACCACTACCGTGAAGCTCACAACAACAAGTAAGTAATAAAAAGTAAATAGCTTTCTATTGACCTTATAACAATTTCATAAGTAAATCGATGAGATACCTGTAACAATAGCCCACTCGTCGTAAATTGTTGAGTTCTTTGGTCATAGCCAAGTGACGTCAATAATATACATGATACCAATCTAAATCTAGTGGCAGTTCATTCCCTGGATCTGGTTGGAACTTATAATGAAGTGTTACCAGCAGTAAGTGTGTCGTTGTTCGAAATATTGATGAATATTTCGAATATTCGAAATATTTTATTATTATTATAATTGCACGCAAAGTTAGTTCACACTACCCGGTAGAAGAACAATAAACAGTACCGGACGCCGATTGAAATAGCGCGTGTGTGGAGGCCGTCTCTTCTAAGAAGTGTTGTGATAAGCTGTCATAACCCGAGAACTAGATATATACTAGGCAAACACGGGGGAAGCCCACACGAAAATGTTAACCGCACCGGAACTTCTGTCGTCGCTTTTTTTCACTGAATATTATTGACTCATTATTGATACCAAGTTTACGAAACACAGTACCTACTTAAACTGGTAAAATGTTTGTACAATAAACGTTTGCACGTTTGTATTGAGAAAGAATCCAAAATAATGAAAATTTCGACGACGGTAGGATATTATTATTAAGCCTTTATTTGCAACAGAATGTACATTCCACAAGCGCAAATGAAATCTTGTATATCTTGTACACACACCGGAGATGTTTTCATCTTTCCGATGATATGTAGGTTTATTGAAATGTTATGGAAAATAACTAGAGTCGTTTCGTTGTTGAAGGGTAAGTAATTTTCCTGCTAATAAAAATACATTCGTTTATATATCGAATGTAAACAACCAAAATTTGAGATATATGAACATTTTTCTGAGAGCGAAACTCTTCACTAGAGGACAAAGTTGTCTTGTGACTCTTTATAAAGCTACTTTTAGACGGTTCAATGTTCCGTTTAAGTTTCCTTGAATTCAAGTAAAAAAAAAAAAACGAATCAAGGGAGGTGGAGCATTGTATTTTATTCCCTTTGTATGTTTGAATGCTTTTCTGTTCATGAATTCATTGGATTCATAGTCATCCCCTATCTCTAGGGGCGCCCGTTGTTACCAAGGTAATAGTGCCATGCATGTTATTGTTGCTATGTTCATAGCAACAATGGGTGTAGGGAACGACTATGAATACGTAACACTGAACCGCATAACTTGACTTTAACCCCATGTTTGAAACTGTTGCAGTTCCGCAACACTATTGGTACGAAGCGGGTATTGGTGTGATTAAAAGATCTTGGTGGTCACAGAGCTTAGCACAAGCGATACAAGATTGCAACAACAATGGCGCCAATCTTCTTCTTGCGGACTCGACCACTAAGGAGACACTTGCCAGGAATTTCGGTGTGGAGCCTGCTTACACCTCTGGCAACGACGGAGGAGATTTCATGTGGGTTGGAGTCACATTGATAAACGGAAGTTGGGTTAATCAACAAGGTAAGGAGTTGTCGGTATCAAAGACATTGGAATACTCTCTAGATTCACATACAACGCTAGGAGGTTGTCGGTATCAAAGACATTGGAATACTCTCTAGATTCACATACATCGCTTGGAGGTTGTCAGTATCAAATACATTGGAATACTCTTTAGATTCACATACATCGCTAGGAGGTTGTCGGTATCAAAGACATTGGAATACTCTCTAGATTCACATACATCGCTAGGAGGTTGTCGGTATCAAGACATTGGAATACTCTCTAGATTCACATACATCGCTAGAAGGTTGTCGGTATCAAAGACATTGGAATACTCTCTAGATTCACATACATCGCTAGGAGGTTGTCGGTATCAAGGCATTGGAATACTCTCTAGATTCACATACATCGCTAGGAGGTTGTCGGTATCAAGACATTGGAATACTCTCTAGACTCACATACATCGCTAGGAGGTTGTCGGTATCAAATACATTGGAATACTCTTTAGATTCACATACATCGCTAGGAGGTTGTCGGTATCAAATACATTGGAATACTCTTTAGATTCACATACATCGCTAGGAGGTTGTCGGTATCAAAGACATTGGAATACTCTCTAGACTCACATACATCGCTTGGAGGTTGTCAGTATCAAATACATTGGAATACTCTTTAGATTCACATACATCGCTAGGAGGTTGTCGGTATCAAAGACATTGGAATACTCTCTAGATTCACATACATCGCTAGGAGGTTGTCGGTATCAAGACATTGGAATACTCTCTAGATTCACATACATCGCTAGAAGGTTGTCGGTATCAAAGACATTGGAATACTCTCTAGATTCACATACATCGCTAGGAGGTTGTCGGTATCAAGGCATTGGAATACTCTCTAGATTCACATACATCGCTAGGAGGTTGTCGGTATCAAGGCATTGGAATACTCTCTAGATTCACATACATCGCTAGAAGGTTGTCGGTATCAAAGACATTGGAATACTCTCTAGATTCACATACATCGCTAGGAGGTTGTCGGTATCAAGACATTGTAATACTCTCTAGATTCACATACATCGCTAGGAGGTTGTCGGTATCAAAGACATTGGAATACTCTCTAGATTCACATACATCGCTAGGAGGTTGTCGGTATCAAGACATTGGAATACTCTCTAGATTCACATACATCGCTAGAAGGTTGTCGGTATCAAAGACATTGGAATACTCTCTAGATTCACATACATCGCTAGGAGGTTGTCGGTATCAAGACATTGTTATACTCTCTAGATTCACATACATCGCTAGGAGGTTGTCGGTATCAAAGACATTGGAATACTCTCTAGATTCACATACATCGCTAGGAGGTTGTCGGTATCAAGACATTGGAATACTCTCTAGATTCACATACATCGCTAGGAGGTTGTCGGTATCAAAGACATTGGAATACTCTCTAGATTCACATACATCGCTAGGAGGTTGTCGGTATCAAAGACATTGGAATACTCTCTAGATTCACATACATCGCTAGGAGGTTGTCGGTATCAAGACATTGTAATACTCTCTAGATTCACATACATCGCTAGGAGGTTGTCGGTATCAAGACATTGGAATACTCTCTAGATTCACATACATCGCTAGGAGGTTGTCGGTATCAAAGACATTGGAATACTCTCTAGATTCACATACATCGCTAGGAGGTTGTCGGTATCAAAGACATTGGAATACTCTCTAGATTCACATACATCGCTAGGAGGTGGTCGGTATCAAAGACATTGGAATACTCTCTAGATTCACATACATCGCTAGGAGGCTGTCGGTATCAAAGACATTGGAATACTCTCTAGAATCACATACATCGCTAGGAGTTGTCGGTTACAAGACATTGGAATACTCTCTAGATTCACATACATCGCTAGGAGGTTGTCGGTATCAAAGACATTGGAATACTCTCTAGACTCACATACATCGCTAGGAGGTTGTCGGTATCAAAGACATTGGAATACTCTCTAGATTCACATACATCGCTAGGAGGTTGTCGGTATCAAGACATTGGAATACTCTCTAGACTCACATACATCGCTAGGAGGTTGTCGGTATCAAAGACATTGGAATACTCTCTAGATTCACATACATCGCTAGGAGGTTGTCGGTATCAAAGACATTGGAATACTCTCTAGATTCACATACATCGCTAGGAGTTGTCGGTATCAAGACATTGGAATACTCTCTAGATTCACATACATCGCTAGGAGGTTGTCGGTATCAAAGACATTGGAATACTCTCTAGATTCACATACATCGCTAGGAGGTTGTCGGTATCAAAGACATTGGAATACTCTCTAGATTCACATACATCGCTAGGAGGTTGTCGGTATCAAAGACATTGGAATACTCTCTAGATTCACATACATCGCTAGGAGGTTGTCGGTATCAAAGACATTGTAATACTCTCTAGATTCACATACATCGCTAGGAGGTTGTCGGTATCAAAGACATTGGAATACTCTCTAGATTCACATACATCGCTAGGAGGTTGTCGGTATCAAAGACATTGGAATACTCTCTAGACTCACATACATCGCTAGGAGTTGTCGGTATCAAGACATTGGAATACTCTCTAGCTGCACATACATCGCTAGGAGGTTGTCGGTATCAAAGACATTGGAATACTCTCTAGATTCACATACGTCACTAGGAGGTTGTCGGTATCAAAGACATTGGAATACTCTCTAGATTCACATACATCGCTAGGAGGTTGTCGGTATCAAAGACATTGGAATACTCTCTAGATTCACATACATCGCTAGGAGGTTGTCGGTATCAAGACATTGGAATACTCTCTAGACTCACATACATCGCTAGGAGGTTGTCGGTATCAAGACATTGGAATACTCTCTAGATTCACATACATCGCTAGGAGGTTGTTGGTATCAAGACATTGGAATACTCTCTAGATTCACATACATCGCTAGGAGGTTGTTGGTATCAAGACATTGGAATACTCTCTAGATTCACATACATCGCTAGGAGGTTGTTGGTATCAAGACATTGGAATACTCTCTAGATTCACATACATCGCTAGGAGGTTGTTGGTATCAAGACATTGGAATACTCTCTAGATTCACATACATCGCTAGGAGGTTGTTGGTATCAAGACATTGGAATACTCTCTAGATTCACATACATCGCTAGGAGGTTGTTGGTATCAAGACATTGGAATACTCTCTAGATTCACATACATCGCTAGGAGGTTGTCGGTATCAAGACATTGGAATACTCTCTAGATTCACATACATCGCTAGGAGGTTGTTGGTATCAAGACATTGGAATACTCTCTAGATTCACATACATCGCTAGGAGGTTGTTGGTATCAAGACATTGGAATACTCTCTAGATTCACATACATCGCTAGGAGGTTGTTGGTATCAAGACATTGGAATACTCTCTAGATTCACATACATCGCTAGGAGGTTGTTGGTATCAAGACATTGGAATACTCTCTAGATTCACATACATCGCTAGGAGGTTGTTGGTATCAAGACATTGGAATACTCTCTAGATTCACATAAACCGCTAGGAGGTTGTTGGTATCAAGACATTGGAATACTCTCTAGATTCACATACATCGCTAGGAGGTTGTTGGTATCAAGACATTGGAATACTCTCTAGATTCACATACATCGCTAGGAAGTTGTCGGTATCAAAGACATTGGAATACTCTCTAGATTCACATACATCGCTAGGAGGTTGTTGGTATCAAGACATTGGAATACTCTCTAGATTCACATACATCGCTAGGAAGGTTGTCGGTATCAAGACATTGGAATACTCTCTAGATTCACATACATCGCTAGGAGGTTGTTGGTATCAAGACATTGGAATACTCTCTAGATTCACATACATCGCTAGGAAGTTGTCGGTATCAAAGACATTGGAATACTCTCTAGATTCACATACATCGCTAGGAGGTTGTTGGTATCAAGACATTGGAATACTCTCTAGATTCACATACATCGCTAGGAAGTTGTCGGTATCAAAGACATTGGAATACTCTCTAGATTCACATACATCGCTAGGAGGTTGTTGGTATCAAGACATTGGAATACTCTCTAGATTCACATACATCGCTAGGAGGTTGTCGGTATCAAAGACATTGGAATACTCTCTAGATTCACATACATCGCTAGGAGTTGTCGGTATCAAAGACATTGGAATACTCTCTAGATTCACATACATCGCTAGGAGTTGTCGGTATCAAGACATTGGAATACTCTCTAGATTCACATACATCGCTAGGAGGTTGTCGGTATCAAGACATTGGAATACTCTCTAGATTCACATACATCGCTAGGAGGTTGTCGGTATCAAGACATTGGAATACTCTCTAGATTCACATACATCGCTAGGAGGTTGTCGGTATCAAGACATTGGAATACTCTCTAGATTCACATACATCGCTAGGAGGTTGTCGGTATCAAGACATTGGAATACTCTCTAGATTCACATACATCGCTAGGAGGTTGTCGGTATCAAGACATTGGAATACTCTCTAGATTCACATACATCGCTAGGAGGTTGTCGGTATCAAGACATTGGAATACTCTCTAGATGCACATACATCGCTAGGTGGTTGTCGGTATCAAAGACATTGGAATACTCTCTAGATTCACATACATCGCTAGGAGTTGTCGGTATCAAAGACAATGGAATACTCTCTAGATTCACATACATCGCTAGGAGTTGTCGGTATCAAGACATTGGAATACTCTCTAGATTCACATACATCGCTAGGAGTTGTCGGTATCAAGACATTGGAATACTCTCTAGATTCACATACATCGCTAGGAAGTTGTCGGTATCAAAGACATTGGAATACTCTCTAGATTCACATACATCGCTAGGAGGTTGTTGGTATCAAGACATTGGAATACTCTCTAGATTCACATACATCGCTAGGAAGGTTGTCGGTATCAAGACATTGGAATACTCTCTAGATTCACATACATCGCTAGGAGGTTGTTGGTATCAAGACATTGGAATACTCTCTAGATTCACATACATCGCTAGGAAGTTGTCGGTATCAAAGACATTGGAATACTCTCTAGATTCACATACATCGCTAGGAGGTGGTTGGTATCAAGACATTGGAATACTCTCTAGATTCACATACATCGCTAGGAAGTTGTCGGTATCAAAGACATTGGAATACTCTCTAGATTCACATACATCGCTAGGAGGTTGTTGGTATCAAGACATTGGAATACTCTCTAGATTCACATACATCGCTAGGAGGTTGTCGGTATCAAAGACATTGGAATACTCTCTAGATTCACATACATCGCTAGGAGTTGTCGGTATCAAAGACATTGGAATACTCTCTAGATTCACATACATCGCTAGGAGTTGTCGGTATCAAGACATTGGAATACTCTCTAGATTCACATACATCGCTAGGAGGTTGTCGGTATCAAGACATTGGAATACTCTCTAGATTCACATACATCGCTAGGAGGTTGTCGGTATCAAGACATTGGAATACTCTCTAGATTCACATACATCGCTAGGAGGTTGTCGGTATCAAGACATTGGAATACTCTCTAGATTCACATACATCGCTAGGAGGTTGTCGGTATCAAGACATTGGAATACTCTCTAGATTCACATACATCGCTAGGAGGTTGTCGGTATCAAGACATTGGAATACTCTCTAGATTCACATACATCGCTAGGAGGTTGTCGGTATCAAGACATTGGAATACTCTCTAGATGCACATACATCGCTAGGAGGTTGTCGGTATCAAAGACATTGGAATACTCTCTAGATTCACATACATCGCTAGGAGTTGTCGGTATCAAAGACAATGGAATACAGTCTAGATTCACATACATCGCTAGGAGTTGTCGGTATCAAGACATTGGAATACTCTCTAGATTCACATACATCGCTAGGAGTTGTCGGTATCAAGACATTGGAATACTCTCTAGATTCACATACATCGCTAGGAGGTTGTCGGTATCAAGACATTGGAATACTCTCTAGATTCACATACATCGCTAGGAGGTTGTCGGTATCAAGACATTGGAATACTCTCTAGATTCACATACATCGCTAGGAGGTTGTCGGTATCAAAGACATTGGAATACTCTCTAGATTCACATACATCGCTAGGAGTTGTCGGTATCAAGACATTGGAATACTCTCTAGATTCACATACATCGCTAGGAGTTGTCGGTATCAAGACATTGGAATACTCTCTAGATTCACGTACATCGCTAGGAGGTTGTCGGTATCAAGACATTGGAATACTCTCTAGATTCACATGAATCGCTAGGAGATTGTCGGTATCAAGACATTGGAATACTCTCTAGACTCACATGAATCGCTAGGAGGTTGTCGGTATCAAGACATTGGAATACTCTCTAGATTCACATACATCGCTAGGAGGTTGTCGGTATCAAGACATTGGAATACTCTCTAGTTTCACATACATCGCTAGGAGGTTGTCGGTATCAAGACATTGGAATACTCTCTAGATTCACATACATCGCTAGAAGGTTGTCGGTATCAAGACATTGGAATACTCTCTAGATTCACATACATCGCTAGGAGGTTGTCGGTATCAAGACATTGGAATACTCTCTAGATTCACATACATCGCTAGAAGGTTGTCGGTATCAAGACATTGGAATACTCTCTAGATTCACATACATCGCTAGGAGGTTGTCGGTATCAAGACATTGGAATACTCTCTAGATTCACATACATCGCTAGGAGGTTGTCGGTATCAAGACATTGGAATACTCTCTAGATTCACATACATCGCTAGAAGGTTGTCGGTATCAAGACATTGGAATACTCTCTAGATTCACATACATCGCTAGGAGTTGTCGGTATCAAGACATTGGAATACTCTCTAGATTCACATACATCGCTAGGAGTTGTCGGTATCAAGACATTGGAATACTCTCTAGATTCACATACATCGCTAGGAGGTTGTCGGTATCAAGACATTGGAATACTCTCTAGATTCACATACATCGCTAGGAGGTTGTCGGTATCAAGACATTGGAATACTCTCTAGATTCACATACATCGCTAGGAGGTTGTCGGTATCAAAGACATTGGAATACTCTCTAGATTCACATACATCGCTAGGAGTTGTCGGTATCAAGACATTGGAATACTCTCTAGATTCACATACATCGCTAGGAGTTGTCGGTATCAAGACATTGGAATACTCTCTAGATTCACATACATCGCTAGAAGGTTGTCGGTATCAAGACATTGGAATACTCTCTAGATTCACATACATCGCTAGGAGGTTGTCGGTATCAAGACATTGGAATACTCTCAAGATTCACATACATCGCTAGGAGGTTGTCGGTATCAAGACATTGGAATACTCTCTAGATTCACATACATCGCTAGGAGGTTGTCGGTATCAAGACATTGGAATACTCTCTAGATTCACATGAATCGCTAGGAGATTGTCGGTATCAAGACATTGGAATACTCTCTAGACTCACATGAATCGCTAGGAGGTTGTCGGTATCAAGACATTGGAATACTCTCTAGATTCACATACATCGCTAGGAGGTTGTCGGTATCAAGACATTGGAATACTCTCTAGATTCACATACATCGCTAGGAGGTTGTTGGTATCAAGACATTGGAATACTCTCTAGATTCACATACATCGCTAGGAGGTTGTTGGTATCAAGACATTGGAATACTCTCTAGATTCACATACATCGCTAGGAGGTTGTCGGTATCAAGACATTGGAATACTCTCTAGATTCACATACATCGCTAGGAGGTTGTCGGTATCAAGACATTGGAATACTCTCTAGATTCACATACATCGCTAGGAGGTTGTCGGTATCAAAGACATTGGAATACTCTCAAGATTCACATACATCGCTAGGAGGTTGTCGGTATCAAAGACATTGGAATACTCTCTAGATTCACATACATCGCTAGGAGGTGGTCGGTATCAAGACATTGGAATACTCTCTAGATTCACATACATCGCTAGGAGGTTGTCGGTATCAAAGACATTGGAATACTCTCAAGATTCACATACATCGCTAGGAGGTTGTCGGTATCAAAGACATTGGAATACTCTCTAGATTCACATACATCGCTAGGAGGTGGTCGGTATCAAGACATTGGAATACTCTCTAGATTCACATACATCGCTAGGAGGTTGTCGGTATCAAGACATTGGAATACTCTCTAGATTCACATACATCGCTAGGAGGTTGTCGGTATCAAGACATTGGAATACTCTCTAGATTCACATACATCGCTAGGAGGTTGTCGGTATCAAGACATTGGAATACTCTCTAGATTCACATACATCGCTAGGAGGTTGTCGGTATCAAGACATTGGAATACTCTCTAGATTCACATACATCGCTAGGAGGTTGTCGGTATCAAGACATTGGAATACTCTCTAGATTCACATACATCGCTAGGAGGTTGTCGGTATCAAGACATTGGAATACTCTCTAGATTCACATACATCGCTAGGAGGTGGTCGGTATCAAAGACATTGGAATACTCTCTAGATTCACATACATCGCTAGAAGGTTGTCGGTATCAAGACATTGGAATACTCTCTAGATTCACATACATCGCTAGGAGGTTGTCGGTATCAAGACATTGGAATACTCTCTAGATTCACATACATCGCTAGAAGGTTGTCGGTATCAAGACATTGGAATACTCTCTAGACTCACATACATCGCTAGAAGGTTGTCGGTATCAAAGACATTGGAATACTCTCTAGATTCACATACATCGCTAGGAGGTTGTCGGTATCAAGACATTGGAATACTCTCTAGACTCACATACATCGCTAGAAGGTTGTCGGTATCAAAGACATTGGAATACTCTCTAGATTCACATACATCGCTAGAAGGTTGTCGGTATCAAGACATTGGAATACTCTCTAGACTCACATACATCGCTAGAAGGTTGTCGGTATCAAAGACATTGGAATACTCTCTAGATTCACATACATCGCTAGGAGGTTGTCGGTATCAAGACATTGGAATACTCTCTAGACTCACATACATCGCTAGAAGGTTGTCGGTATCAAGACATTGGAATACTCTCTAGACTCACATACATCGCTAGAAGGTTGTCGGTATCAAAGACATTGGAATACTCTCTAGATTCACATACATCGCTAGAAGGTTGTCGGTATCAAGACATTGGAATACTCTCTAGACTCACATACATCGCTAGAAGGTTGTCGGTATCAAAGACATTGGAATACTCTCTAGATTCACATACATCGCTAGAAGGTTGTCGGTATCAAGACATTGGAATACTCTCTAGACTCACATACATCGCTAGAAGGTTGTCGGTATCAAAGACATTGGAATACTCTCTAGATTCACATACATCGCTAGGAGGTTGTCGGTATCAAGACATTGGTATAATCTCTAGATTCACATACATCGCTATAGGAGGTTGTCGGTATCAAAGCAGGGCCTAATTTAGTGCGCAGCTGGACACTGTTTGCGCAGTTGCAAAAGTCATTTGCGCAGTTAAGAATTCGTCTTTAAAAGAACTGATTGAATAAAAAATATTCTTTATTTTTATTTTTGTAAATGTTTGGTAAATGTGCAAACAGTTAGGTAAAATTAAAATTTTGAAATTTTACACGGCTTCAGTCAATAAGTGTTAAGTATGTTCTGCTATCTATCCCAAAATGCGATCTCCAGTTGGTTTTACAGTCCTGCAACGTGTAAACATGCCATAGTAAATCTAATAAAATGTTTTGAAGACCATCTCAAGCCATTTAAACACGTTCTTGAAAAAAGGTTACAAAAAAATTACCTACAGGGCTAACTTGGAGGGCGGCGCCCCCTAGACCCCCCGGCTTTTTGCCTCTAAAGACTTGTTTGCGCAGTTCCATTTTTTCCTTAAATTAGGCACTGTATCAAAGACATTGAAATACTCTCTAGATTCACATACATCTCTAGTGTTCTGGTTGACAATATGCTATGTGCAATTTTTTTTTTTTTTTTTTATTTTAATTGAGTACCGTAGGTACTAGATTAGGTACTAGATTAGGTAAAGGTTACTACTCCGTCAATCATGCTAATTATATTGAAAAAACGAGTAAGTTTACTTTCCTCGGCAACAATGATAATTTTACCCATGTTCCATGTTGTTTTTTGCAGGTGTGGACGTGACAAAGAACCCTGGATTTAAATGGGTACCTGGTCATCCTACAGTCAATACGGAGTGCCTTGTGTTCAGCAAAAGCAGATCAGCACATTGGGATATTGGCATGTTTGAAGATAAATGCTCAAATCCTAATTACAAGCTGGCCTACATTTGTTTAATGCCATGAGCTTGCTAAACGTAAGGTTGAATATTAATGGTTTTTCAGATATTGTCAAATTTCATTGAAATTACGTTTTTGTGTTGACTGTATGTTATTAAAAACATCTATAGAGTGTCATTGAACTCATGTGTATTCTTCTTTGATTTTGTCGTCATCGTTCTCTTGTATATTGTTTTTGTCCCCCCTAAACAGGTATATCAGCTATAGAGTCAACCGATAACTTGAAGAAATAAATGCAAAATTTATTAAATTTGGATTAAATTCGATTATATTTAAGCGAGCGAAGCGAGCGTTTCTACTTGACTCTTATGGCACTTCGTTCTGTTTTTTTGTTTTTTTTGTTTGTTTGTTTGTTTGTTTGTTTGTTTGTTTGTTTGTTTGTTTGTTTGTTTGTTTGTTTGTTTTTTTTTTTTTTATGTCCGTCGATAGCGGTCGAACGGAAAGTCCGATCAACTTGAAATTTGGACCATCCACAAGCCTCGATGTGGATTGAAGGTGTATAGTTTTGAGGCAAAATCGTTCAAAAAGTTACAAAGTTGCACAATAGTTACTGCAAAATATTTTTCTGAAACAAAATGGCGGCAAAATGTGAGATAGCCAGATTTTTCTACAGATTTTTCCGGTCACGAATATGTTAACGTAATGGCGATCTGATAAATATTGGCAAAGTTACACAAAAGTTACTCGAAAATATATTTTTGAAACACAGTTACGGCGAAATGTGAGGTGGCTATGTTATAGTAAATTTTTGTCCGGTTACGAATATACTAATGTAAACGCGATCCGATACGTATAAGAGGCAGAAATTACATTTCTATTGCTGTCAATAACTGTTAGTAACGGTGGCGGACCGCGGCGAAAACATGACAGCGAAAATTCTTAGCAACGCACATTGCACTGCATCCAACAATGTCGCGAAGTATAAAAGCTATGGAAATTAGAAACATTTTTGCAATGCGCATTCTTGAATTGTTGTTAAATGTTGTTTGTATTAGCATTGAAATCTTTTCGCCAGAAAGTTCGTAGATATTGACGCGCTCGCTTATCAACGCGTCAAAAAGAGCGTTTTCCTAGTATAAACTAATTTTATCGAATGTTGTTCAAAAGTAATGATTTTGCATATTCAGTTTTCGCTACCTCTATAGAAGAAAATAATGTACAATAGGTCTAATGTATTACCGAATTCAATCGAAACGTAATTAATTTTTCACATTGTTTTTTTTTTACCCGTAGACACTGATAACATCTTATCGATGTATCTTTCCACACTTTCGATTTTAAAAGTTTTTTACTGACATGAATCACAGAAAACCTTAAGAGCGTTTGGAAGTAGTTTTGATGTTTTTAGTAAACTAATTGCTTTTATACAAAAAGCAGTGTTATTATGAAAATTTACCTACTAGCAGAAGGATGTCATATCTACGCATGGTATAAAGTACATTTGTGACAAGCCTGCTCAAAAATAATATAGGCCTACTCGTGTTTGAATTATGCAAATAAATTACTTTCGTCGAAAATTGTCGGCGTAATAATACAGAGAACTAGTCAAAAAATGGGTAAATTTTTTTTGAATAGGTTGGTGACAATGTTATTAATACCATACGTAGATATTGTCATGTAGCAAGGTCACGCGCCGACCCACCCTTGTCCATACCACCCTGGTACGGGACTCGAACCCACGTTCTGGTCAGCTGTCTCAAGGTTTTACTGGGGACGTAACACTCTCTCGACATACGTGAACTCGCACATGCGGGATCTTTGGCAAGACTGAGGAGAACAGGGAATCTAGGTTATGTTGAATCACAAGACCCTTGGTTCGAATCTTGAGGAACCATATTTATTATTACTTACATTTATCCGATACGTGGCTTTAGCGTGGCGAACCTGACTATGGTCATAATCAGCCTGATGGGCACATTCCACCTGATCTAACGAGGGCCAGCGCTCCATACCTCATTCCCGCATTTCCAGCTGGCAACCGTCCACCACTTCGTCCTCCAATCGCCTGTCGTGTCCGCGTCTTCGTCCTCAGATCCTTCCGTCCTCTGCCACGTCCATATTGTACTCTTCCGCTCGTCTAGAACGTACCCTTAATCTTCGCCTAGGCCGCCAGGACATGTTTCCCCCGTACCACCATTTCTTCCCTCGCGGGGTCAGCCCTCCACGGCGGCCACGGCCTCCTTGACTCACGCCCCTACCGGACAACCATCTTGCCCGGCTCCTTCGGTGAGACTCTCGTCCGTCGCGTGGCGCAAAACTCGCCTCGCTCCGGCCTCTGCTGACTTAGCAGTCACGATTGAAATAATGACGAAAACGCTGACAAACGCTGTGGCAATAGTAGGTGTTGCACACAAGTAGAATGATACACAGAGCTTACATAAACCACGGATTCCAATAAATAGTGAAAGATGGACAAGTCCATCCTTTTACATCACAATATGACATCCTTCTACAAGTCGATACATATTTATAATAATCCTACTATTAGTTTATGAGTAATTAGTTGACGGCCAAAACTTCTACTGCCGAACGCTCTTACATTCTTTCGTTTTGCTGGCTAGACTCTACTATGCAACACTGTCACTGGTAGCTCACTCCATCCAAGACGGAAAGTTCCCCTACATGAATAGTTCTTTTTTACAAGTTGGGGGGGGGGGGGGAGGGGGAGTAGTCGATAATCTCATCCATCGCCATCCAATGACGTCATTCAGTACCGTCCATTTAGAGGCAATGGTGCGATTATTTTGCCACGTTCCACCTATGTTTAACCCCGATACACTTAGCTAGAGATTGGGAGGAGAGTGGAGAGTTCCATTTAGATTAGGGGTGGTTACATGACGTGATTGTGCATGAGAACGGGGATACTAAATCTTTCCGTTTTGAGGGTTCACTTGCAGAAGATCACATTGTTCAATTGCTGGTTAGAGGAGGAATGATTGTCATGTGGACTTACATCGAAATTGTACTGGTATAAATAATCAATGTGAAACCGTCGTAATAACAAGGTACATTACAATACATTGTACAACGTTCGCTCTTGTTCTTAGTCCTTAGCCCTTAAACCTTAGGTCTTCTTCCTTATTCAAGAGTCCATAGTCATCAGTTCTTAGTCCTTAAAATAGCCACGTACTACCAACAGATTGCCCTGGTGTATTTTTAACCTTGAAATTTGTCTTACCCTTATCGGTTTTCCATTTGCCGATTCCTCCAGTAATCCCTTCCAAAATGTCCCTCTGGTTATGAGCGCCGACAACGAAGGTATTGTTGTTCGCAAGATCACTTCAATTGTCTGTAACTTTGAACACATCACGAGATCCACGTACGACAAAGCAGTGTCGACGCAGTGGGTAAAGACATGGGATCTGTGAAATACACACTGCTTTTGAGATTTTCCCTTATTTCTTTTGCAAGGTCAATCACGCAAATGTTGTGGTTGATGCACTTCCATTGACCACCGAATTGGGGTTGCGCACTTAGCCGGAAGGATATTTCATGTCCTAATAAAGACAAATTTTTTAGATTTCTTAATTTTATAAACTATTTTTTATTTTGGGCCAATCAGGAGCGACCTAAGTGCACGCAGGTCGCTCCTGATTGGCCCTAAATCGCCGTAGCGCACCGTCCCGCAGAACAACGCAATCTCATGAATACAACTTCAGAGTGTTAGCTCCCCGCTCAGCCGCCGCCTCCGAGCAGCGCTGAGGTGTGTTGCTGGTTGCCGGCTCGGTTCTGTGCAGGCGATCAGTGTTAGTTCCCCGCTCCGCCGCCGCCTCCGAGCAGCGCTGAGAAGGTGTGTTGCTGGTTGCCGGCTCGGTTCTGTGCAGGCGATCAGTGTTAGTTCCCCGCTCCGCCGCCGCCTCCGAGCAGCGCTGAGAAGGTGTGTTGCTGGTAGCCGGCTCGGTTCTGTGCAGGCGGTCAGTGTTAGTTCCCCGCTCCGCCGCCGCCTCCGAGCAGCGCTGAGAAGGTGTGTTGCTGGTTGCCGGCTCGGTTCTGTGCAGGCGGTCAGTGTTAGTTCCCCGCTCCGCCGCCGCCTCCGAGCAGCGCTGAGAAGGTGTGTTGCTGGTTGCCGGCTCGGTTCTGTGCAGGCGGTCAGTGTTAGTTCCCCGCTCCGCCGCCGCCTCCGAGCAGCGCTGAGAAGGTGTGTTGCTGGTTACCGGCTCGGTTCTGTGCAGGCGGTCAGTGTTAGTTCCCCGCTCCGCCGCCGCCTTCGTGCAGCGCTGAGAAGGTGTGTTGCTGGTTGCCGGCTCGGTTCTGTGCAGGCGGTCAGTGTTAGTTCCCCGCTCCGCCGCCGCCTCCGAGCAGCGCTGAGAAGGTGTGTTGCTGGTTACCGGCTCGGTTCTGTGCAGGCGGTCAGTGTTAGTTCCCCGCTCCGCCGCCGCCTTCGAGCAGCGCTGAGAAGGTGTGTTGCTGGTTGCCGGCTCGGTTCTGTGCAGGCGGTCAGTGTTAGTTCCCTGCACCGCCGCCGCCTCCGAGCAGCGCTGAGAAGGTGTGTTGCTGGTTGCCGGCTTGCAGGCGTTTTGCGCGCCGCTTTTAATCTCAATACAACAGCCTGCGTTTAATCAATGTGGCTTGTTACTGAACTGAATGAAATTAATGCTCCATCTGGAGGCTAAAGAGGGTATGGGAATGTCTTTAATCCTACATTGGCCATCCTGTCCTGTCATGGGACAGGTAAATTACAATAAATTATTGTTGTATCAAATATATGTTCTACTTGTAAGCTTAAATGGGTATGGGCATGTCTAAACCCAACACTAGCAGCTATCCTATCCTGTCATGGGACAGGAAATTACAATTCAATTGATTGGATTTGATACTTCATTCACAAGAATTGTAAAGGTATAAAAATTTCGTATACTATAGATGTATTCTGGTGGAATGAAAATAAACTATAAGAGGAGGAATTTAACTGTCAATTGTTCAAATTGCTGTCGCTATCTATGTTTTGGTGTTCGTATCGACTCAATAGGAATTTTGTTTCATTATCAAGGTCTTTGTGATTTATTTCAAAACCACGGTCCGTCAATGTCGACTCTTTCAATACCAGCACGCACACTGTTTCTAGGGATTTTTTTTTACAAGTTTTAGAACATGTATGAAACCAATCGAATCGAAACAAAACATGGAATTCGAATTGCAGCCCTAATTTGAAAGTATACACCCGTAAAAAAATGAGTCGTTTGTGGACTATGAAATTAATAAAATTGCTGCTTAGTAATTATGAAAAAAAATCTACACATAAATTCCGATCGTTCCTGTTCAGCTGTCCCGGTCTGGATCCCGGGGACGTCAACATTACTTGTCGCCACGAGAAGCTGGAGGCCAAGAAGGGACCCGGCCTTGATTGCACCAATAGAGTCCCACCCAAGACTAAGGCCTACTTCTCGAGTTGTCCGCCAGGTTTCTAACGGCTACGTACCAACTGGGCTACGACCAACTGGGCTACGATTCAACTGGGCTACGATTTACTAAAATCGTTCCCAACTGGGCTACGATGCAACTAAGCTACGAGTATTCTTTGATAGTTCCCAACTGGGCTACGATTCCAACAGGGCTGCGATCCAACACAATACCGCGCTTCGCGCGAAATAACCTTCCTTTCGTGGGATGTCAGGTAGCTGGGCACGGTCACTTTCGAGAGATTAGAATCCAACGGATCGTAGCCCAGTTGGGAACTGACAAGAATAATCGTAGCCGAGTTGCATCGTAGCTCAGCTGAAACCGTAGCCCAGTTGGGAACGATATTACTAAATCGTAGCCCAGTTGAATCGTAGCCTAGTTGGTCGTAGCCGAGTTGAAACGTTCCCGTTTCCAACTGTCCGAAGATTACAACGAGATCACGTGCAAGTTCGGGGGCAAGTGGGATAACGCGATGTTTTCACTTGTAACGGTGAGCGATCTGGTATTCAAACTAAAGGTCATGCGACTTTCATATCTTTATCACAGTGTATGACAGACCCAGCTTATGGCTGGACTTATTCTATCCCTGAACCAAAGTCGAGGTTTATTCACAATGAAAGTAAACATAAATGTACCGATATAGGTGGGTCAGTGGTAAGACTAATTCAGGAGGTCACAGGTTTGAAACCGACTACAGCAATTCTGACTGAAGCTTTCTTCGAGGTTTTCCTCAGTCATAAAACGAATTAATGTGTTGAGTCCTATTATTAGCCCTCGGAAATCCGTTCCCAACTATTTAAAGTCCCGCAACACCAAGTCAGTCATCGGAGGAGGGACATGAATTAAGGTAAACATTTTTCGTGAAATATTTTAAAAACCATAGATTGGTATTTGGCGAAAAAAAATTATTATTGGCTACAGTTATATATTTATTCGTCAGTCATAACATCTGGTCTAATCATTTAATCATATTGTTGTCAACACCCTTAATACTATGTATCGTTAACGATAATATCGGATTCCTATAAATAATGCAACACACCACTATATTAAACAATGAGTTTAATAACGATAGTCGGAAACAGCATCATTCCAAAGATTAAAAACTAGTTGGTAATCTTTGATCAATTCCACACAAATCTCCGTCAGGATGCATCCTCAATTATTTCATTTTTATTGTAGTGGAAAATTTCCATGCTCCATTTCTCAAAATACCATAAAGACTATTGTTAACTACGTTGCAGTTATCTCGAAATATCGGAATTTGCGATGATGTTTACAACGACCTCGATATAAAATAAACACTCTCAACAGATTACTAGTATAAAGAAACGACATACTTTTACACGACAATGGAATACCACTGAAACTAGAATACACAGAATGCTCGATATTCTAATAAAATCTCTGATAAAAATCTTGTCTCGTATTCCAATTTTATTTCCTGAAATCAGCTTTTCAAAATAGGAGTATAAATGAAGTGTGGGATCGGTTTCATATTTCAGTACCTCTACTGTGGATCGTGATGTCGGGAGCAATGGCGTCCAAACTAAGCGTTCTAGTGCCCGGATTGATCCTGATGGTAAGATACCTGAGCTTATACACAACATGGTAAGATACCTGAGCTTATACACAACATGGTAAGATACCTGAGCTTATACACAACATGGTAAGATAACTGAGCTTATACACAACATGGTAAGATACCTGAGCTTATACACAACATGGTAAGATACCTGAGCTTATACACAACATGGTAAGATACCTGGGCTTATACACAACATGGTAAGATACCTGAGCTTATACACAACATGGTAAGATACCTGAGCTTATACACAACATGGTAAGATACCTGAGCCTATACACAACATGGTAAGATACCTGAGATTATACACAACATGGTAAGATACCTGAGCTTATACACAACACGGTAAGATACCTGAGCTTATACACAACATGGTAAGATACCTGAGCTTATACACAACACGGTAAGATACCTGAGCTTATACACAACATGGTAAGATACCTGAGCTTATACACAACATGGTAAGATACCTGAGCTTATACACAACATGGTAAGATACCTGAGCTTATACACAACATGGTAAGATATCTGAGCTTATACACAACATGGTAAGATACCTGAGCTTATACACAACATGGTAAGATACCTGAGCTTATACACAACACGGTAAGATACCTGAGCTTATACACAACATGGTAAGACACCTGAGCTTATACACAACATGGTAAGATACCTGAGCTTATACACAACATGGTAAGATACCTGAGCTTATACACAACATGGTAAGATATCTGAGCTTATACACAACATGGTAAGATACCTGAGCTTATACACAACATGGTAAGATACCTGACTTTATACACAACATGGTAAGATACATGAGCTTATACACAACGTGGTAAGATACCTGAGCTTATACACAACATGGTAAGATACACTGAGCTTATACACAACACGGTAAGATACCTGAGCTTATACACAACATGGTAAGATACCTGACTTTATACACAACATGGTAAGATACCTGAGCTTATACACAACACGGTAAGATACCTGAGCTTATACACAACATGGTAAGAGACCTGAGCTTATACACAACATGGTAAGATACCTGAGCTTATACACAACATGGTAAGATAACTGAGCTTATACACAACAAGGTAAGATACCTGAACTTATACACAACATGGTAAGACACAATGCAATATAGAGCGACCACAGTATCAAATCAAACTAACATGTATATTATGCATGATTGATTTTTTAGGGTACATGTGCTACGTAAAATTATTTAAAATTTTACCTGAGTGTACATTTCACATACTAGGCCTATCATAAAAAAATAATCATTCCTAATACATCTTACCGAGAAAGTTTTAAACAATAACATATTTATTGTTACATTTTATCGCGATACTCTTCTCTGCTCTCAGGTTGTGCTACCTGGATCTCTGAGTGGAGTGGAGCACACTAATCCAGGTAGAAACATGAACCCATGGGGCCACAAACGCGTTCAAGCTTCAATTCAGGTTAGATTATTTCAGTACGGTTTAGATTGGTTACATATAAGCAACAGGTACTATAGGTAATATTTATTTCATAGCATCTCGGGATATTATTATCATATGTCATTTTTCCATGTTATGAGTGCGTCGATTTATTTTAAACTGCCATCAATTATTTTATCTCAACACCACTTCCTGCCATAAGCAAAACAATTGTTACATGAAGGTTCCTTACCTGCGAGTGCCTCATGCACTCACTAGGAACCAATTGTCTGCATATTTTAAGTGTATTGTATAACCTGTTTGATAACAATAAAAACTTTCAACTTACCAAAAAAAAAAAACTTTAAATGTTTTACATATTCAATCAATTTCATGTACTGGATTATCTGTTAGACATTCCAATATCTCAGTATATTAGGGTATTTGGAGAGTTGTGAATGAATGTCCAAGGGGGTGGTAGGGGTCTTAACTCTCAACCCATATTAATTCATTAATTGATCATTTTTAATCGCTTTTTGCGCGATATTTTTTTATGCTTTTGTTATTAAGACTCAATAACCGACTGAGAAGTTTATAGGTTAAGATTATTTCTGAATATATTTCAAAACTGCACCGAATACGAAAAGTTTCTGACGCGGTCAAGTGTTTTGTCCCTGTTAGGCAAGGAAGTCGATGCTGATGGGCTGTGAGGGACTTGATTCAGGCGACGCCAACATAACTTGCACCCATGAAAAGCTGGAGAGTAAGCACGGGCCGGGAATCGACTGTTCTGAAAAAGTTCCTCTCAAGACTAAAGCTATATTTGTCAATTGTCCAGTCGGCTTTAAGTTGGCGGAAGACTACGTCATGCTGACGTGTAAGTTCCCGGGGAAATGGGACAAGGAAATGTTCACTTGTGAAGGTAAGATCCTTTTTATATAGATATATCTGCTCCCTGTGTCCAACAATGAAGTCGGGTAGGGGATAGGAAATTAATCCCATCATATTCTGGCCCCTAGGTACATCGAAGCCGGCTGGCCATGCCTGACGCTTTCCTCATGTTGACTTCCTCTGCTCTTTCTACAAATTCTGTCGATACTTTCCTATCTTCCCACCATCGTTCCTGATTGACCTCTTCCCAAGTTGCATTTCTTTTTTCTACGTCCATTGCTATCACTTCTTAACACCTCAGTCTTCCCCTCTTTCTTTTCTTTTTACTAAAATTAAAAACAAGACGGGTTATTCCGCCCCGTAGTAGACACTTACTTGACTTGTCGACGTTTCTGGATCTCTATGGACCCTGTCATCAGTTGTCCTGATTACAGGGTCCTTAAGGCAGGGTCCATAGAGATCCAGAAACATCGAAATGTCAAGTAAGTGTCTACGACGTGGCGGAATAACCCGGCTTGTTTTTAATTTTAATAACTCGGGCCACGAGAGTGGAATTCATAGTCGGCCCCTACACCTAGGGGCACCCATTGTTACTATGGATTTGTTTTGTTTATGGGAAATAACATGCAAACAATTGTTATCTTGGTAACAATGGGCGCCCCTAGGTGTAGGGGCCGACTATGAATTCCAACCCTAGTGTTTTAAGATCCTTACTACTTAATTCTTTATTATTTGTGTGTGGCTCAAGTTACAAAAAGAAAGATAAATTCTATAATAACTATTTGAATAGTAATCATTTTAGTTTTAAACAAAACGGCGACATTTCCTCTTAAAAGTCTACCAAAGTTGACATATAACGAAAAGATTTATTCATTCAATTAGTAGAATGAATTATGTAGACTCGTTGACATCATGTAATAATGATAATGCGATCAGGCTTTGGAAAGTGTAGTCGAGCCCGTTTGTCAATCGGAATAAAATCATCACGATGGCCATGAAGTTGAAAATATTCCCTGTTAATCACGCTCTGTTTAAAGTGTAATCATACAATACGTAAACCGTGGCATTGTATTTGATATTTCAAACCCAATGACCGTGGTATTGGCTTGACTACCATGAATGTAGTGATGTTTTATATCAACTTCCGCTTTTCTCCGTATTCACCGAAGGTGACAAAACCAGCAGCAATTCAAAAGCAATTCTTCGAATGGATGATCGATACTGATCGAAACTGTGTTTTGCTACTAGCGACACTATCACGTTATTGTGACAATAGACTTAGCATATTATAAGTAAAAAATTGTTCTGACCAACACGGTTAAAAACATACACGCACTACTCGCCGCGTTATATTTCGGCGACATCCGTCGCCATCCTCAGACGCGAGGCAACTGAGGTACGTCTTGAAACACGCTAGTGGCGCCTTTCCACGCCCTGTCGACCTCATCGCGAACTACCGACCTCCGCATGGCCGGAAGTTCCACACTGGCTTGACTAATGATGTTGGGGGAATACGTCATAACCGCCGCCTCTTTCAACTTCCTTTTCGACGTGTTTTCTTCCTTGAGTACCATTTTAACTTCTTGCCAAATAATATTAGTCTTGCAATTTAATAAATGATCCCTTAGCTTGCTAGCCGTCCTGGTTTTACAAGATACAAGATACCAGATATAGACTTAGCATATTTATGCATCGGTGTACTGGCTTTACTGCTTACTTTACAGTTAGTCCGTGGCTTAGTTGAGAACAAGAAAATTCGTCGATCTTGGCATTTCACAAATGTTGTACACACCCCCACTACCTGGCTGGCACAAACAAGAGACAAACTCCCCAAATTCATTACCGGAAGTCATACCAAAGGTTCAACCATGCGCACAATTTTTGGAAGCTAAACATCTAGTCAAATAATAGGCGTCTACACAACAAACAAATGCTTACTTTTTGACAGTTCGGACCCAACAATTTCAAGTAAACTGCGGTCGCACTCGGGGGGCTGTGACAGTGAAAAAAATGCACTGCGTCGTTCTCAGCTTTGCCACGGGCAAAGTTTAGGCAGTCATCGTAGGCTAAACACGAAAAGTGCTAGGGGGGGGGGACCACGTGGCAAATTAACGGGTTAACACAGGACGCGAGAACAGGACAGATTTCACAGTCTTATCTTGATGTCCCAGCGTCGTCGTCTTGTCAGGTCTCCTGCGTAGCGACATCGGATGTAAGGGTGGGGGGGTCTTGAAAGGAACTCTACGTCCTGACGTGATCGACGATTATGTTAAATGTATTAAAAAATCACAGGAAACAACCTCAAGCAATAAGAGAAACGAACACTAAACAAAAGTACATAAAACGTTATGACGGACGAGATCGCACTCACAATTAGAGTGCGTGAATAACATCCACTGTAGACGGACGTAGTCTTGGTGATGCGATCTGCGCTCTGCGAGGACTGAGCCGGAGTGAAAGGTCTTCTGCCTCGACGCAGTGACAGCTATCAGGGGAGGAGAAGGGGGTAGGAGGAAGTAATTGCAGTGAGGGCAAACGGATATCGGTTTGAATACCTAGCATGAACAATATTTCGTTCTTGCTCAATAAACATTTTATCCGGTAAAATAAAAATACGTATGCACTATGCATATTTATCGTCCATATATTGTTCATTTACGAGAACTGATTCTCAGTGGCAGACATTATAGCATTTATCATTTCATAATAATAATTATTTATTATTTCGTTTTTATATATCCGAAGCCCCTTTCAATGTTTTCCGTAAACAAAACACAGCCACATAGCTATTCATAGAATAGATTAACCCTATTTCTAATTCATGCATTTTGTTGTCGTCATGATTCAGAGGCCCCGACAGAGGCCCCGACAACAACCAAGAAGCCGACAACAAACGCTACAACAACAACAACCAAGAAGGTATCGACTACCAAGAACGCAACAACACCGACAACAACTAAGAAGCCAGCAAACACTACTACCAACCTAACATCTACTGTGAGCACTACCACCACACCGCTAACAAGTGTTACTACTGTACCTACAACCGTGGCCTCTACTATCTCTACATCATCAGTCGTTACACCGGTGACCACTGTCGCCACACTGGCAACTACAACAACTGGGGCTTCAACCACTTCAACGCCCACCTCAACCACGACTAGCACGCCTACTACCACTGTTACCACAACTCCTACTACATCTGTAACGACAACCCTTTCAACCACAACCGTTTCAACTTTAACCCCAACCACAACCATGCTCAGTACAACCACAACCTCACCTACTACAACTACTACCGCAACAACCACTACCACAAAGCCCACAACAACAAGTAAGTAATAAAAAGTAAATAGCTTTATATTAACCTTATAACAATTTTATAAGTAAATCAATGAGAGTCATGTAACAATAGCCCACTCGTCGTAAATTGTTGGGTTCTTTGGTCATAGCCAAGTGACGTCAATAGGGAAGGCTCATGAAAAATAAATATTCCTCAAAGTACCTAAAAACGGAAGGCCATTATCCAAAAATACGGGCTACATAATTTTTATATCTAAAAAGTGTATATTTCCAATTCTATTAGCATTTAAAGTTTGAAATTTGGAACTTCCCACTCCGTAATTGAAAAACGGCTCGTGACGTCATAACTCTTGTCAACAACTGCCTCCTTGAAGTATTCTTAATAATATCAAGGATATTAAGTTGGACATTTTACAATATCTAGGATGCAGTGACTTTACAATAATGTCTTTTATATCACTGTTTTCTTCAGAAAATACATTTTGATACAGTATTTACCAAAACGTGTCTACAATAATGCGTTTATTTAACATATTGTTGTAAATTATGTTAAGCAGTGTTTATTTACTAACTAGAAATAAACGTTGATTCACTTAAAGTCTTATGAGAGCAATAATCTACTAAATTGTGGGATTTCAGTACTGTTAGTATGATATAAAATGATTGTTTACAGAGTTATGACGTCAGAACCTTTTAATCACGAGCAAGATGGCGCAGGTCCGTTTCTGAGCGTGTTTTGACAGCAATATCTTTGACGTGCTGTTAAAGCTATCTTAATGCACCTTTCGAGCCGAAACCATTTAGTTCCCGTTTATTTTAACTTGAGGTAACCAGTAAGCAAATAAAAAAAATGTGTAAGCCTTCCCTATTATACATGATACCAATATAAATCTACTGGCAGTTCATTCCCTGGATCTGGTTGGAACTTATAATGAAGTGTTACCAGCAGTAAGTGTGTCGTTGTTCGAAATATTGATGAATATTTCGAATATTCGAAATGTTTTGTTATTATTATCATTGCACGCAAGGTTGGTTCACACTACTCGGTAGAAGAACAATTAACAGTACCGGACGCCGATTTGAGTCCCGTTAAAATAGCGCGTGTGTGGAGGCCGTCTCTTCTAAGAAGTGTTATTCCCTTATTATAGATAGGCTGTCATAACCCGAGCACTGCAAACACGGGGGAAGCCCACAGGAAAATGTTAACCGCACCGGAACTTCTGTCGTCGCTTTTTTTCACTGAATATTATTGACTCATTATTGATACCAAGTTTACGAAACACAGTACCTACTTAAACTGGTAAAATGTTTGTACAATAAACGTTTGCACGTTTGTAATGAGTAAGAATCCAAAATAATGAAAATTTCGACGACGGTAGGATATCTTGTATATCTTGTACACACACCGGAGATGTTTTCATCTTTCCGATGATATGTAGGTTTATTGAAATGTTATGAAAAATAACTAGAGTCGTTTCGTTGTTGAAGGGTAAGTAATTTTCCTGCTAATAAAAATACATTCGTTTATATATCGAATGTAAAGAACCAAAATTTTAGATATATGAACATTTTTCTGAGAGCAAAACTCTTCACTTGAGGACAAAGTTGTCTTGTGAGTCTTTATAAAGCTACTTTTAGACGGTTCAATGTTCCGTTTAAGTTTCCTTGAATTCAAGTAAAAAAAAAACGAATCAAGGGAGGTGGAGCATTGTATTTTATTCCCTCTGTATGTTTGAATGCTTTTCTGTTCATGAATTCATTGGATTCATAGTCATCCCCTATCTCAAGGGGCGCCCGTTGTTACCAAGGTAATAGTGCCATGCATGTTATTGTTGCTATGTTCATAGCAACAATGGGTGTAGGGAACGACTAATAATACGTAACACTGAACCGCATAGCTTGACCTAAACACCATGTTTGAAACTGTTGCAGTTCCGCAACACTATTGGTACGAAGCGGGTATTGGTGTGATTAAGAGATCTTGGTGGTCACAGAGCTTAGCACAAGCGATACAAGATTGCAACAACAATGGCGCCAATCTTCTTCTTGCGGACTCGTCCACCAAGGAGACACTTGCCAGGAATTTCGGTGTGTTGCCTGCTTACACCTCTGGCAACGATGGAGGAGATTTCATGTGGGTTGGAGTCTCATTGATAAACGGAAGTTGGGTTAATCAACAAGGTAAGGAGTTATCGGTATCAAAGACATTGGAATACTCTCTAGATTCACATACATCGCTAGGAGGTTGTCGGTATCAAGACATTGGAATACTCTCTAGATTCACATACATCGCTAGGAGGTTGTCGGTATCAAAGACATTGGAATACTCTCTAGATTCACATACATCGCTAGAAGGTTGTCGGTATCAAGACATTGGAATACTCTCTAGACTCACATACATCGCTAGGAGGTTGTCGGTATCAAGACATTGGAATACTCTCTAGATTCACATACATCGCTAGGAGGTTGTCGGTATCAAAGACATTGGAATACTCTCTAGATTCACATACATCGCTAGGAGGTTGTCGGTATCAAGACATTGGAATACTCTCTAGATTCACATACATCGCTAGGAGGTTGTCGGTATCAAAGACATTGGAATACTCTCTAGATTCACATACATCGCTAGGAGGTTGTCGGTATCAAGACATTGGAATACTCTCTAGATTCACATACATCGCTAGGAGGTTGTCGGTATCAAAGACATTGGAATACTCTCTATATTCACATACACTGCTAGAGGTTGTCGGTATCAAGACATTGGAATAGTATCTATATTCACATACACCGCTAGAGGTTGTCGGTATCAAGACATTGGAATAGTATCTATATTCACATACATCGCTAGAAGGTTGTCGGTATCAAAGACATTGGAATACTCTCTAGATTCACATACATCGCTAGGAGGTTGTCGGTATCAAGACATTGGAATACTCTCTAGATTCACATACATCGCTAGGAGGTTGTCGGTATCAAAGACATTGGAATACTGTCTAGATTCACATACATCGCTAGGAGGTTGTCGGTATCAAGACATTGGAATACTCTCTAGATTCACATACATCGCTAGGAGGTTGTCGGTATCAAGACATTGGAATACTCTCTAGATTCACATACATCGCTAGGAGGTTGTCGGTATCAAAGACATTGGAATACTGTCTAGATTCACATACATCGCTAGGAGGTTGTCGGTATCAAGACATTGGAATACTCTCTAGATTCACATACATCGCTAGGAGGTTGTCGGTATCCAAGACATTGGAATACTCTCTAGATTCACATACATCGCTAGGAGGTTGTCGGTATCAAGACATTGGAATACTCTCTAGATTCACATACATCGCTAGGAGTTGTCGGTATCAAGACATTGGAATACTCTCTAGATTCACATACATCGCTAGGAGGTTGTCGGTATCAAGACATTGGAATACTCTCTAGATTCACATACATCGCTAGGAGGTTGTCGGTATCAAGACATTGGAATACTCTCTAGATTCACATACATTGCTAGGAGGTTGTCGGTATCAAGACATTGGAATACTCTCTAGATTCACATACATCGCTAGGAGGTGGTCGGTATGAAGACATTGGAATACTCTCTAGATTCACATACATCGCTAGGAGGTTGTCGGTATCAAGACATTGGAATACTATCTAGATTCACATGCATCGCTAGGAGATTGTCGGTATCAAGACATTGGAATACTCTCTAGACTCACATACATCGCTAGGAGGTTGTCGGTATCAAGACATTGGAATACTCTCTAGATTCACATACATCGCTAGGAGGTTGTCGGTATCAAGACATTGGAATACTCCCTAGATTCACATACATCGCTAGGAGGTTGTCGGTATCAAGACATTGGAATACTCCCTAGATTCACATACATCGCTAGGAGGTTGTCGGTATCAAAGACATTGGAATACTCTCTAGACTCACATACATCGCTAGGAGGTTGTCGGTATCAAGACATTGTAATACTCTCTAGATTCACATACATCGCTAGGAGGTTGTCGGTATCAAGACATTGGAATACTCTCTAGATTCACATACATCGCTAGGAGGTTGTCGGTATCAAGACATTGGAATACTCTCTAGATTCACATACATCGCTAGGAGGTTGTCGGTATCAAAGACATTGGAATACTCTCTAGACTCACATACATCGCTAGGAGGTTGTCGGTATCAAAGACATTGGAATACTCTCTAGACTCACATACATCGCTAGGAGGTTGTCGGTATCAAAGACATTGGAATACTCTCTAGATTCACATACATCGCTAGGAGGTTGTCGGTATCAAAGACATTGGAATACTCTCTAGATTCACATACATCGCTAGGAGGTTGTCGGTATCAAAGACATTGGAATACTCTCTAGATTCACATACATCGCTAGGAGGTTGTCGGTATCAAAGACATTGGAATACTCTCTAGATTCACATACATCGCTAGGAGGTTGTCGGTATCAAAGACATTGGAATACTCTCTAGATTCACATACATCGCTAGAAGGTTGTCGGTATCAAGACATTGGAATACTCTCTAGATTCACATACATCGCTAGGAGGTTGTCGGTATCAAGACATTGGAATACTCTCTAGATTCACATACATCGCTAGAAGGTTGTCGGTATCAAGACATTGGAATACTCTCTAGATTCACATACATCGCTAGGAGGTTGTCGGTATCAAGACATTGGAATACTCTCTAGATTCACATACATCGCTAGGAGGTTGTCGGTATCAAGACATTGGAATACTCTCTAGATTCACATACATCGCTAGGAGGTTGTCGGTATCAAAGACATTGGAATACTCTCTAGATTCACATACATCGCTAGGAGGTTGTCGGTATCAAGACATTGGAATACTCTCTAGATTCACATACATCGCTAGGAGTTGTCGGTATCAAGACATTGTAATACTCTCTAGATTCACATACATCGCTAGGAGGTTGTCGGTATCAAGGCATTGGAATACTCTCTAGATTCACATACATCGCTAGGAGGTTGTCGGTATCAAAGACATTGGAATACTCTCTAGACTCACATACATCGCTAGGAGGTTGTCGGTATCAAGACATTTGAATACTCTCTAGATTCACATACATCGCTAGGAGGTTGTCGGTATCAAGACATTGGAATACTCTCTAGATTCACATACATCGCTAGGAGGTTGTCGGTATCAAAGACATTGGAATACTCTCTAGACTCACATACATCGCTAGGAGGTTGTCGGTATCAAGACATTGGAATACTCTCTAGATTCACATACATCGCTAGGAGGTTGTCGGTATCAAAGACATTGGAATACTCTCTAGACTCACATACATCGCTAGGAGGTTGTCGGTATCAAGACATTGGAATACTCTCTAGATTCACATACATCGCTAGGAGGTTGTCGGTATCAAGACATTGGAATACTCTCTAGATTCACATACATCGCTAGAAGGTTGTCGGTATCAAGACATTGGAATACTCTCTAGATTCACATACATCGCTAGAAGGTTGTCGGTATCAAGACATTGGAATACTCTCTAGATTCACATACATCGCTAAGAGGTTGTCGGTATCAAGACATTGGAATACTCTCTAGATTCACATACATCGCTAGGAGGTTGTCGGTATCAAGACATTGGAATACTCTCTAGATTCACATACATCGCTAGAAAGTGGTCGGTATCAAGACATTGGAATACTCTCTAGACCCACATACATCGCTAGGAGTTGTCGGTATCAAGACATTGGAATACTCCCTAGATTCACATACATCGCTAGGAGGTTGTCGGTATCAAGACATTGGAATACTCTCTAGATTCACATACATCGCTAGAAAGTGGTCGGTATCAAGACATTGGAATACTCTCTAGACCCACATACATCGCTAGTGTTCTGGTTGACAATATGCTATGTGCAATTTTTTTATTTTTTTTTATTTCAATTGAGTACCGTAGGTACTAGATTAGGTACTAGATTAGGTAAAGGTTACTACCCCGTCAATCATGCTAATTATATTGAAAAAACGAGTAAGTTTACTTTCCTCGGCAACAATGATAATTTTACCCATGTTCTATGTTGTTTTTTGCAGGTGTGGACGTGACAAAGAACCCTGGATTTAAATGGGTACCTGGTCATCCTACAGTCAATACGGAGTGCCTTGTGTTCAGCAAAAGCAGATCAGCACATTGGGATATTGGCATGTTTGAAGATAAATGCTCAAATCCCAATTACAAGCTGGCCTACATTTGTTTAATGCCATGAGCTTGCTAAACGTAAGGTTGAATATTAATGGTTTTTCAGATATTGTCAAATTTCCTTGAAATTACGTTTTTGTGTTGACTGTATGTTATTAAAAACATCTATAGAGTGTCATTAAACTCATGTGTATTCTTCTTTGATTTTGTCGTCATCGTTCTCTTGTAGATTGTTTTTTTTTTCCCACCTAAACAGGTATATCAGCTATAGAGTCAAACAATAACTTGAAGAAATAAATGCAACATTTATTAACTTTTGATTAAATTCGATTATATTATAAACTTATTGTATCGAATGTTGTTCAAAAGTAATGATTTTGCATATTCAGTTTTCGCTATCTCTATAGAAGAAAATAATGTACAAAAGGTCTAATGTCGTATTAACGAATTCAATCGAATCGTAATTAATTTTTCATATTGTTTTTTTTTCATTCGTAGACACTGCTAACATCTAATCGATGTATCTTTCCACACTTTCGATTTTAAAAGTGTTTTACTGACGAATCACAGAAAACCTTAATAGCATTTGGAAGAAGTTTTGATGTTTTTAGTCAACTAATTGCTTTTATACAAATAGTAGGGTTATTATCAAAATGACTACTACTAGCAGAAGGATGTGACAAGTCTGCTCAAAAATATTATAATCGTGTTTGAATTATGCAAATAAATTACTTTCGTCGAAAATTTTCGGCGAAATAATACAGAGAACTAGTCTTAAAATGGGTACATTATTTTTGAATAGGTTGGTGACAATGTACTTAATACCATGCGTAGATATGACATCCCTCTACAAGTCGATACATATTTATAATACTCCTACTATTAGTTTATGAGTAATTAGTTGACGGCCAAAACTTCTACTGCCGAACGCTCTTAAATTTTATCGTTTTGCTGGCTAGACTCTACTATATGCAACACTGTCGTTGGTAGCTCACTCCATTCAAGACGGAAAGTTCCTCTACATGAATAGTTCTTTATTACAAGTGCGGGGGGGGGGGGAGGGGAGTGGTCGATAATCTCATCCATCGCCATCCAATGACATCATTCTGTACCGTCCATTTAGAGGCAATGGTGCGATTAATTTGCTGCGTTCAACCTATGTTTAACCCCGCTACACTTAGCTAGAGATTGGGAGGAGAGTGGAGAGTTCCATTTAGATTAGGGGTGGTTACATGACGCGGTTGTGCATGAGAACGGGGAGACTAAATCTTTCCGTTTTGAGGGTTCACTTGCTGGGGCCTCATTCCTGTACATTTTTTTAACTCTCCTTAACTCTCACTAACCCCATGTTAAAATGACCCCGGGGTTAGCTCCTATACAGGCTTCCCTGCATAATTCGGAGGCAAATATGACCCTGTCTGATAGTAGGGTTAAGAAGAGTTATCTCAACAATACTTTGGAATGCCGCCATTTTGTCAATGCCCGTGTGTGTAGTTTCACAAATGTCACATTTCAATTCTTTGTTGAGAGTATCCTTTTTCATGGATACGTTACTTTATGTGTTTATTGAAGATTATAAACAATTTTGTGTATTTATAGTACATTATACAGGTCCTACATATGTAAATGTATAGTTTTATTGAGTATTTTGTCGACGTTTTGAGGTTATTGGACTGTTTTTGTTTGTTATTGTTTTTATTTTGTCTCGTTTTTTCAACAATGTCATTCTTCGATCGGCGTCTCCATTGCTGACTCCTGATTGGCTATTGACTAACACCGGGGTTAAGTTTGCAAATGTACAGGAATTGTTCAATTCCTGGTTAGAGGAGGAATGATTGAACTATTCATGTGGAATTACATCGAAATGTTACTGGTATAAATAATCAATGTGAAACCGTCGTAATACAATACATTGTTCAACGTCCCCTGATGAAAATAAGTTCTTGTAACTGAGTGATTAGACAATAAATACTAATGTTTATAATATATATACGCGCCAACTATCGCGCCATCTTCGGATTCACCCTTGTCACAACAATATAATATAAATTCTGAAGATCATCTATCCCCTGGCGGAGGTTCGGTAAACCGAGTTCGATGAGCCTCCGCTAGTAGTGGGGTTACTTTAGCCCAATTTCCTATACCGACCCGGACAAAATTAGGAGAAAGCTGATTTTTTCAGGGTCGCTTACAAATATCATTTTGTATAACATACTTCGAGTCCGCCAAAATCCGCCTTGTGCGTTAGCCGCCATCTTGAAAAATGTCGGCGATTACGGTATTACACTAAATCACTTGTTGTGAGTGCTCTATGAAACATAAAATTACGTGAGTGGTGCACATGAAAGATAATATTATGATCAATAATAATAATGTATGAAATTTTAGTTATTTATCATATTACAATAGAAGGAAGTAATTAAGTGATCCACCGCATAAGTGGATATTTGTATTTTGATGATTTGCGATAAAAGTAATAACGTATCCATAACTTGTGTTCATACAAAACATAAATCTTATTTTGTCTAGAACACACGTGCCAAGTCTTATTTACAAAACTTAAAAAATGTTTGAGATACGAGCTATTGTAAATCTGCATGTGTCGTGGCCGCCATCGCCCCGGACAGAGCAAAACTCATTACCTTAGCGTACCACATTAAAAGAAACTTGTTTTTTACATGATGACTAAAGAATGTAATTGAGCTTCACTTAGACCAAAGTCACATATGTGCTTTAGTCACCATTTTGAAAAATGGCGACGGTTACAGTTTTGTCTTCAAACATGCTTTGTGAAGGCTACATATAACATAAAATAACATGAAGAATATTAATTGAAAGATATGATTAGGAATTTCTATAAACAGGGGGGAAATTGTAAGTAATTAGATGAGCGTAGCGAATGTATCAATCAATTCAAATGGTTCATTCTCTAAATGCGTGAGTTTTGTTCGTCGCACACCGGTCAAACGGTTCGACGGATCTGACAAAAATTTTAAACCGACACTCTTTGATACTCAAATTGACGATGTCAAGATGAACAGAAAAATCCATCAAGATGACAATCTACAAAAAAATAAATTACCGAAAACATTTAAGTTTTAATTTCTGTTAATTGAAACTTACGGACGGATTTCAGTAATGTTTTGAGCTCGTGGTAGAATGGGCCTATGGTAAGTCTGAAAAATGAGACCCTGTTCTCCCCCCCCCCCCTTTTCTCCCCAGTCCCACTTAAGATTCCTTCTTCTGCAATTTGCCCTGCCCTTCCTAGCTTCTGGACTCTCCTTATGACGACCCCCACGATATAAGAAAAATGGATCTTATTCGGAAGACGCCATGTGGCCTAAGTTGTCGCGTAGGTCACTAAATGCCAAATAATAACAATGTTTTATAATTATTTATATCCACAACAACAAAGGTATTGCCACTGTCTTGGTGAAAGTTAGTTTAACGTTGTAACTGTTACCGTCATTTTGTAAGCGCATTTGAAGTTAATATTTACGGCAATGTTCCCAAACACTGCCGCACTTATAATTATTCACATAGTAAATGTTGTATATCACTCTCACTTGTTTAGGTGTCCAATTATACAAATCGAACATTGCTCCAACACTGTGGAGTAGCAGTATTTTGTTGAATGAATAGAATCGCTCTCCATCCAATGATGTATTTTAGCTCCATAAAGAGCCAGTTAACATTTCCTCCTACACCGTTTACTTGTTGTGGATTGTCTTTAGTCATCGTGAGAGGATGGGGAAGTTCACGATTGTTGATGATTATTAAGACCCGTTTTATTTCCTTCTTTAAAACAAGCACTAGACGCGTCACTCACATCATGTCAGTACATAAACAGCCCACTGCAATTTTTCAATTTCTGCTAGCTTGCTCTGAAACCGAGAAATATTATTTCCTTTATTGACTGTGTTGGCAGATCCTGGCGATACCATTAAAATGACAACGTCTTGAGAATTTTGACCAATTAAGATAACTAGTAATCTGTATCATTACCAACTTCTGCAACTGGGGGACCACTGTCTGCCAAGTTTAATGTTGTCTCCACCAGTGCCTAATTTAGTGCGCAGCTGGACACTGTTTGCGAAGTTGCAAAAGTCATTTGCGCAGCTGCAATTTGTGATTTGCGCAGTTAAGAATGCGTCTTTAAAACGACTGATAGAATAAAAAATATGCTTCATTTTTATTTTATTTTTTAATCTTATAGGCCTTAATCTTTATACTAAAGCTACAAGTATATTCTTCAATTTCTTAACGGCTATTACACTTTGCATGTTTCCTGAGGAGGTGAGCGCTTGGTGAATCGCGGTAGTAAATCTAATAAAATGTATTAAAGACCATCTCAAACAATTTAAACACGTTCTTGAAAAAAGGTATAAAAAAAATCCCCTGCGGGGCTAACCTGGGGGACCGCGCCCCCCAGCCCCTCAATAAAATGTATTGAACACCATCTCAAGGCATTTAAACACGTTCTTGAAAAAAGGTATAACCAAAAAATCCCCTGCGGGGCTAACCTGGGGGACCGGCGCGGTCGGCATTTCAATACATTTTCAATAAAATGTATTGAAAACCATCTCAAGCCATTTAAACGTGTTCTTGAGAAAAGGTATAACAAAAAAATCCCCTGCGGGACTAACCTGGGGGGCCATGCCCCCCAGACCCCCCAATAAAATGTATTGAAAACCATCACAAGCCATTTAAAAACGTTCTTGAAAAAAGGTAAAACAAAAAATTCCCTGCGGGGCTAACCTGGGGGGCCATGCCCCCCAGACCCCCCGGCGCTTAGGCTCTAAAGACTTGTTTGCGCAGTTCCACTTTTTCCTTAAATTAGGCACTGGTCTCCACTATTAGAGTGCATGCAGCAGTTTTTGCATTGACAATGTTTATATCTTGAAACATTAACCGATTGGAAAACTTTTAAATAAGCCGGGCTTTATTCTGCCAATTCCCAGGAATGCGGCCGCTGACGTAAGCTTAGTACGCCTAGTAATATGCAATGCATGAGCGAATCTCCAAAGACAATTTCGTGTGAGGTGGTCGAGGCCATGTACGCGATGGAGATGGACCCCCCCACCCCCCCCCCCCCCCAACTATTATGTTGGTACTCTTTGCATATCTCAGTTCGTGTGTGCAAGTAACCGTTGATTGATGCAATAGCCTGTTCAAAATGTTTCGTTCTACTTATCATACCGTTATCATCAAATAGTGATGGTGATGGATAACAGACTAGAGTTGCCCTATCGCATTTGACTGTTTATCATCATGGGGGTCGTCATAAGGAGAGTCTAGCAGAAGAAGGGCAAATTGCAGAAGAAGGAATCTTAAGTGAGACAGGGGAGTAGGGGGGGGGGGGGGGAATGACATAGTTGGTCGTTTGATATAATAGAAGATCTGCAACTGTGATAAATAGTGACGAAAACACTCTTGATCGGTAGTCCGGAGTATTGTATGGTCACCTACCGTGCGGAACTCCCAATTTTAACTATTGTATGGTCACCTACCGTGCAGAGCTCCCAATTTTAACTATTGTATGGTCACCTACCGTGCAGAACTCCCGATTTTAACTATTGTATGGTCAACTACCATGCAGAACTCCCAATTTTAACAATTGTATGGTCACCTACCGTGCAGAAATTAAAACTTAAATGTTTTCGGTAATTTATTTTTTTGGAGGTTGTCATCTTGACGGATTTTAATGTTCATCTTGACATCGTCAATTTGAGTATTAAAGAGTGTTGGTTTAAAATTTT
This sequence comes from Isoperla grammatica, assembly GCA_945910005.1. Lineage (NCBI taxonomy): Eukaryota > Metazoa > Arthropoda > Insecta > Plecoptera > Perlodidae > Isoperla > Isoperla grammatica. The sequence goes on from OX246750.1 coordinate 5,711,518, forward strand.
GGTCAAATCCGTCGAACCGTTTGACCGGTGTGTGACGAACACAATTCGCGCATGGAGAGAATGAACCATTTGAATTGATTGATACATTCGCTACGCTCATCTAATTACTTACATTTTTTCCCCTGTTTATAGAAGTTTCCAAACATATCTTTCAATTAAGATTATTTATGTCATTTTATGTTATATATAGCCTTCACAAAGCATGTTTGAAGACAAAACTGTAACCGTCGCCATTTTTCAAAATGGCGACTAAAGCACATATGTGCCTTTGGTCTAAGTGAAGCTCAATTCAACTCTTTAGTCATCATGTAAAAACAAGTTTCTTTCAGTGTGTTGTTACTGACCGATGGGCTAAGGTAATGAGTTTTGGTCTGTCCTGGGCGATGGCGGCCACGACACATGCAGATATACAATAGCTCGTATCTCAAACATTTGTAAAGTTATGTAAATAAGACTCGGCATGTGTGTTCTAGACAGAATAAGCTTTATGTTTTGTATGAACACAAGTTATGGATACGTTATTACTTTTATCGCAAATCATCAAAATACAAATATCCACTTATACGGTGGATCACTTAATTACTTCTTTCTATTGTAATATGATAAATAACTAAAATTCCATACATTATTATTATTGATCATTATATTATCTTTCATTTGACACCACTCACGTAATTTTATGTTACATAGAGCACTCACAACAAGTGATTTAATGGAATACTGTTATCGCCGACATTTTCCAAGATGGCGGCTAACGCACAAGGCGGATTTTGGCGGACCTGAAGTATGTTATATAAAATAAAATTTGTAAGCGACCCTGAAAAAATCAGCTTTCTCCAAATTTTGTCCGGGTTAAAACCTAAAATTCCTCCTCTATAGGGGATTTATGCACCTTTTGACTCATGGTCACGGAAAATTCAATGTGGCATTAACTTTGCAATGGTGATTGATTTCTTTTTGTTTATAAATATATCTTTTAGTTGTTGTAGTTTTTGGTTTGTTAATTTTTTTATTATAACATGTATTAGTATATTTGTTTAAAATATTTATTAATAAATAATATAGGGCACCCTTCGTTAGAACGTTTTTCCTGTTTTATAAATTCTACGTTAATGTGATTGGTTCACCGTTCAATGTTTGTCATTGCCACATTAGCGACTAACAAAAATTTAAAAAATTATATGTTTGTGTGTTTGTAATGTTTAAGTTGGAACAAGGGATTGAAGGAAATTATGAGAGAATTTTCTTTAAACAACATTTGTAAGCACAAAGCAAAGGAAACAAGATAACCTTTATTTTTTTAAATTCTCAACCAACATCAAACACGAAAAAATGTGCATGTTATGCATTCCACATAGTTAACAAGAATATTTCTCTTCATAAATCCATCACTTACATAATAAACAACACGACTTAGGCACAGTATTGTAAAATATTTAGTGTTTTCACAATGGCAACCACCAATGGGAAGCCTGGATGACATGGATGAAACAACTTAGTACCTTAAAAAATATTTCATAATTCATGAACCCTTTAGCATTATAGTTAAAAACGAATGTTTTAAACTGAAGGATAAAATTGCTCTCTCTCTGTGCTAAGTTTTACGGCCTCTCACATATAAACGGCTGTTTGGTTGTTGAGGAATTGCACAAATCTGGTGCAACATCCCAATGTCCACGACTGACTGTTGACCACACTACGCATGTAGTTCCGCTAATCGGTCTGCCAGACACCCACTTGAAGCCGAGTATGTTGGCAACAAGTACACCTGTAACACAGAACAACGTTGATTGGTCTGCCAGGCATCCCCTTGAAGCCGAGTATGTTGGCAACAAGTACACCTGTAACATAGAACAACGTTGATCGGTCTGCCAGGCATCCACTTGAAGCCGAGTATGTTGGCAACAAGTACACCTGTAACACAGAACAACGTTGATTGGTCTGCCAGATATCCACTTGAAGCCGAGTATGTTGGCAACAAGTACACCTGTAACACAGAACAACGTTGATTGGTCTGCCAGGCATCCACTTGAAGCCGAGTATGTTGGCAACAAGTACACCTGTAACACAGAACAACGTTGATTGGTCTGCCAGATATCCACTTGAAGCCGAGTATGTTGGCAACAAGTACACCTGTAACACAGAACAACGTTGACCGGTCTGCCAGGCATCCACTTGAAGCCGAGTATGTTGGCAACAAGAACACCTGTAACATAGAACAACGTTGATTGGTCTGCCAGACATCCACTTGAAGCCGAGTATGTTGGCAACAAGAACACCTGTAACATAGAACAACGTTGATTGGTCTGCCAGACATCCACTTGAAGCCGAGTATGTTGGCAACAAGTACACCTGTAACATAGAACAACGTTGATCGGTCTGCCAGGCATCCACTTGAAGCCGAGTATGTTGGCAACAAGTACACCTGTAACATAGAACAACGTTGATCGGTCTGCCAGATATCCACTTGAAGCCGGGTATGTTGGCAACAAGTACACCTGTAACATAGAACAACGTTGATCGGTCTGCCAGGCATCCACTTGAAGCCTAGTATGTTGGCAACAAGTACACCTATAACATAGAACAACGTTGATCGGTCTGCCAGGCATCCACTTGAAGCCTAGTATGTTGGCAACAAGTACACCTGTAACATAGAACAACGTTGATCGGTCTGCCAGGCATCCACTTGAAGCCTAGTATGTTGGCAACAAGTACACCTGTAACATAGAACAACGTTGATCGGTCTGCCAGGCATCCACTTGAAGCCTAGTATGTTGGCAACAAGTACACCTGTAACATAGAACAACGTTGATCGGTCTGCCAGGCATCCACTTGAAGCCGAGTATGTTGGCAACAAGTACACCTGTAACATAGAACAACGTTGATCGGTCTGCCAGGCATCCACTTGAAGCCGAGTATGTTGGCAACAAGTACACCTATAACATAGAACAACGTTGATCGGTCTGCCAGACACCCACTTGAAGCCGAGTATGTTGGCAACAAGTACATTGTAACATAGAAAAAGGTGCCTTGTTGATTATGGCATTTGTCCCCAGATGTTCGAACTGTCCAATCACTGATTATGTGTTTCGTATTGGAAATATAGATATTTGATTTGAATCTCACAAAACGTTAAATAATTGTTTTTTAAACCGTGGAAAATGGGCTAATTATTAATTTTACAAACGTAATTGAATTGCTTTATAAAAGTACAGTTCCATGTTAACTTGGTGTGAGGTAACGTGAAGTGGTTCCACAATAACTTTGTGGTTGATGACGTCAGAGATGAGTGGGTATACGCCAACCACATGCCAGTAATTCAAATAGCTACCCACTGATTGGTCCTCTCACGCTTATCCATCACGAAAGCAGCCATAAGATTTCTACGGCACCAATTTATTAGAATGTAAGCTAATATGACATTAGTCCTTGGTCCTTAGCCCTTTTCTTTAGCCTTTCGACCTTAGTCCTTAGTCCTTAGCCTTTCGACCTTAGTCCTTAGTCCTTAGTCCTTAGTCCTTAGTCATTAGTCCTTAGTCATTAGTCCTTAGCCCTTAGTTTTTAGTCCTGAAAATAGCCTCGTACGACAAGCAGCGATTTATCTTTGTGTGTTTCCCACCTTGAAATTTGTCTTACCCTTATCGGTTTTCCATTTGCCGATTCCTCCAGTAATTCCTTCCAAAATGTCCCTCGTGTTATAAGCGCCGACAAAGATTGAACTGTTGTTCGCATAAGCGAGTACTAAACTCTCTTTGGCTGGCGTATCAATGGTCATGAGTACAGCACCTTCCTTCAAGCATTCGGCGCCAGCTTCCGTGTATGTCATAGGCTTCGTGGATTTCCTAATATTGCCAACACCGACGACTACTTCGTAAACGGGGGAAACTGGTGCTAAAAAAAAAGAAAGAAAAAAAGAAAAAACAGATACATATTATGTATTATAAATATATTACAATTTCACCTCAAAGTACTCTTAATTAATTTATGGTTGGTTCTAGTAATATCCGGAATCGGAAAGTTGGATGTTAGGGAAATTTACATTTAGTTTAGTTAATTTGAAAAATATTCGAAAATTAAGGTTTCCTCAGAATGGTGTTGTTTCCTTGCTTATTGAAGAAATCTGTCTTTGAACAAATTGAAAATATACACATATAAGCTATATATGTTCTGATTGGTTCATTAATGATTAATTAATGGATAACCGCCAACATTAAAACTGCGCGAAATAAGCGTTTTTGGTCATACCTCAAGACCGCAAACAACGTTAAAAATGTTACATAAACGCGAAGTTTCGATTCGATTCGTTAAAACTCAATACTTTATGCAATCCACGTGTTAGTTTGTAGTAATTACTTGTTTCAATTTTAATTAACTTACATTTAAAGTAAATTAACGACGGCAGTATTAATTATTATAATAAATGAACACATCTTTACATATTATAGTATTGTGTAAACCCAAAGAAAATGCTGGCGATCTACTGTTTTGAATTCTTCTATAAACCAGTAGGAAAAACTTTAAAAAGTGTTATTAATATTGCTTCGAGAATAAAACACAAGAAATGGAATGGTTAAATGATGATCACAATTACTTGTCGCCGTCGGAGTGACAGCAGTTGTATTCACTGCGCTGGTTGTGGCGGTGGTTACATTTGTTGTAGTGGCAACTGTGGTTGAGGTAGTGTTGGTACTATTGCTTGCCATCGCGACGGTGGTAGGTAGAGTTGTAACATTTACTGTTGTCATGTTGGCTGCTTTTGTAGTGGAGTTAGTAGTTACGTTAGCTGCCTTTTTAGTTGTTGATTTAGTTGACAGTGTAGAGTTTTTAGTTGGCTTTTTGGTAGTCGTTGGTGGTTCGGTGGGCGCCTCTGATTGATAAATGATACATAACACAATTAAATAATGTATATTATATATTGTTATATAGTTTTCCCTAGACTACCTTACACATGCTTTCGTCACAGGCGACTGGTTCGTAGCCAATCAGCGATCGGTATTGGCCCGGATGTGTCTCGGGCGGTTCGCTGGTTGGCTACGACTGCCCCGGATGTGGCGAAAGCAGATGTAAAGTAATCCTGGGACAACTATACGTTTAAATGAAATACATAAGGACCACAATTTGCGGAATATAAACCTAGTAGAGATACAAATTTTTAATCAAAATATCAATTCTGTGTCAAAAATAAATTGATGAATTATTTCACAACTTTCCTACCTTCGCAAATGAAATACATAAGGACAACTATTTTCAGAATATCAACCTAATAGAGATACATATTTTTAATCAAAATATCAGTTCTGTGTCAAAAATAAATTTATGAAACTTTCCTACCTTCGCAAGTGAAGACTTCATTGTCCCATTTGCCAGGGAACTTACACACAATAGTTGTGTATTCCTCCACCAGGTTATAACCTGGTGGACAGCTCACAAACTCCGCTACAGTTTTGATCGGAACCCTTTCTGTGCAGTCTATGCCCAGCCCATGTCGACTCTCCAACCGCTCGTGAGTGCAAGTGATGTTAACTTCACCTACGTCGAGTCCGCTACAGCCAAACAGCCGCGCCTTTCTTGACTGGAACGTCAGAAAATACCTAAAATATTTTCTAAAGAGGACGTGGCATAAAATAACATAAATAAATAAATTCGTATCTATAGTCTACCCACTCAGTAACATATATAACACAGGGTACGCACAATACCAAAACACAACAATAAAACAAATGAATTGAAACGATGGACAAAGAAGCTGTAAAAAAAATATGAAGTTCTGAAGTTGTAAAAAACAAACTTTCAGAACGTTTACAAACTTTCAGATAGTTGCTGTCCATTACTGAACATAAATGTTAACTGGCGAGCAGTTACTATCGTTACCAAAACTCTAATTATTTGCAAAGATATTACTTTGACAGCTTGTTGTTTGTCCACCAGTTCAATTCATTTATTGCATTGTTGTAGTTTGGCTGTTACGTCAGTTGTGCGTACCTTTTAAAGCTTATTTATCTTTATTGTTGTTATGTTCGTATTATTTTGTGTTATTATAACACAAGACTTCATGAGAAATGTTCCTAGAAATAATCAGATATTTTTTACCAGCCAATTTGTTCTTCATAATGCAAGGTTCAAGAAGAGTAGGGGCGTGTTTGTATTCAAAAGTTTCTAATTTCTTCAAACAGCTACATTAACCTATGCACAGGGATCGGGAATAATGACCAATACTACGTACAAGTGCAATATTGGCACAATAAATAATTTTTGATTGATTTCGTCTTCTCTATTCAGTAATAAACTAATTTACAAATAGACTTAAAAAATAAATTGCACCTGCATTAGAACAACTTATAATACTTGTAATTAACATATGGTTTACAATCTTACAACTTAAGATTACAGAATAATTCGATTGGTATGATAGAAACATTATTTTTTACAATCGTTACCTTCATTTATACTTCTATATTTGATAAGCGGCTGGCCTAGCGTTAAAATGCAACTCTAGTATTTAGTCTCACCTGAATTGTTGCTTGGACAGCTTTGAAACCATAAGGGTTGATGTTACTCATTGTTTGGGCGTGCTCTACTCCAAGCAACGCGTGAGGAAGAACCACCTACATAGAACAAACTATTATGAAAACTATAAGATATATAAGATATAAATATAAATATTATATAATACATAAATAAAATAAAATATAAATATAATAAAATAAATATAATATATAATATAATATATAAATGTATAGAAAACAATTACCAAACTATTATAGTACAAACGAAACTTAAGTAAGGAAAAATTGAATATTTATATAAATTTCTATCAAAAATCCTAGACAACGTTACGGGGAACAAGATTAAGGTTATAAATAAACCAGTTTATTTCTAACCATTACTTTCCATTTTCACCATTTATTAGTAGACAAATAACTCAACAAGTGGCTTAATGTATTTCTGCAAATGTTTAACTGGAGATTTAGCTAGCTTGTGTTAAATCGTGTTTTGGATTTACTAATCGTAATCAAACACCAATCAGAATTCTTACACGGACAAACATACGTTACACTTACATAGATTTGTTTAGGCTGTGTGTTCACCTTACTTGCGAAGCACTCGATTAAGGTCTGTTAACATTGCACTAAAATGATTTTAAAATTGTCTAAACGAAAATAAAAATATCCCATCTTATAGAAAATGTAATGCTTTTTCTTATGAATGGTTGTATTCCAATAAATATACCCGTTTTGCAGATGTTTTTAATTAGGTGTGAAAGATGTCCAGAAACATCACAATGCAAATGGTAATTAAAAACATCTGAAGATCGGAAATATTGATTGGAACAAAGAAGCATTTGTAAGAAAGTCCACTCAATTCTCTACATGATGAAATATTTTGATTTACATTTAGGACAATTTTAACAAATTTTTAAGCAACTTTAACGAAGCGAAATTCAACAGGGAGTTTCGCAACCTGGGTGGACAGACAGGTTTAAATTCTTGAATAGGTATTGTGTTACATACCAGGGCCTGGATTCACAAAGATGCGTTACTCTTAGTTGTCCTAAGTTAGGCAAATCCTAGCTAGATAAATCAAGATAAATCATGTCTAGGTATTAATACACATTCACAAATCAAATATTATTTGTTAAATTGTTCATATTTTACTATATTTTATCTTTATAACATTGCAGAACGACATATTGGTGATTAATATCACTAAGATTTGCCTAAACTAGGACGTCTTAGCACTAGGCACCTTTGTGAATCTGGGCCCAGAATATTAAGGATCAGTATCTTACCATCAGTATGAACGCGGACACCAGGACGCTTAGAGTTGACGCCATTGCTCCTTGTCGGACAACCAGGAGTTGAGTAATGAAACACAGCTCGAATACTTGATGAATTTATAGCTGGGCATGTATGCACCCTATTCTGAATCCTTTACTTTCGGCAAGTTGAAAGAAAACCATTGAAATCTCGACCAACATTATTGCAAACCCAGAATTCAATGCCCATATATTATACACCGACAGACAATGTATTATTGTATTCCAATGTCATTTCTTTATTAGATTTTAATGTATAGACGGAATTTCTCGAGAATATGCCTAATGATATTGTCACGAGATTACCAAACATGGAAATGAATAAACATCAAAAGAAAGTACATTTAATGCCGCCAGTATCAAAACGATACCCCGGATACAAAAGTACCCCTAGCCTAGTCATGAAGTCATGGGCGATGTAATCTAGGCGCTTCATCGTTGTGAAAAGCGGCGCATCAAAGCGGTCATTCGTGCATATCTTTTGTAATCTCTTTGCACATTGTTCTACACATCCTTTGCCTTTGCGGTTTACCAATCACCGCCGACTATTCTCTTGTTTATAACTTCTTCAAAGTCAACTTGATCTCCGCCTAGCGGAGGCTGATAGAGCTCCCAAACTAGGTCGTTGCACAAAAAAGATAATCAGTCAAACTATGATCAAAGTACTTCATATTTAGCGCTGCTTAAGATCGGTTAACACACTTATTTAATATTTACGATTTGAGGTATAACAAAATCAAATCATGGATTTATAATAGTACCTACGGTACTAGATGTCTAGCTCTGTAGTAAGCGGTGATCGTATAAAGTGCAGTGAGATTTGCAATGCATTATGGGTGGCAGGCATTTTGTTCCTGGTTGTCAATGTCAAGGACAGCTGTTAATTGTTGTTTCGTTATTGTTTGAGTTAATTGTTACGCCTAGTAACATGTTAACAAATATCAAATCGTCGCGTTTTTGTTTTCTTTGTTTTCTTTGGTGTTTGATTAAAGAAATACGATATTAAAATTAAGTTAAACTATAGGCCTAGGCCTAGGAGGCCCTATAGCCCTAGGGCCTAGGCTTAGGAGGCCCTATAGGACTAGGCCCTAGACCTAGGTGGCCCTATAGGCCTAATCCTAGGAGGCCTAGGGCCTAGCACTTCAGTTGAAGTCTATGAGCCTACATTAATTTTGTATTTTTCAAAATTCGAGTGCAAAAATCTAAACGTTAAATACCCATTACCCGTAGAATAATAATTGCTTGACGGTCGCGTGAAAAACCACCACCTGCGACCATAGAGAAATAACCGGGCTAGCGACTACGATGCTAATTTTGTCACCAGTTTTGACAGATCACAGCCTTGGATGAGTCCATTATAGATGATCAATCAGAGTCAACCTCAAACTCATCCAGAAGGCTGTAATTTAAGGAACAAAATGGCGTCAGCCGCTCGTCGGCCGGATGTACCTCAATGAAACAGGAAGTTCCATTGAAGCTAGACCTCCTGATAAGATACAACTCCATGATCAAATCAAGCCAAATGCATTATGGCGTTTACACACTTTGCTAGGATTTAAAATTTAAGGAAACCATAGCAACGTTAGCTCTTATATTTAAAATTCTTAGCCCAGCTAATGAGAGGCGACGTTTTATAAATCCGGCCAATGGCAGCGATCCTTAGTAAAACAGTTTAGAAAATAACACATTAAACCTTCAATCTTAAATAAGTGTGTAAACTGAACTGAAGCAACTTCCATTATTGATGATTTAGCAATAACACAACAATGAATAATTGACAGTTAATCTTTTACTCATGATAGTTAATTTTCTTGATACCAAAATACATCTCGTCGAAAATTTGTGGAAATAATTGGAAGAGGTACTTTCTGCAATAAAGTGTAAACGGTTTATTTTAAAGTAAAACTGGCATTAGGTTCTTTATTTCTATTACTACATGAGTTTAATATTTGACTTACAAAATGTAACATGTATTACGCATACTTTGATGGTTATAATAATGCTACAATATGTACTAAGTAGAGTTAAAAACATTCAATATTATAGTGAAACCACACATTATTTGACGAATAATATTTATAAACAAAAGTAAACAAATTGCTGTGATATTGGAAATGACTCACACTTCTATCTTAATACATTATGTGTTGAACAAAAAATCAAAACTTAAAAGCCACGTTCAATAATATTGTGTTAAAGTTTTGTAACGATCGATCTCCTCACTGTTTTAGGCAGACGTAGGCTTGTTTACCGTTGTAACAATAGTCGTTTACGACATCAAGATATGCATTTTTGGTAGTGATAAACACCATACATGATGTGCCTTTCGCCCAAGGATGGGAAGTGTCAATCCAAGTTATTAGTGATGTACTGCTCATGGCGACACCTGAAATCAAAAAACACATTAAAACCGATCGTTATTATAATTAATGCATAATTACACTTTCATCGGCACAGAACTTCTAAAGTGGCCGTCAACTAAAGCGTTCATCCGATAGATGGATAGATATTTGGGCTTAACGTCTTATATTTTTGCAACTTGGCTAATCAAGACGATGAGTGGGGGAAATATGGAGATGACATACGGGGCTGTTTTGAGGAAAGGGGCAAGTGGGAGGGCGGGAGGTTTAGATAAAGGGGGAAGAAGGGGGTTGGGAGGTTGTGGACTGCATTTCGTCTGACTTCTCCTCGAACTGTCCGGCTAGGGTGGCCTTATACTGGCATAGCTCTCGGGATCAACAAAGCACGCAAACCTACCCACCACGATAAGGTAGCAGTCCATGGGCAGGAGTTATGCGGAATGTCTTCCCCTCTTACCCCCATCCAGTGTCCGCGCACTGGCGAGGAGAGGCAGTGAAAGGTCTCTAGGCAATGTACACATACAACTGTCAAGGACTACTAGCCAATATTAAAACCCGCGAAATTAACGTATTTTCGTTGTATCTCAATAACGCCACACAATATCGAAAAAGTGACAACTACGCTTATTTTGGATTCGTGAGAGCTCAATACCGTATGAAAAAGATTTCGTAGATTGTAGTAATTATAGTTGTTATTTCTAATAAACTTGTGAATAAATTAAATTAGAAATAATAATCATAATAACTGAAAACTAACAAATCTTTTTGCTACGGTATTGAGCTCTCACGAATTCAAAATAAGTGTAATTGTCACTTTTTCGATATTGTGTGGCGTTATTGAGATATGACAAAAATACGTTAATTTCGCGGGTTTACTTCTATGTCAAAAACCGCACAAAATTTCGATTTTTAAATTATATCACAAGAATGGGCTTCGAAATAGAAAATCTGAATCAAATCAACAGCGCACTGTGGTTTAGTAATCCCTACACATTGAATGCACTAAGTCGTGACTTATATTATAATCAGTATGTTTTTTTATAAATAATTAATTTAATTACTAATTAATGAATTATAATCAAAATACTAAGCTAATGGTTACAATATTTTATTCAGTATGTAGAGATTACCAAAGCACTGTTCGCTGCTGATTTAGATTTTCAATTTATTGTTGCAATCTTGAGATATAATTTAATAACGAACATTGTCTGCGGTTTTTGACGTAGAGACTACCCTTTCCTCTTAAGTACAGGAGTTGTTGCTATGGAATTGTGTAATTACATGCTATTTTCCGTAAGAAGAACAAACTCCATAACAATCATAAGTGTGTGATTTGTTTATGGTTGCTATTGAGTTTGTTCTTCTCACGGAAAACAGCATGTATCGTCGCCGGTGCGCGGACGCTGGTGAGGTAGAGAGGGGACTACATTCTGCATAACTCGAATGAACGCTTTTGATGACGGCTACTGTAGGATGGATTGGTCATATGGAGAGACTGAGGTTGGAAAGAATAGGATCTTAAGTGGAGAATGTGAAACAGATGACGGGGTTACCGAACGGTAGAAAGAACAACAGGCGCGTAGGAAGGAGGGGGAGGGGGGGGGGGAATGGGAGTGATTCCCTTCCCCACTTGTTCCTGTGACCCATCCAATTTAGCGTGTTAGCCACATCCCGACATACAATACCACACGGACACCCGGGTAAACATTCACCAACTAAATTTCATATTTCACCAGTGAATAATAATTGCAGAAACACAGAGGGCCCCACGCCCCGGAGAAAGCCAGAATCTTCGTCACAAGACACATTTCCTCTGCCTTTGTCTTCACTTTGTAGCATTACAAAATAAAAGCGAATGGGTGCTTGAAGGTCAGTGGCGTAATTCAGGAAGGAGCGGGTTAAGGCCCTCAAAACGTATTTATGAAAGCCTAAAAATCGAAAAAGAACTAATATAGCAAGAAATTTTTCGCCTTCGGTGAAAAGACCTCCGGTGGCTGGGGCTCCGCCCCAGACCCCGCAAGTTATTCGCGCTTCGCGCTCACGATTCTTCCACCCCCCCCCCCCGCAGTTGATTCCTACGCGCCTGAAGACCAAGAGGGAATTGGATAAACTTGATCGTAGAAGACGCTGTTGAAAGAAACTAATCTTGGTGCACTTGTGGAGAGAGAGAATCAGTGGGAGGACAGGAAGGAGGAGTGGGAGGATTGGAGACATTTTTTAGAGAAGCCGGAGCACGATAAGAAAGATACCGACTGAGCCTGGCAATATGAGCCATTGATAGTTCCATACCCTAGACAAGAGTGAGTAGGTGAGGTAATAGAATATATCGTAAAATAGATTTAATTTTTGTCTTTGAATAAAAAAAACTTCACGCGCATTTTTTTTGCAGACAAAAATGTTTGAATTTTGCGACTGGAAACGTTTCAATACAGTGCTCGATTTTACTTGCACCGAACACTAGTGATAATATCAGGGACTGAACAACAACAAGAATTACAAAATCAAATTTGAAAACAATAATTAATACCTGAAAATGAAAAAATCATGAATCAAAAGATTTGATTTATACAAAGAATTGGAAAAGGTGAAACCGGAAAAAGAAAAAAATCATCTTAAAAAATAATCACCTAGAAAAAGACTTATTTGAATGTTTAGAAGAAACAGAAATATTTTAATTTTGATTTCAATCCAAGTAAACATTTAAAATTTAGAATAATGAAACAAATACTTTAATCGAACAACTAACTTACCTTGTGGAGAAGTCAATACATTATTAACTAGTGTAAATCCAACCCACATAGAATTTCCATAAATAGTACCCGCAGAAAAGCTTGATTTTGAAGCAAAATCCGTAACGTATACTTTTTTGGCAGGGGTGTCGACATTAAGAAGGTAGGCGCCGTCCTTTTTGCAGTCGGCTACAGCAGCTGAATAGCTTGCCACTTCAGGGGATTGTTTAACTACGCCAATGTCTGCCACCAATACGTAGCCTAGTGGTACTACAACAAGAAAAACAAACACATTTTAGAAAAGAAAAGACAACCAGTCTGGGACAAGTGGTTCAAAATTAGGAACATTTTAACCTTTTTAGCAGTATGCTTGTATGTTATACGTGTGGTTAAAAAAAGAGTCAAAGAAGGTTTACCCCCCCCCCCCCCAAATTTAAAATGAGGTAAAACATGGTTAGGCCCTGTTTTAAGTGTGTTCATAAAAGGACCATGTTCCAGTTCAAAGTCGTGGACAGGAAAAAATATTTGTGAGAATATGAAATAACTAGGTTGAAATGAACTCACTACTCAAAACGTTAAAAGTTATGTTTGGACAGACTGTCATTTTACTCATATTATGGTGTTTTGTCATTTTACTCACATTATGGTGTTTTGTCATTTTACTCATATTATGATGTTTTGTCATTTTACTCATAGTATGGTGTTTTGTAATTTTACTCATATTATGGTGTTTTTTCATTTTACTCATATTATGGTGTTTTGTCATTTTACTCATACAATGGTGTTTTGTCATTTTACTCATATTATGGTGTTTTGCCATTTTACTCATATTATGTAGTTTTGTCATTTTACTCATAGTATGGTGTTTTGTAATTTTACTCATATTATGGTGTTTTTTCATTTTACTCATATTATGGTGTTTTGTCATTTTACTCATATTATGGTGTTTTGTCATTTTACTCATAGTATGGTGTTTTGTCATTTTACTCATACTATGGTGTTTTGTCATTTTACTCATATTATGGTGTTTTGCCATTTTACTCATATTATGATGTTTTGTCATTTTACTCATAGTATGATGTTTTGTAATTTTACTCATATTATGATGTTTTGTCATTTTACTCATAGTATGGTGTTTTGTAATTTTACTCATATTATGGTGTTTTTTCATTTTACTCATATTATGGTGTTTTGTCATTTTACTCATATTATGGTGTTTCGCAACGTCACCTGTGATCATGCGCATCTACAAGTAGCATACGTCTTAAGAATAGTCAAATGAAAGCCAGGAAGTGTTTACTTATTGAAAATAATCACCCGACAAACATTTTTAAAAAATCACGGTTATATCACCTTGTTAAAGGCCAATTATTCAGCATTTTCATGGTGTATAGATGACTTGCAATATATTTTTTGTCGATTTGCACACTTCTACAAATCTTTGTTTATATTCAAATTAAAACTATCCAAAATCTCGGATGAGTCAAATTCCTTCTGAGAACACAAAACTCTGCACTTTAAGCTTAAACCTTGTCACAAAATAAGTTAATCTTCTCTTATTTTCTTCACAAAGTAGGATTTCACGAATTTCCCAAAATCAATATATTTTTATTTCAAATATGTAGGCTATTAATCTCAAATGTTCAAGAATAAATGTCTATATAACGTTTCTCTCTGAGAATATTTTTTCGCCATGAATAGCTCAGATCAAGAGTTGATGTGTTTAGAAAATCAATTCTTTTTTGATCTTAGATATCGATTTTGTTCGTTTATTTACCTAGAGTAAAACTAGCCCAGTCCCATTTCCAAAATAAGTTTTTCAATCGATAGTTTTGTAGGCTACTTACGTGCGGTTGTAGCTACCGTAGTTGTTGTTATTTGGGTTGTAGTAGTAGCAGTAGTAGTAGTAGTAGTAGAAGTTGGTGTTGCTGTTGTTGTTGTAGGCGAAGTAGATGAAACTGAAGTGGACGAGATTGTTGACATTGCGTCAGAGGAGGACATAGTGGGTGGGGATGATGTCGAAATAGGAGTAGTTGTGAGTGTTGAAGGAGGAGCTATGGTCAATTCGGGCGTGGTTAGAGATGAAATGGGTGTGGTTGTGGTTGAGGTGGGCGTTGACGTGGTCAAAGCCGCAGTTGTTGTTGTCAGTGTGGCGCCAGTGGTCACCGGTGTAACGACTGATGATGTAGAGATAGTAGAGGCCACGGTTGTAGGTACAGTAGTAACACTTGTTGGCGGTGTGTTGGTAGTGCTCACAGTAGATGTTAGGTTGGTAGTAGTGTTTGCTGGTTTCTTAGTTGTTGTCGGTGTTGTTGCGTTCTTGGTAGTCGATACCTTCTTGGTTGTTGTTGTTGTAGCGTTTGTTGTCGGCTTCTTGGTTGTTGTCGGGGCCTCTGTCGGGGCCTCTGAATCCATAAGAATGTGTGAATTAGCAATAACAGCAACGAACTGTTTGGACACTTTTCTTAAAAGTATTTGTATTATTAGATGTGGATCATCAGAATAGTTGGCGAAAATGCGTTGGTTCATGGTAAAAGATATATATTAGAAAGAAAAACACTCAAATTTGTATTAAACCCCTCCCTCTCCAGTGTGTTGGTTTGAAACTTTAGTGTTTAGGTCACCTGTGCATAAATGCATAAACTTATTATCACATTTGCATTTATTGTTATCTAATTAGATATAGAAGCTAATTCTTGATGAAGGACGTTTTACTATTTTGGACGTGGCTCGTCTTTGCACCGTCTTCAACGTTACCAAAAGTCTTTTGTTTGCATTATTGATTTGAAAACTACCTCTTAATTGTCATCAGCATGAAGAAATGAAACTGAAGAAAACTCCACCTTGTTCGGGATAGTTACGATTATAGTTCCTTGACACTACACTTAGGAGGCTACGCATTTTCAAGTAAACTATTGATTTGTTAGAAGACGTTAGTATGCTTAATTGATTTGAAAACTCCATCTTAAATCTTATTAGACCCTTCACCAGCAAAAATAAACAAAACTGTAAGAAGCTCTAAATGGTTCGAGAAAATTGGGTATATATGTCCGTGACACTGTACTTCGAAGGCTACGCATTTATACCTAAACTCTTGATTTTATAGAAGACTTGGGTATGTTTAATTTACTTGAACTCTCCATGTTAACTGCCATTAGTCTATCCATCAGCATGATGAACAAAACTGTAAGAAACTCAGCCTTGTTCGAGACAATTGCGTGTATACATCATTGACACTACACTTTAAAGACTTCACCTTTAGAAGTAACCTTTGATTTGTAATTTTCGAAGTGACAGCTCGTCAAACTTCCATAATTATCTCAAAATCAATGGTTTGTCACGCAGATTTTTTAACATATTAATGGTGCTTAAAATAGATGTAGTTGATATAAGCTGGAAGGAATAAAATCAATTAAATATACACAGGTTCTCTTACAAATCGATACTATGTGTTTTACGTAGTTTCCGAATGACAGCAGGAGGAAAAGTATGTTATCATCTCAAATTCTGTGGTATGTCACGCATGCATGTTCATATATGCTTTAAGAAGTTGTATTTAAAATTAACTATATGGAATCAAATTCAATGAATATACTCAGGTTCTCATACAAATCGCTACTATGTGTGACAACGAAATTTATAATGCCAGCTAGTCCAACTTCCGTAATTTTCTATGTTTGTATCTTTTATTGTAATTATCTTTAAATCTGTGGTATGTCACGCAGGTTTCTTTACATTTGCTTAAAAAAAATGACATTGACAATTATTGGAAGGAATCAAATTCAATGAATACACTCGGGTTCTCTTACAAATCTATAATTTGTTTGAAATTACGTAATTTCCGAATGACAGCCCCTGAAACCTACGCAATTATCAAGAAATGTGTGGTATGTCACGCAGGTTTCTTTACATATGCTTCAAAAAGATGTAATTGACATTAATTGGAAGGAATCGAATTCAATTAATATACTCAGGCTCTCTTACAAATCGTTACGATGTGTGACATTACGTTATTTATAATGACAGCCCGGCAAACGTCCGTAATTATCTCAAAATTATCTCTTGATTTAATAGAAGACGTTAGTACGGTTGGACGGGGGTTGGTTTTGGACTTCACCCTTGTTTTCGTCTTAACGACCGAGAAAAATAAAAAAAATAATCCTTCAGTGATTTATTCATATTACGTATTTATTTCTGGGACATACGTCAGACACCGAGATCTGAACTCAGATTAAACTTTAAATGTAAACGCATTGTTACTTCATGCATTATGTGTATCTCCCACTCGGTAAATAAATTCCTAGAAACAATAAATAGAGTAGAGAAATGTTTGCGTCATCCAAAGCGATGGATTTCTTCTAATAGTGGGAAGATACCAAGAATTGGCAGGTGTGAAAAGCAGATGGATGTTGATAATGTTACTAGAAAGGCATTGACGTGATGTTCATACATTACAGGATGTTGAAACCTTCGATTTCTAGCTGACAGAATCAGTTGAGCGTGAATTGAAAAAAAACTATGAAGAATGCTGAAAAGATGAAATTTTCGGAAACGTTATACGTATCCATTTTTCATTGTTAACAATTCTGCTTTAACCTTAAAAACTACTCAAATAAAATGTGTTATGATGTCGAAGACCAACAACTAAATTTTGGCGTCTGTGTTTGAATTTAACTTTATTTAAACACATCAGGCAAACCAAAATTGACTATTAACATGTAAGCATAGTCTAGAGTTCAGTTGAATGCAGGCAGTAAAATGCTTTTCTTATTTACTTTTTGGTTGATCTTTCGCCGATTGTATTATTGTTGTATTATAATGCAAATTTAAATTGATGTTATTCATGATATTCACAATCTGTGTAAAGCCGCAGTGCTCAGTCAAGTATAATGTTAATGTATGTTAATATTATAAGTTTAATTTGTTTCAATTTTCGTTTTAAAATATTTCATAGTATTAGTCTTGCATTGATTGGCAACAACTTTGGCTGCAAAGACCGATACATGTAAATACAGGTTCTACTACATCATCGTTAATGCAATGCTTCTCAAAGTTATCGGATGTGCTTCTAAAATATTAGTGGTGGGTCAAATTTAAATCACAAACTAAAAATATTTCAAAAAGAGTTAACTTGAGAACATTACATTTACATGCACATTTTCATTTTATTAGTTGATTTAATTTAGTAAAAAGTAAAAGTAAACGTGAACGTAAAAGTAAAAGTAAATTGATTTACTTAATTTTAAATTATAGCTTAAACAAACTTAACAAATTGTAGTGGATAAGTTATGAAATAATCTTACCTTCACAGGTGAACATTTCCTTGTCCCATTTCCCAGGGAACTTACACGTCAGCATGACGTAGTCTTCCGCCAACTTAAAGCCGACTGGACAATTGACAAATATAGCTTTAGTCTTGAGAGGAACTTTTTCAGAGCAGTCAATTCCCTTTCCGAATTTACTCTCCAGCTTTTCATTGGTGCAAGTTATGTTGGCGTCCCCTGAATCAAGTCCCTCACATCCCATGAACCGGGACTTTCTTGCCTGGCAGGAGCAAAACACTCTTATCAGCACATTTTCAAAATAAAATTCAGAACTATTAACAGTGACACATTCAAAATAAATCAAAATTAAAATTAATCCCTTTGAACATTAGAATCTGATATATGGTTGGCAATGCCTTAATGAAGAAAAATAGCCATGAACTCGAACTTTTGTGTTGAACATTGTAAATGTAATGTACATTCTGTTTTGGACGGTAAGGTCTAGTATAAAATATGTAGGGTGTATTTTTAATCTGCTCTTACCTGAATGTTCGCTTCAACAGGTTTGAAACCCCATGGATTCAAGTTCCTACCAAAATTATAGTGTTCCGCTGCAAACAATGCTTCGGGTAGTACAACCTAGGATAGAAGTAAGTATAGTATATGACTCACTTAGACATTAAGATACATAAATCACTTATGCAGTGTTATCGAATTGACAACATTGAATTTATGAACACTTACAAGTGATAGGGGTCTACCAACTTTTTTTCACGCTGGCCACAATAAATAGGAAGCCTGGTTGCTATGGTGAAAAGTTACCGTCGTAACTTACATACATATTTAATAAAATCTCTTTTAATTTAACTAATGATAAGAATTAAGAACTGCAGTTTCGTTTCGAAGGAACTAAATTGTACTTATAATGAATGTAATGTATGAAGTAATACGTGTGTTATTATAATATATTCTCTGATTATCGTTATAATCTGAGATTTTTCAACATGTTTTTTCAATATTAAATCCGTATTTATTTAATGCTACTCTTTTAACTTTCAGTCAAAAGTAGAAAGAGATTTAGGCCTGCACTCTTTTAAGTTTTATACTTTCGCTAGTATTATATTGTATTTTATAATATTTTGTTTGTATGAAACATTCTTAAATTTTCAATTTTCTTTTAACAAGTTGCCAAATAGGTCTAAAAGTACAGGTAAAGTTGGACATATTTCTTACCGTCAGTACGACTGCGACCACTGCTACGTGTAGAGTTAAACTCATTTCTTCGGTTCTTCAGACCAACTGTTGGGCAACTGAAACCCGCGCAAGCTTCACACTCGCTTTTATAACTATCCTAAGCAGTTAGTTTTCAGTTTCCTGTTTTGGAAACTTTGTTAAAATAAAGCGAATTACTAAATATCATTGTTCGAATAACAATGAAAAGAACACCGTAGGTACTGCTTTCGAAAAATATTTAGCAGAATTATCGGTTCTATGCGTGTTTGACACTGGCCAATCCTATAGTGTGTTGGCACTGTTATTTGTATTTAAGTTTGATTTCCGTGCACAAAATTATCAGAAATCGTAAAAATACGTGAGCACAATGTAGGTCTAACAATAGTGAGGCGTATTGGAAAAGAGTAATTCAGGGAAACCGAATCCAAATGTCGATTGGAAAAGATTGAGGTTTGTTCTGAGTATTGTTTTTGTTTCGATAATATGTTATCGGGTTTGCATCGTCAAGGACAAAACTTAAAAATAAATCTAGTTTTTTCGTACAATGGATTGTTTTCTGTTCCTATATTGATGATAAACAATGGGCAATAAAATGATGTGTTGGTGCGTAGCATGGTTAACCCCAAGGTCTACTGGATTTACTCCTAGCGGAGTAATTGCGAAGCGCAAAGTGCGCGCGCGTTACAAGCGATCTAGTGGACCTTGGGTTAACCCTACCGAAACAGGTGGCTTAGGGCCGGTATTTCAATGTCCAGTTAGAATCTACTTTTCAGTTAAATTGTTTTCACCATGACAACGGCCAATAGAAAAACACCAAACTGGGCTTACCTTGCAGTGCACCTATCTTGCTGGGATAGGCCTGCACTGCTGGAGGCTCGCCAGCCAGCCCGTGTAGGCTTGACTCGCCTATGTCTTGCTACCACCCTCAGGTGAGAGGCGAGTCTTGGCTACACGGGGTGGGAGCTGGGAAGGTTTCATGTGAAGAGAGCGGCTGGTGAGCGGCCAGTGTTGATTCAGGATCCGTAGAGGTCGGTTTAGACCTCGGTAAGCGGATGGTCTGTGAGTCGGGTCGACCACAGGGGATTGTACATTCATATATTCTATCTACTAATAAACAGTCATACTACCTATTCAAGTAATTGTATTTTAACCCCGCTTCCCTCACTTCATATTCACGCAACTGGTCGACACACCGTTGCATTTGGGGGCTCGTCCGGGATCGAATAAAACGAAGTTTTTTTTTATGAAGTTGAGGTGGGGAAGAGGACAACAAGACACAGTTACGACAATGGCTGAAGTAAGCCTACCAGCTGAGCTGCTGCAACAGATTCTGCACTTGGGAGCTGAAGATGTAGCTAACCCAGAGCGACTACGAGAAGCCTTAACAGAGCGTCTAGCCCGTGATCCAGCCCAAGCTGTTGTTACGACAGACGAGCGACGCCACTGGACGCCGTTGAAGATACCGGTACCCACGTTCATTGGCTACCACGACGACAAAACTCCTAGCCAGTTTATCCAAGAGATCAAGAGGTTTGGAGTTTCCCAAGACTTGGACGAAGACGCGCTGTTGAAGAGGGTGGTACCCGTTGCATTGGTGGGCGCCGCCCGGCGCTGGTGGGACTTCAGCGGGGGTTTCGACGACTGGGGACGCTTTGTGGATGCCCTGCAGCGAGAATTTGGAGCAATAAACTACATTTCCGCGCTGCAGATGGAGCTAAACTCACGGTCGCAGCACCCAGACGAACCTCTGTCAGCCTACGTTCAAGCGATCGCGGGGTACTACAAGCAGATCGGTGGGGACGTCGGAGAAGCAGAGAAGGTGCAGCGGGCCATTCGACAGATGCATCCCGAGTTTCGTCGACTGGTCCACGGAAGAGAATTTGCTTCGTTGCGGGAGTTGGCGGCTGCTGGACCAGAGCTTCAAGCGAGCGTACTGCAGGATCGTTTGTACCGACCGCCGCCGCCGGCCGCGTTCTCTGTGGAGCCGAGCCTCGCTTGGTCGCCGAGGGAAGGAAGGACCGACGCCAACAGTACTGCAGCATCGAGCGTTAGTCAAGTAGCAGGGCAGGTGGCAACAGTATCTTCCGCGTTAAATTTAAGAGACTATAAAACAGTTGGGTTTGCAGCTCTCGATCCGTTCATGCACAGCCATGTTCCAGCGTGGGTGACGTACTATGAAGGAACTGCATCGGGGTCACAGGCGGTGACAACTAATAGTAACAGCACAACAGTAACGGGGCGAGAGGGGGTGTCGGATAGGAGGTCTGAATGTTGGGCCTGCGGCAGTCGTTTCCATTTTAAGAGAAACTGTCCAGATAGGCTAAAGGTAGACGCACAGAAGGCAAAAAACGGGCAGTGACCGTCATGACCACGTTGGGTCATGATGGTCAGATCCAGGATCACTCCCATCCGCAGTCCCTTGAACCTTTGACACCTATTCCCACACAAACACGTACAAACACTAACACAAAGCCTGCGTGTTCATTAGCCGACCGTGCAGATGCGTCTGCTAGCGTTGGTGAACATGCAGGTACACGTGAAAGCTATTCGGCACCAGCGCTGCTAGCGAGTAACATTACCACACATTCATACTTAAACACTAATACAAAGCCTGCGTGTTCATTAGCCGACCGTGCAGATGCGTCTGCTAGCGTTGGTGAACATGCAGGTACACGTGAAAGCTATTCGGCACCAGCGCTGCTAGCGAGTAACATTACCACACATTCATACTTAAACACTAACACAAAGCCTGCGTGTTCATTAGCCGACCGTGCAGATGCGTCTGCTAGCGTTGGTGAACATGCAGGTACACGTGAAAGCTATTCGGCACCAGCGCTGCTAGCGAGTAACATTACCACACATTCATACTTAAACACTAACACAAAGCCTGCGTGTTCATTAGCCGACCGTGTAGATGCGTCTGCTAGCGTTGGTGAACATGCAGGTACACGTGAAAGCTATTCGGCACCAGCGCTGCTAGCGAGTAACATTACCACACATTCATACTTAAACACTAACACAAAGCCTGCGTGTTCATTAGCCGACCGTGTAGATGCGTCTGCTAGCGTTGGTGAACATGCAGGTACACGTGAAAGCTATTCGGCACCAGCGCTGCTAGCGAGTAACATTACCACACATTCATACTTAAACACTAACACAAAGCCTGCGTGTTCATTAGCCGACCGTGTAGATGCGTCTGCTAGCGTTGGTGAACATGCAGGTACACGTGAAAGCTATTCGGCACCAGCGCTGCTAGCGAGTAACATTACCACACATTCATACTTAAACACTAACACAAAGCCTGCGTGTTCATTAGCCGACCGTGTAGATGCGTCTGCTAGCGTTGGTGAACATGCAGGTACACGTGAAAGCTATTCGGCACCAGCGCTGCTAGCGAGTAACATTACCACACATTCATACTTAAAAACTAACACAAAGCCTGCGTGTTCATTAGCCGACCGTGTAGATGCGTCTGCTAGCGTTGGTGAACATGCAGGTACACGTGAAAGCTATTCGGCACCAGCGCTGCTAGCGAGTAACATTACCACACATTCATACTTAAACACTAATACTAAGCCAGCGTGTTCATTAGCCAACCGTGCAGATGCGTCTGCTAGCGTTGGTGAACATGCAGGCACACGTGAAAGCTATTCGGCACCAGCGCTGCTAGCGAGTAACATTACCACACAAACACATTTACAATACACTAATGAAGAATCCATTAACTCTCCCAAGTCCTCAGATAATAACAATGCTGTACTTCCTGAAGCATTGACTGCACAGATCAAGAGCGATCGCAGTGAGCCTCTATTGCGAGTTAGTTTAGCTGGGCGCACGTTTTTGGCTCTTTTAGATACTGGGTCGTCAGTAAGTTTACTTGGAGACGAGGTTATTAGTATCATTCAGGATAGAGGTATGAATATCAAAACCGTAGCTCAATCTTTACAGTTAGCGTCTGGACAGGTTCCTTGTATGGGTACAACTGCTTTAAATGTGAGATGGTCTGGCGGGAAGCGCAGACAAACATTTTTGTTGTTACCTTCGTTATGTAAACACATTATTTTGGGTCGGGATTTCATTTCTTCTGCTAATCTCTCACTACACCTGGCCGAAGGGGGGTGGACTGCAGGTACAGCGCCACAGGTGGTCATCCCCTTCGACAAGGCGGAAGTCGAGAAGGTAGGTCAGTACGCTGACAATAACAACCTGGTAAATACGCACGTGCGTGAAAGGAATGTAGGGGTATATTCAGACAAAGAAAACCTGACTGAGATGTTATGTAAAGAGATGCAATGTTCGGCAAAAATGAAGGAAACGATGGTCGAGATGATAAGGTCAAACGAAGCTGTGTTCAGTGAAAAACCCGGGAAAACAGATCTTATAGTCCACGAGATAAACACAGGGGAGAACAAACCGGTGCGGTGTGCAATGAGGCCGATGAACGCTCGTAAAAGAGAGGTACTCGACGGAATCATCGACAAGTTGCTAGCAGACGATATTATTGAGCCCTGCACTAGCCAGTGGCTGAGTGCTCCTGTATTAGTAGCTAAGAAGACCGGGGGTTATAGAATGGTTTTGGACTATAGGCCACTGAACTTGAGAAGTGAAGTTGACCCTCATGCTATGCCTAGGATTGATTGGATTTTTGCTCAATTGGGTAAGGCTAAATTCATGACGACGTTTGATCTGTCGCAAGGCTATCATCAGATCGTAGTCGCACCGGAGGATAGACCAAAGACGGCCTTTCACTGCCATCGTGGAGTGTTTAGGTACAAACGAATGCCGTTTGGGCTCAAGGGGGCTAGCCATTCGTTCAATCGGTTGATGGATAAGGTGCTTGAGGGGGCCGCTTACAAGTATGCGTTAGCGTTTTTAGATGACCTTATTGTATTTTCTGACACCGAGGAGGAACACGCGATGCACGTGGCTGACGTGATAGAACGTCTACGCAGAGCAGGGCTCACTGTTAATCCTAAAAAAGTGCAGCTATGTCAGCAAAGACTGCACCATTTAGGGCACATTATTACACCTGGGAGTGTGGCCCCTGAGCCTGCAAAGGTAGAAGCTATCAGCAAATTCCCGAGCCCTAAAAATATCAAGGAACTGCAAAGATTTCTAGGAATGGCGGGTTTTTATAGGGCGTTCATTCCGAGATTTGGTACAGTCGCGTCACCGCTAACGTACCTGTTAAAGAAGGATGTTAAATGGCAATGGGGCCAAGAACAAAAAAATGCTTTCGACGAGCTGAGAACGTTTATACAGTCTGATACATGCTTAGCGCTTCCTAATATGGACGATGAGTTTACCATTCAGTGTGATGGCTCCAAGGAGGGTCTGGGAGCTGTTCTAATCCAAGGAAATAGACCGATTAGTTTTGCCTCACGTTCATTAACGCCATGTGAGAAGGTTTATTTGAGCACTGATTTGGAAGGCTTAGCTGTAGTGTGGGCGGTAAACAAGTTCTACCCGTACGTGGAAATGTCTCACTTTACCGTCGAAACTGATCACGCGGCCCTGAAGAGTTTGTTTACTATGGACACCCCTACGGGACGAGTTAAGCGATGGGCAATGAGAATGATGCCCTTAGATTGTGAGATAAAGTACAGGCGGGGGTCGTCTAACCTTGTGGCTGACTGTTTATCACGAGCGCCCCTGCGGGAGACGAGTGTAACTAATGCACCGTCAAGGCTGGTAGACACGCTTTTGCCTATAAGTGACGTTGAGGAGTCCACTACTTGCCTTGAAAATCCCTTTGGTCGCCTTACTTTCCAGCCCACGGTCGCAACCTCATGTACTGTCGCTCAAAATACAGACGTCGATTTAGGGGATTGTCGCACTTGGCATACGCTGCAGCGTAACGATCCTAAACTGGCGGATCTTATTGCGAAAATTGAAAATGAAAGTATGGTTGACAGTGCGATGATGCTGGATACAGATGGAGTGCTTGTTAAGTACATGCCCTCGGACACAGACGAGCAGTGTTCAATGGCACGTACGGCGTACAAAAAGGTTGTACCTAACGTTTTAAGAAAGCATGTAATGGAAGCATTACATGATAATGCGCTGGCGGGACATTTAGGAATAGCAAAAACACTGCAGCGCGTATGCGACAGGTTTACGTGGACAGGCCTTCGAACGGATGTAAAACGTTATGTCAGGGGCTGCGAAGTATGTCAAAAAACCAAGCCCAGAAATGTAAAACCTGCTGGTATGATGGAAAGTTCAGTAGCGTCTACTCCAGCGTCGAATCTCTCAGTCGATTTGATGGGTCCATACCAAGCACGTCAAATGGAAATAAATTCATTTTTGTAATAATTGATGATTTTACCAAATGGGTAGAAATGTATCCACTTAGGAGTGCTACTGCTAAGGCAGTAGTACGATGTTTAATGGATTATTGTTGTAAATACGGTTTTGTGTCACAGATCCGATCTGATAACGGGAGCCAATTTGTGAGTAAGCAGTGGAAGGACGCTTGCTCGCAGTTAGGTATTAAGACACGGTACATTGTTCCATACCGGCCACAGGGCAACATAACGGAACGAGTGAATAAAACCTTAAAACAATGCATTGTTGCTTTGACCACGGAGCACAAAGCATGGGACGCCCGGTTACCGGAAGTTGGTTTTGCGCTCCGCAGTGCTGTTCACGAAACGACGGGGTATTCTCCAGCCTATCTGACACTAGGCAGGGAACTTAAATTCCCTTTCGACAGTTTTAACGAGGCAGATGGTGGTTCAGCGGAAGAAGATCACATAGGAAAATATGCCAAAGACTTAGACAGCCGTTTAAAAGTTGCAAGAATGATGGCGCTTGACAGCTCAGGCACAGCGCATGAGATTCGGCGGACAGCGTACAATAAAGGGCGGCGAGAGTTGCAATTGACCGTGGGACAGCTAGTGTTGACAGACACACACGTGCTTAGTGACGCGGCACAGGGAGTTTCAAGCAGATTGGCAAAGAAAAGGGATGGTCCTTGGCGGGTGGAACAACAAGTCAATAAAAATGTTTATTGCCTGTCGGACCCTGTGTCTCGGAAATACGTGAGCACGAACAATGTAGACCAGCTTACCCCTTTCACAGCCCAGCCATCTTGGGCTCAGCCTGCGACAACTGTAAATACCTCCCCCAACAAAAGACAACCACTCCTTCCCACGCCAACATCCACCACACAGCCGGTTCACCGTTACAACCTGCGGTCAACAACCTGTGGATAGCTTCAACCCCCTCACGCCGCAACATCGGAACCGAGTGATCGTGTGATTGCGAACAATATTAGTGTAGTGTTTATAATTAAAAAAAAAAAAAATAATTGTGATAACGTTCTAGAGTCTAGTGGTGTGCCCAAGTACATTGCACGAACGAACTACCTGGTGTGATGAGGCAAGTGCGAAGTTTTAATTGCGTTTGTTTAATTTACTGTGTACATATTGATTTGTTGTTTTTGTTTCTTTGCTTTGTTTGTTTGTTGAACATATTGTTTCTTGCTTATTGGTTGTGTACATATTAAGTTCCTTTGCTTGCTTGTTTGTTTAACATATTGTTTGTTGCTCACTGCTTGTGTACGTATTGTTTCTTCGTGTTTTGTTTGTTTGTTTGCCAAACTGTGTCATACTTATTGTGTACATTTTCACTTGTGGTTTTGTAGTCGACATGTGTGTTGTGTTGGGTCGAAATATTAACATAGTTTTTGGTTTTTGTAAATTTATGTTTATTTATGTACTTTGGACTAAAGCCCTTCAAGTTCAAGATTTTTGTATATTATACTTTTTTACCGTATGTATTCACCCTTTTTGGGGCGGGGTCATGCAGTGCACCTATCTTGCTGGGATAGGCCTGCACTGCTGGAGGCTCGCCAGCCAGCCCGTGTAGGCTTGACTCGCCTATGTCTTGCTACCACCCTCAGGTGAGAGGCGAGTCTTGGCTACACGGGGTGGGAGCTGGGAAGGTTTCATGTGAAGAGAGCGGCTGGTGAGCGGCCAGTGTTGATTCAGGATCCGTAGAGGTCGGTTTAGACCTCGGTAAGCGGATGGTCTGTGAGTCGGGTCGACCACAGGGGATTGTACATTCATATATTCTATCTACTAATAAACAGTCATACTACCTATTCAAGTAATTGTATTTTAACCCCGCTTCCCTCACTTCATATTCACGCAACTGGTCGACACACCGTTGCAACCTGACGGTTAAATTTACTTGGCACTTTAACTGGACATTGAAATACCGGCCCTTAGCGGTAAGACGCGATATTATTCTTATTCAGGAGGTCGCTGGTTCTATACCCTCTACCGGCAATCCTGAAAGAAGGTTTTTGTTAAGTGTAAGTCACCTAGGATTTTCATACTAACAGCCCTCGGATATTCCTTGTCAACTATTTCAAATACCACACCTAGTTAGTTACCTCTAGAAAACTCTTCACTCCAACTATATCCGTTCGTCTTGGGGTATAATAGAGCATTTCAGACACTAAAATATTAGTGTACAGTCAAGATATTGGATGACGTAATTTCACGAACACTCAGATTTATTTTTGTTCAAATAATATAATACAAGTGTTAATATTAAAAACAAGTAAATATATAGTGAAATTAAATAATATTTATATTCGTTGAAAAAAAAATTAAAAAATATATTTGGCACACTCAAAGCAGAGCTTATATTACAGGCCCTAGAAACACTGTTATCGTACTTCTCTTTTCCTACGCCTGTTTTACTTATGTGCAACAAAAATAATTGTCTCTTATTATACTTAAATGAAACAGCGAGGAAAATATAATGCATTGAACAGATTGCTATACAAGATGCATTTTAATTTAACATTGTATAGTATGACTTGTTTCAATCGTCGGGCAATGCAAGTACAAGTACTTTTCCTGACAAGATGATAAGATGTGCATAGTTTTTTAATTAAACTAGAATTGAGCACGATTGTTGTAACATTTCAAACACCCGTGTATTGGCCAGTGATAGCCGCACGAGTGCGTATTGCAACTTTTAATTGCGAATACCTTCTTTGATTTCCTTCCCAGTGTTCACCAGTCGGACAACTCTCGACCCATCTGGCTGGGGGAAAATCTTCCACTCCATTTTACTGTCCAATGAGAGACGACGTTTTATAAATCCGGCCAATGGTAGCGATCCTAAGTAAAACAGTTTAGAAAATAAAACATTGAACCTTAAATCTTAAATAAGTGTGTAAACCGAACTTAAGGACCTCCATCATTGATGCTTTAACAATAACACAACAATGAATAATTGACAGCTAATCTTTTACTCATAATAGTTCATTTTCTTGATACCAAAATGCATCGAGTCGAAAATTTGTGGAAATAATTGGAAGAGGTACTTTCTGCAATAAAGTGAAAACGGTTTATTTTAAAGTAAAACTGGCATTAGGTTCTTTATTTCTATTACTTTATGAGTTTAATATTTGACTTACAAAATGTGAATGTATGATTATAATAATGCTACAATATGTTCTAAGCAGAATTAAAAACACAAAATATTATAGTGGAACCACACATTATTTGACGAATAATATTTATAAACAAAAGTAAACAAATTGCTGTGATATTAGAAATCCCACACACTTCTATCTAAATAGATTGTGTCAAACAAAAAATCAAAACTTAAAACTTAAAAGTTAAAAGCTCAATAACATTGTGTTGAAGTTTTGTAACGATCCATCTTCTCACGGTCTTAGGCAGACGTAGGCTTGTTTATAGCTGGCATAGTTACAAGACACGTCTGGGACATCATAATATGAATTCGTGCTAGTGACAAACACCATACATGATGTGCCTTGCCCTGGACGGTTATAACTCCAATTAACACTGCTTGTTGAGGCACCTGAAATCAAACAACACATTATTACCGGTCGTTATTATAATTAATAAATAATTACACTTTTATCTAGGCAGAGAACTTCTGTAGTAGCCGTCAAGTTCACCCGAGTTGTGCGCTGGTAGGGGTGAGAGGGGAAGACATTCTGCAGACCGCGAGAAATGGCAAATGCCACTGCAAGAGTAGGGTTTTACCGACCCCTGAGATTCCTTCATTGTGAACACCCGCGCGCTTCGTCCACTCGACATTCTTGACATGCAATTATCGGCTTGTCGTGCATGACCGAAAATCCTAATACAGTATGATGATTGAACATTTTCTTAGAATTAACACCTGTTTCAATGGCCGTTATATTTAAAACAATACTACAAACTCAACAACTTGCCAAGTTTTCGAAGTAGAGCTTCCATTCAAAATTTCACATTCATGAAATACCGAAAATAAAAACCTACTGTTATTTTATATGTTGTAGTAGTACTAATTCAGTTGCCTATTGCAAATTGCATATATTGCACTGGTAGTTATTTCCGGTATTTGACCGCGATCATAAAAAATCAATTAGGGAAGCTGTCATTCCATTCATCTGTTGGGCTGTGAGCGCCGAGCTACAATTAGGGTTGCACAAAATCTGGAGTGGAAAAACCGGTTTGACTAGTCTCATCCTACGATGAGACAAATTTTAGAATGAACGCTTTAGTTGACGGCAACTGTACGATGGTTTGGTCATATGGAGAGACTGAGGTTGGATAGGATAGGATCTGTGAAACAGAAGACGGGGTTACACGAAGGGTAGAGAGACCAAGAGAGAATTGAATAAGCTTGATCGTATGAGACGCTGTTGATAGAAACGAATCTTGGGAGCACTTGTGGAGAGAGAGGAGGACAGGAAAGATTAGAGAAAATTTTTAGAGAAGCCGGAGCACGATAAGGAAGATACCGCCTGAGCCTGGCAATATGAGCCATTGAAAGCTCCATGCCCTGGACAAGAGTGAGTAGGTATAGTCATTGAATATATTATGAAATATATTTAATTTTTGTCTTTGAATACTGGAAACTGCGCGCGCATTTTTTTGCAGAAACAAAATGTTTGAGTTTCGCGACTGGAAACATTTCAATACAGTACTCGATTTCACTTGCACCGAACACAAGTGATAATATCAGGGACTGAACAACAACAAGAATTACAAAATAATATTAGAAAACAAAAATTAATACCTGAAGATGAAAAAAATAATGAATTAAAAAATTTGATTGATACAAGGAATTGGAAAAGATGAAACCAGAAAAAGAAAAAATGACAGTCAAAAATAAGCACTAGAAAAAAGAGTAACTTGAATTTTGAGAAGAAACAGAAATATTAATTTTGATTTCAATCATTCAAGAAAACATTTAAAATTTGGAATAACTTACCTTGTGGAGCAGTCAATACACCATTTACTAGTGTAAACCCAACCCACATAGAAACATCATACGCCGCACCCGAAGAAAAGCTTGATTTTGCAGCAAAAGTCGTAACGTATGTTCTTTTGGCAGAGGTGTCGACATTAAGAAGGTTAGCGCCATCCTTTTTGCAGTCGGCTACAGCAGCTGAATAGCTTGCCACTTCAGGGGATTGTTTAACTACGCCAATGTTTGCCACCAATACGTAGCCTTGTGGTACTACAGCAAGAAAAACAAACACATTTCAGGAAAGAAAAGACAACCAGTCTGGGACAAGTGGTTCAAAATTTGGAACATTTTAACCTTTCGAGCAGTATGCCTGTATGCTATACGTGTGGTTAAAAAAAGAATTAAATAATTTTTCCCCCCTTTAAACAATCAAAATTAGATAAAGCATGGTTCAACCCGTTTTAAGTGTGGCCATAAAATTACCATGTTCGAGTTCAAAGTCGTGGGCAGGAAAAAATATTTGTGAGAATATGAAATAACTAAGTTGAAATGAACTCACTATTTAAAACGTTAAAAGTTATGTTTGGACAGACTGTCATTTTACTCAAATTATGGTGTTTTGTCATTTTACTCATATTATGGTGTTTTGTCATTTTACTCATATTATGGTGTTTTGTCATTTAACTCATATTATGGTGTTTTGTCATTTAACTCATATTACGGTGTTTTGTCATTTAACTCATATTATGGTGTTTTGTCATTTAACTCATATTATGGTGTTTTGTCATTTAACTCATATTATGTTGTTTTGTCATTTTACTCATATTATGGTGTTTTGTCATTTAACTCATATTACGGTGTATTATCATTTTACTCATAGTATGGTGTTTTGTCATTTAAACTCATATAACGGTGTTTTGACTTAAACTCATATAACGGTGTTTTGACTTTAACTCATATTATGGTGTTTTGTCATTTTACTCATATTATGGTGTTTTGTCATTTAACTCATATTATGGTGTTTTGTCATTTAACTCATACTATGGTGTTTTGTCATTTTACTCATATTATGGTGTTTTGTCATTTAACTCATATTACGGTGTTTTATCATTTTACTCATAGTATGATGTTCTGTCATTTAACTTATATTATGGTGTTTTGTCATTTTACTCATATTACGGTGTTTTATCATTTTACTCATATTATGGTGTTTTGTCATTTTACTCATATTATGGTGTTTTGTCATTTTACTCATATTATGGTGTTTCGCAACGTCACCTGTGAACATGCGCATCTACAAGTAGCATACGTCTTTAGAATAGTCAAATGAAAGCCAGAAAGTGTGTACATTATGAAAATAATCACTCGACAAACATTAAAAAAATCACGGTTATATCACCTTGTTAAATGCCAAAAAGAATCAGCATTTTCATGTTTTAAAGATGACTTGCAATACATTTTTTGTCGATTTGCACACTTCTAGAAATCTTTGTTTATATTCAAATTAAAACTATCCAAAATTTCAAATGAGTCAAATTCCTTCTGAGAACACAAAACTCTGCACTTTAAGCACAACAAAGTTTATCTTCTCTTATATTCTTTACAAAGTAGGATTTCACGAAATTCCCAAAATCAATTTATTTTTATTTCAAATATGTAGGCTATGTATATAGGCCTATTTAACCTCAAATCTCTGAGGATATTTTTTCGCCATGAATAGCTCAGAGCAAGAGTTGATGTGTTTAGAAGGTCAATTCCCTTTTGATCTTAGATATCGATTTGGTTCGTTTATTTACCTAAGTTAGAGTAAAACTAGCCCAGTCCCATTTCCAAAAGTTTTTCAATCGATAGTTTTGTAGGCTACTTACATGCGGTTGTAGCTACCGTTGTTGTAGTAGTAGTAGCAGCAGTAGTAGAAGTTGGTGTTAGTGTTGTTGTTGTAGACGTGGTTGTAGGCGAAGTAGATGAAACTGACGTGGGCGAAATTGTTGAAATTGCTTCAGAGGAGGGCATAGTGGGTGGGGATGAAGTCGAAATAGGAGTAGTTGTGAGTGTTGAAGGTGGAGTTATGGTCGATTCGGGCGTGGTTAAAGATGAAATGGGTGTGGTTGTGGTTGTGGTGGGCGTTGACGCGGTCAAAGCCGCAGTTGTTGTAGTTGTAGTTGCCAGTGTGGCGACAGTGGTCACTGGTGCAACGACTGATGATGTAGAGATAGTAGAGGCCACGGTTGTAGGTACAGTAGTAACACTTGTTAGTGGTGTGGTGGTAGTGCTCACAGTAGACGCTGTTGGGTTGGTAGTAGTGTTTGCTGGCTTCTTAGTTGTCGTCGGTGTTGTTGCGTTCTTGGTAGTCGATACCTTCTTGGTTGTTGTTGTTGTTGTAGCGTTTGTTGTCGGCTTCTTGGTTGTTGTCGGGGCCTCTGTCGGGGCCTCTGAATCCATAAGAATGTGTGAATTAGAAATACGAGCAACGAATTGTTAAGACACTTTTCTTAAAAGTATTTGTATTATTAGATGTGGATCATCAGAACAATTGGCAAAAAATGCGATGGTTCATGATAGAAGATATATATTAGAAACGGCAACACTCAAATTTTTACTACTAAATCGACCCCTCTCCAGTTTGTTGGTTTGAAACTTTAGTATTTAGGTCACCTGTGCATAAATTCATACAAGTAATTACACATTTGCATTCATTTTTATCCAATCAGATGAAGAAGCTAATTCTCGATGAAGGATGTTTTACTGTTTTGGACGTGGCTCGTTTTTGCACCGTCTCCAACGTTACCAAAAGTCTTCATAATTGATTTGAAAACTACCTCTTAATTGTCATTAGTCCCTCCATCAGCATGAAGAAATAAAACTGAAGAAAACTCCACTTCGTTTGGGATAGTTACGATGAGAATTCCGTGACACTACACTTTGTAGGCTACGCATTTTCAAGTGAACTGTTGATTTGTTAAAAGACGTCGGTAAGTGTGATCGACTTGAACACTCCATCCTAATTGGCAGTAGCCTCTTTATTGGCAGAATGTAAAGAAAACTGAGAGAAACTCAACCTAGTTTGAGAAAAGTGCATTTATATGTCCGTGCCACTACACTTGGGAAGCTACACGTTTACTCCTAAACTCTTGATTTGTTAGACGACGTTGGTATACTTAATTAATCTGAAAAATTTATCTAAATTCTCATTAGACCCTCCATCAGCAGGAATAAACACAACTGTAGCAAACTCTAAATTGTTCGAGAAAATTGTGTCTATATATCCGTCACACTGTACTTCTAAGGCTACGCATTTATACCTTATCTCGTGATTTAATAGAAAACTTGCTTATGTTTAATCGACTTGAACTCTCCATGTTAATAACCATTAGTCTCTCCATCAGCAAGAATAAACAAAGCCGTAAGAAACTCCACCTTGTTTGAGAGGATTACGTTTATACATCCTTGACACTACACTTTAAAGACTTCGTATTTACAAGTAACCTTTGATTTGTAATTTTCGAAGTGACAGCACGTCAAACTTCCGTAATTATCTCAAAATCTGTGGTATGTCACGCAGATTTGATTTCATATGGTGCTTAAAAAAATTGTAGTTGATATTAGTTGGAAGGGGTAAAATGAATTGAATACACACAGGTTCTCTTACAAATCGATACTATGTGTTAACGTAGTTTCCGAATGACAGCAGCAGGAAACGTATGTAATTATCTCAAAATCTGTGGTATGTCACGCATGTATGTTCATATATATTATGATCGTCGTATATTATTATCATCGTCGTATATTATATTTATTATTGAGATTAACTATAAGCAATCAAATTCAATGAATATAGTCAATCCTCTTACAAATCGCTATACTATGTGTGACATTACGTAATTCATAATGCCAGCTTGTCAAACTCCCTTAATTATCTATTATTGTATCTATTATTGTAATTATCTCAAAATCTGTGGTATATCACGCCGGTTTCTTAACATGTGCTTAAAAAAGATGAAATTGACATTAATTGGAAGGAATCAAATTAAATAAAGATTTTCAGGTTAACTATTACAAATCGTTACTATGTGTGACATTACGTAATTTATAATTACAGCCCGTCAAACGTCCGTAATTATCTCAAAATTATCTCTTGATTTAATAGAAGACATTAGTACGGTTGGACGGGGGTTGGTTTTGGACTTCACCCTTGCATTCGTCTTTACGACCGAGAAAAATCTAAAAAATTATCCTTCAGTGATTCGTTTAGCGATTGATTCATTCGTCAGATATTACGAATTTATTTCTGTGACTGTGACATACGTCATACATCGAGATCTGAACTCAGATTAACCTTTGAATGTAAATGCATTGTTACTTCATGCATTATGTGTATCTCCTACTCGGTAAATAAATTCCTAGAAACAATAATTAGAGTAGATAAATGTTTGCGTCATCCAAAGCGATGGATTTCTTCTAATAGTGGGAGGATACCAAGAATTGGCAGGTGTGAAAAGCGGATGGATGTTGATAATGTTACTAAAAGTACATTGGTGTATATTCATGCTTAACAGGATGTTAAAACCTTCGATTCCTAGCGGACAGAATCAGTTGGGCGTGAATTTAAACAAAACTAGGAAGAATGCTGAAAAGATGAAATTTTCGGAAATGTTATACGTATCCATTTTTCATTGTTAACAATTCTGCTTTAACCTTAAAAATTACACAAATAAAATAAATTTTGATATCAAAGACCAACAACTAAATGCTGGCGTCTGTGTTTCAATTTTACATTTTTAAAACACATCTTGCAAAAAAAGTACTATTTACATGTAAGCATACAGTCTAGAGTTCAGTTGAATGCAGGCAGTAAAATGCATTACTAATTTTTGGATTTAGTTAATTTTCCACCTGTTGTATAATTGTAATATTATAATATAAATTTAAATTGTTGTTATTTATGCTATTCGCAAAGTTTGTAAAGCCGCAGTTCTCAGTCAAATATAATTTATGTAAAATATTATGTTTAATTTGTTTCAATTTTCGTCAGTATATATTTCATATTATTAGTCTAGTGTATAGTGTATTGATTGGTAACAACTTTGGCTGCAAATACCGATACTGTTAATACAGTTTATACTACATCATCGTAAATGCAATCAAAGTTATCAGATGTAATTCTAAAATATTAGTGGTAAATTCAATCACAAACTAAACATATTTAAAAAAAAGTGAACTTGAAAGCATGACATTTACATACACATTTTGATTTTATTAGTTGATTTAAGTGAGTAAAAAGTAAAAGTAAACGTGAACGTAAAACTTAAAGTGAGTTAATTTACAAAAATTTTAAATTATAGCTAAAACAGACTGTACAAATTGTAGTGGATAAGTTATGAAATAATCTTACCTTCACAGGTGAACATTTCCTTGTCCCATTTCCCAGGGAACTTACACGTCAGCATGACGTAGTCTTCCGCCAACTTAAAGCCGACTGGACAATTGACAAATATAGCTTTTGTCTTGAGAGGAACTTTTTCAGAGCAGTCAATTCCCTTTCCGAATTTACTCTCCAGCTTTTCATTGGTGCAAGTTATGTTGGCGTCCCCTGAATCAAGTCCCTCACATCCCATGAACCGGGACTTTCTTGCCTGGCAGGAGCAAAACACTCTTATCAGCACATTTTCAAAATAGAATTCAGAAATATAAACAGTGACACATTCAAAATAAATCAAAATTAAAATTAATCCCTTTGAACATTAGAATCTGATATATGGTTGGCAATGCCTTAATGAAGAAAAATAGCCATGAACTCGAACTTTTGTGTTGAACATTGTAAATGTAATGTACATTCTGTTTTGGACGGTAAGGTCTAGTATAAAATATGTAGGGTGTATTTTTAATCTGCTCTTACCTGAATGTTCGCTTCAACGGGTTTGAAACCCCATGGATTCAAGTTCTTACCAAAATTATAGTGTTCCGCTGCAAACAATGCTTCGGGTAGTACAACCTAGGATAGAAGTAAGTATAGTATATGACTCACTTAGACATTAAGATACATAAATCACTTATGCAGTGTTATTGAATTGACAACATGGAATTTATGAACACTTACAATTGATAGGAGCCTACCAACTTGTTTTCACGATGGCAACAATAAATAGGAAGCCTGGTTGCCATGGTGATAACAAGTTACCATAGGAGCATACAAAATATTTAATGAAATCTGTTTTAATTCAACTAACGATTATAAGTTTCGTTTCAAAGTTACTTAATTGTACTTATAATGAATGTAATGTATGAAGTAAGACGTGCAGTACAATACATTCTTTGATTATTGTTGTAATCTAAGATTTTGCAACATTTTTTCAATAATACATCTTTATTGATTTTATGCTACTCTTTTTACTTTCAGTCAAAACTGGAAAGAGATTTAGGCCTGCACTCTTTTGAGTTTTATATTTTTACTAGTATTATATTGAATTTCATTATAATTACATTGTATGAAACATTCTAAAATTTATAATTTTTTCTTTAAGAAATTGCCAAATAGGTATAAAAGTACAGGTAAAGTTGGACAAGTTTCTTACCGTCAGTACGACTGCCACCACTGCTACGTGAAGAGTTAAACTCATTTCTTCGTTTCTTCAGACCAACTGTTGGGCAACTGAACCCGCGCAAGCTCCACACTCGCTTTTATAACTATCCTAAGCAGTAAGTTTTTCAGTTTCCTGTTTTGGAAACTTTGTTAAAATAAAGCGAAATACTAAATATCAGTGTTCGAATTACAATGAAAAGAACACTGTACTGCTTTCGAAAAACATTAAGCAGAATTATCGGTTCTATGCGTGTGTGATACTGGCCAGTTCTAGTATGTTGGCACTGTTATTTGTATATAAGTTTGATTTCCGTGCACAAAATTATCAGAAATCGTAAAAATACGTGAGCACGATGTACGCTTGACAATGGTGAGGCGTATTGGAAAAGAGTAATTCAGGGAAACTGAATCCAAATGTCGATTGTAAACGATTGAGGTCTGTTCTGAGTATTATTTTTGTTTCGATAATATGTTATCGAGTTTACATCGTCAAGGACAAAACTTAAAAATAAATCTAGTTTTTTCGTACAATGGATTGTTTTTTGTACCTATATTTTTAGAAGTTGATGATCAAAAATGGCCCTGGGCAATAACATGATGTGTTTGTGCGTAGCATGGTTAACCCCAAGGTCTACTGGATCTACTCCTAGCAGAGTAATTGCGAATCGCAAAGTGCACGCTGCAAGCGATCTAGTGGAACAGGTGGCTTAGCGGTAGACGCGATATTATTCTAATTCAGGTGGTCACTGGTTCCATACCCTCTACCGGCAATCCTGAAAGAAGGTTTTTGTTAAGTGTTAGTCACTCAGGATTTTCATACTAACAGCCCTCGGATATTCCTTGTCAACTATTTCAAATACTACACCTAGTTAGTTATCTCTAGATAATTGCTCTCTAGATAATTGCTCTCTAGA
Organism: Isoperla grammatica; assembly: GCA_945910005.1. Lineage (NCBI taxonomy): Eukaryota > Metazoa > Arthropoda > Insecta > Plecoptera > Perlodidae > Isoperla > Isoperla grammatica. The sequence goes on from OX246750.1 coordinate 5,749,646, forward strand.
TAATTTCACGAACACTCAGATTTATTTTTGTTCAAATAATATAATACAAGTGTAATATTAAAAACAAGTAAATATATAGTGACATTAAATAAAATATATATTCGTTGAAAAAAAAAAATTAAAAAAAAAATGTTTTAAGTGCATTCATATTTTTTCGGGAAACTCTCTTCTACTTCGTCAGTGCACGATTCTGAATACGAGCAAAGGGTAATTGTTCGTGACGCGAACCACGTAACGAGATGTTATTCTTGGATGATGTCTGCATCACATTTCTGATACGACTCAGTCTCTCAGACATCTTCTGGTTCTCACAATCAATGTTCCTCATCTCCTTCCTCCGGTTGACAGCTGAGCTGGTCTCGATGCTCGTCTCGGCCATGGGAGGCATCGCGCGCGTGCGTCGTTTCGGGGGCTGTGGTTCGCTTCGTCCGCTACTTGCCAACTGCTTTGGTATGTCGTACAGACCTTGCGTAGTACGTATGTTGAACTCTGGTCGTGTTTCTGACCTCACACTGTTCTTGCTTGACCTCGAGGAGACGTCAATGAAACTCTTTTGCTTCACGTTGTATGGGTGGATGGGTTTGGCGCGGTTTTTAGGAGGATCATTCACATTCACAGAAGAAACTGATTTCGTCAATTTATTCTTCGAATAGAGACTATGTCTAGAGTATTTACTTTTGGTATCTGGCCCAGATGAACCTTCACCGTGTTTCTTTTTCAAAACTTGACTTTGACTCCGTACCTTTTTTATTTTATTAGTTTTTTCATTTTCGGATGATTGTACGGGCTTGGTGTTCACCAAGTTATTCTTATTGTTAACGAGCCCATTCTTTGGTATTTCAGACACTTGTTTAGTGCCTTTGTTCAAATCGTTCTCCGGCTTAGCGGAAAAAGGGCCAAACTTTGGTATCGCCAACCGATCACTGGTTTCTTTCTGCATCTGTGTAGAATAACCGTCCTTAACAAACCGTCGCTTCATAAGGTTCGAGTTGATTGCAACATCGCGATGCCATTGTTCCCTGTCAAAGATTCCGACTTCGGTTCGTTTTGACGGATCGCGATTCTTAATCACGGATTCCAACATTTCTTTGCCCAGTTTCCGTGGGTCAATCAACGACATGTTATCCTCGACTTTATCGATATCATTATCGACCTTCTCATCTGTTTCTTTGTTTTCTACTTCGACACGGTCTACAACACTTACGATTCCGGACTCTTTTTGATCGAAAACGACGTTTTTCTCAACCTCGCACCAAATTTCGTTGCGACATATTTTACCATCGTTATCATTTTCAACTTGACGCGAACACGAGGCTTGATCAGTAATGTCTGTAATGATCACTCCTTTTCTCGATGAGGGCATATCAGAACGATCAGTTCTAACTTTCAGACTGGAAAATCGAATGATTCTGGTTTTAAATGACGCCCCCGATGAATCGGAATCGGAATCAGAAACATCGCCTACAGAACTACTTTTTCGGTAAATTTCCACAGTGTTATCCTTCTCTTCGGCTTTTTTCTTCGCGTTTTGTTCCATCTCTTCAAGGAATCCCTTCTTCTCTGCTGCTGTCTTCTCTAATTCTTCACGGGAGTATGGCTCGCAATCCCCACTCTCACCGTATCGCTTCTCTAACTGGTACTTTGTCTTGATCGGTCGCTTCTCCCAGGCTTCTCGAAGCTGCGGTACTGATGATGACCGCTTCACTCCCTTCTTGCGACGAGAAGGTTTCTTGTAGAGAGTTAACTCAGTCCCTGGGTTGCTGTCGTTTGTTTTAGACGATGTTCTTCTACCTGTCAGATGTTTACCGGAGCGAGGTTTGTAGGACTTTGGTCTTTCTTCCATGTTAACCTTCTTTGGATCCATTCCCTTCGCTTTGACAGCTGTCGATGAAACGTAAAATAGAATGAACATAATTAAATCACCCATGTTAACATTAATCTGTAACAACTGTACAGTTCATGAAGGCCTAAGCTAATAAATAACTAGTAGTCACTATAGCTACTAAGCTTACTAATGGTTCTTGATATGGTGATTACAACTTCACTTCATTAGCACACTCAAAACAGAGTTTATACTACAGGCCCTAGGAACACTTTTATTATACTTATCTTTTCCTAGGACTGTTTTACTTTTGCACAATAAAAACAATTTTCACTTCTTACACTTAAACGAAGTAGCGAGGAACATATCAAACATTGAACAGATTCCTCTACACGAAGCATTTTAATTTTACATTGTATGGCATGTTTTGTTTCAATCGGCAGTAATTATACTAAAATCGAACACGATTGTTGTAACACTCCAAACACACGTGTATTGGCCAGTGGGAACTGCATGAGTGCATATTGCAACTTTTAATCGCGGATACCTTCTTTGATTTCCTTCCCGGTGTTCACGAGTCGGACAACTCTCGACCCATCTGGCTGGGGGAAAATCTTCCATTCCATTTTACTGTTCTTCATCAACGCCTTCTGGAGTTGGTTCATTGACCCGAGCATGACCAGCTCGTTGGGATAGGCCACTCCTGCCTCGATCAGGAAGCCCTCCCTAGGGAACACTGCCGGGAACAGGCTTCTTAGAAATATTTTAGAAGTTTATTTGGTTTAAGTTAGGCCGCGTCAACCTGTTAGGTCATTTTCCGCCACCGAGATGTTACGCAAGTGTAACCTATAGGTAGCTTTCAATAGACGTCACGTGGCGGCCATTATGAGGTACACATTGATTGTTTACCTTTATTCTGTCAATAGAAGACAATAGACGTGTGTGTCAATAGACACATAGGTTATACAGGATCAAGAAAATGATAACACATGCAAATGATTGTCTTCAAACAGAGTTTACGCGTTCTTATTTTGTTCTCAGTCATAATACGGAACCTTTGTTTGAAAACAGTTGATGTGCCAGTCAAAGGACATCTGAAATATTGTAACAATGCAGTGTCGGAAGAACGTAAACAAATGTTTACGAGTACCTCATAAGTATGGCTACCGTGCGATACATCAAATGACGTTATTGCAAGCTCCCTATTACTTAAAGGGGTTCTCACCCGCTAGATTTATTTTTTACCATATGATCTACTGCACCACACCAATCGATAATGAACCATTAAACATCGTAAGTTGAAGCCTGTGAATTGTTATAAATTAATGAAATTTCTGGTTAACTGCCGCGGCGACTGTTGGTGTCAGCCGGCTTTTGGTGCGAGTGTACTCGAAGCGATATATCTAAAAAAAATAGACGGCCTTGGTGTACTCCATTCGACACCGCATAGCAGACCGCGTTCATTGTGCATGCGTTGACTATTTCCCCTCCCAATACTACTCTCTCTCTCTCTCTCTCTCTCTCTCTCTCGCTTGGCTTACTTGACACCAACTCGACAGTCGACACCCGCCGACTCGACGTGCACAGCAACGCACAACAACGCTCAAAACGAAATGGAGCACCCGATTACACATCTTTATTTTGTACCTGAACGGAAGCTCCGATTACAAAACCAAAATATACGAAACACGCAGAAAAGAAAGACGCAGCGAACAGTATTACATCATTTTTTTTTGGAGCAGAATCCTCCAAGGTCCCAAGGCATACAGGTCGTCCCAATGCTATTTCTTATGGGAGATTTTCGCCGATGGGACCTAGCTCGAAAATCACTAACTTTGATATTTTTTTCCCGGGTTATGGTGAACCCGATTTCTTTTCATTTAGTCGCTAATTTCATAGCTAATCAGCCTTAGTTAAACATATTTTTTTGGGGTAGCGGGTGAGAACCCCTTTAAAGTTCTAGAAGGTTACAAATCAATGTTTGAGTGATATGTATTATTTTCATTTATATATTATAATATTTAAAATGTGTAGAATTTTTTTTTTTTTCCATTTTAAAGTTGTTTTAACAACTGAGTTCGTAGAAGAAATCTTAAGAGATTATCACAGTTCTTGATGATAGAATAGACATATGTTTGTACACTCGGCTAACGTTTCTGATAAGTTGCGAAGCTACCTATCACATGAGATTTAAAGCTTTTTATGGTAGGTTAGGTGGTTATTGAAAGTTTGAAAAGGTTTAATTACTTGTATGTACGTATGTTACCCAAAACAATGTTGACTTATTGGTTTTTAAGTATTGTGTGCGTCCACTTTGAATTCAAACAAATAGTTGAGATGCATCGACACTTTTTAGGGTAGGGCTGCTATTAAAAGTTTTAAAGAGGTTTCTTTTTTCATACAACTCGAGGCCTGGAAAAAAGGTTTTATGTTAATACTCGAACCTTAAAAATTAAACAATTACTGTTTTGACTCAAGTTGTCTAAAAAAATCATTTTGACTCAATGGGTTTAGAGTTTCTTAACAGAATACGATTTCCTTGTTAGCATAAATTATTTATCTGTGATAAAAAATTTATTGAGTAGATTTTGTACTATCGGAAGTGTTAAAAAAAAACGAGATTGTTTTAAAAACTCTTACAAAGATCGTCATAGAAGTCAGCCTGGGTCAGACGATCATCCTCCAGCTGATCCCACTTGGTCTGCAACTTATCCGCGGATCCACCACCGAGTTTCACTTTGGTCCCGAGCATTTCTCCGCCCACATCCAAAGTGTCCCACTCAATTAACTAAACTCTCGTATTGAAACTAATTCGTGTGTGTTGTGAAGCAGCTACTTTATCGGCGACCTCTCATATAGATATGACATAAAACACGAGGCTGAGGTAATTACCACGGAAACAGTTTGCGATATTCACAGACTAGTCGATAATTGTTGACACGTAAATTGTTTCTGTTTGCAATAAAACAACAATCAAATGTGTTAAAAATCTGTTGTGTAATAGACTGTATTAGTGATGACGTCAGATTAAATGGCGGACGAGATATTTGACTCCAAACAACTTTCCTGAAATGTAGTGATTATTTAAAGTAGTAATAGTATCATTACAATACTTGACTTATCAGTTTAATCAACTTCTTTTTCACTGTTTCGTGTTAAGGAAAACGAAATATCTGAACGGATAACCCTCGCTACAATGTTTGCAAAAACAAAACGATCTGTCAACTGTCAACTGTCATGATTGTTTGGAGTCACAAATACGGTTCGTCATTGGCTGACACGGGAATCGTGACGTCTCACTAATATACTCTAAAAACTATAGAAAATACCAATGTATTCTGTGATTCGATGTTTTAAAACTCTCAAACTTATTTACAATTATGTATTAAAGTGATATATTGGCAAACAATTAATAGTTCCCACGTGACGTCACAGCGGCCATGATTGCGACACAATTGATGTAGAAAATGATAATCTTATGGTTGTCAGAAAAAACAATTCAAGAAATTGAAGACATTGTTACACTACAACCTAGAAAGCATTAACAACCGCATTCATACTACATAATCATATTATTTTAATCCTCTAATAAGATAACATTCTTAATAATGGCTGAATATATAAATAATAAATACAGACACTTCCGGTAAAAAACAATAATAAACCGTCCCCAACATCGTCTCGTCATGAAACCTCATCCTATTCGTAATCGTTACTAGATATAAAATATTATAATATAATAGTTTTATAGTTTACATTTAAGTTACCACTTAGTTATATAACTCACAGTATTCAATAATCCGCACACCAGATATTTGTCTACGGACTCTCAAGACATAACTTCTGTCCGTAGATATTAATATCAATGTACAAATCGTCCAATAACCATTCTGTTATGTATCATGTGGAATTATTGAATAAAAAATTGAATTGAATTGAACTATCCTAGATCATTGACAAATACTTTTCAAATTAAATAAATAAGACTTATTTAGAATTTAAAAAGTAAACATATTATGTAATACAAAAACTAAAAAGTTGATTCAGATTTTCGTTTTCGAGATCCGTTGTTGAGATGTAATTTAAAAATGAAACTTTTTTGCAGTTTTTGACGTACCCTCCGTTCTTAAGGACTATATGAGTTCACAAACTAACCCGAAAAAGGGTTTATAAAAATATATATATCTACTACCCTTGACACACACGTCAGAGAAAGTATGTATACTGTTATAATATCCGAGATGCCTTTCTTGTAACTTTTACTTCACACCCATCATAACAAAAATTGGTTTTAAGAAGAGTATCACAAAGATCTTTTGCTCGCGTTATTCTGCACTTGAGGCATACTTACAGGGTCAAAGGGCCACACAAAGCTTTGACCACTAGACCACCTGAGGTGGTAATCTACCCCCTACTTTATAGCTCTTATAATGAGGGCGTTGCGACCCTACAGACGGACTAGGCCAGAGATATTGATATCATAATCTTGCACGGCTTCACATTAAGGGGGTTACCTCACCTTCGTTATAACATTATGAAACTTATGGCCTTGATAATTGTGTATAAACTAGGGTGGTAAGTGAGCTTAATGTCAAGACATTTCTAATGAAAAGTATAAACCTTATTCTACACGCCTGTGCATTCTCGTGGCGACACGATGAACTAATCCAAAAGTGGATGTTTAGTTATTGAATAATTTTTTTGTTTCTGCTCTCTTGAAACCTTGTAATTGAACTTGAAATGAACTTGAGGGCGGAATACAGAGTCAAGTTAAGTATGTGATTAGTTAATAGTTGCTATGGAGTTTTTTCTTCTTAGCAACAAATCCTGTACTTAACTTGACAATTGTTTGTGCTTGTTGAAAATTTCAAATATTTGGTCGTGGTTGGAGAGGATATAATAACTTTCATTCCCTATAATTCTTAAATATAACTTGACATGGGAATATATGCTGTAAGGTGAAAAACAAGCATTTCAATATTTTGTATTTATTTTTTCAACTAAGCGATCAAACGAGCGTGTACGTTCTATTTTTATAGTCTCAAGCGGTCTGCCTGAGTAAGACCTCGGGAAACTTCCAGGCAGGATTGCCAGCGACCTGATTCGAACCGGGGACCCTCCATAAAAGAGTCTCGTCATCTCTTCCGTCAAAAATGATATGAAAAGATTTGATTAAGACAGATTTCCCGCAAGTATTAATCACTCAGGTCAATTGTCATATCATCGTGTGGACCGCAAGGGTAGTTGTTACGGTGGTAGCACTGACCACCCCTGGCATACTGACATCCCCTACCCAGCATGCCCCACGGCACCCTGTGTGACCCTAACAGCTGACTGTTGACCCCTCATGTGGAATTAACCCTGGAGCAACATCTGAAACCACGTTGCTGGGGCCTGGGGCCACCGTAGCCGGTGACAATCCTGGCGGACTTCCTGCGAACTTCACGGTGTATTTGTTGGTAAATAGATTGAAAGGGTTACAAATGTGAGTTTATTAACACACTTAGATACAACTTCACTCGCCGGCAGACATACATACATATAGTTGTCCCAAGACTACCTCACTCATGCTTTCGTCACAGGCGACTGGTTCATAGCCAATCAGTGATCGGTATTGGCCCGGGTGTGTCTCGGGCGGTTCGCTGGTTGGCTACGACTGCCCCGGATGTGACAGAAGCAGGTGTAAAGTAATTTTGGGTCCACAATACATCAAAGATCCGTCAATTCCCTACCAGGGGTTCGATAAACCTCAAAGTGGAGTTCAACGAATCCCCTGCAGAGGATTTAAATACCTTGACATTCATAAAGTTTAGTACAAATTTTTTTTTTCAACGCTGCTTCGGGTTCGTTAGTAAGATGCTAGTTATGTGAATCTATCAATGGCTTGATTGAATATGCCCTTTCTTTGGAAGTCGTATTGCCTATTTAATTTTTCAAAATATGTAGTACTATGATCGTTTTACCAGGGTCCTTAATAAATGAGCGTTGCCTTATTTATCAACGAGCAACATACGCTTGCACTTAGTAAAATGAAGAGGCTGTGACAAACAATCCAAAAATTAATTTGAAAAATAGCTTTGGTTCAATATTCGTTCAAAGACGGTTTTCTTTGCTCTCTCAAAATTCCAGAAACTTCTACTAATCGCGTACTTGTTGCTGATTAAAAATCTTCCTTCTCTTCACCCCCCCCCCCCACCCCCTCACCCCCTGCACTAATGCCCATGTTGCTCCTTAGTAAGTCACTCTCCAGAATTAAACCCTAAAAATGTCGATTTATTAACAGCGCTTTCTATTCGTCTGGGAAAGAACGGAGTTTTAATTACTCAAAGGTTCTTATTTGTGAGAAAAAATAAGATCTTTGGCAGAAGCTTTGAGAAAAAAAAAGAATCAAAGTGTATCAGAGATGGTTCATGGAAAAAAGATGAAACACTTTCCAAAAGAAGAATGGTCGCGCCGTTTAATGATTTGAAATATATTTATACATTACTTAGTTTCTTCTCTGATCTTTCAGTATTATAGCATTTGTTTTGATTACGTTGACAATTAACGTACAACGTTTTATTCCCGCCACGTAAAAACACCTTCGTTCGGGCGAGATCGTCGTAAATAACGGAAATGTCCGATGTTGAATCCGACATTAAAACGTCGCGTCGCAGCAGGGTTGAAATCAGCAGTCGTGTTGGTTTCCATCCATCCATCACTCGGGGTCTGTCACACTACTCCAATCATCAGCTGTCACGTGGGGGCGGGGGGGGGGGGGGGGGGGGGGGGGTAATAGCCTTTGCTCGCCCCCAGGTCGCAAGTGTAAGCAGTGATGTATGCCGTCACAGGGGATATCTGATCTGGGTAACTGGGTTCGATCATGGCTATGTATCGACTATTCAAAGGGTTAAATCCGCGATTTACGTTTTTTATTTATGTAAAACCTTGTTCAAACTGATACTGAAATCTGATAAGAAAACATAATAGCCATTTTTTTTATTTTTACTTTACCGTAATTACAGTTCCTGATTTTATGCACGGTTATATTGTAAATGTTTTATTTTTACTGTGTCATGGTAAAATTTAAATTCGCCATCTGTTTTGTTTATCCTTCTGTTTATGATGTTTTGCGTTTGCCAGTGCAAACGTAAGATACATTCATAGAACAGTAAATATTAGTTAAAAGAGATTATAATGTTTAAATATATTCATTTCACAGCATAGAAAAGCTCTTGAAATATATTTATTTTAAATCTGTTTCAGTCGTTGAAACGTTGAACTGGAAATAAAAAGGTATTCTTTAGGCACGAAGTTTTCTTTACCGAAGTATTGAATTATGGTTGATGTGAAGAGGATATGCTCTCCAATCTTATTTTATTGTACTTGTGCCAAGTAAATATAAGAACCATAGTTCGATATAACATCTACATGTGTTTCTATTCAGAACTTGTTACTCAAATGTCCCAAAAACAAACAATAATACTATCTATTTCTTTTACGCACAAGTGTGTATAAAGAGATATTTACTCAACAGGAAACCGACGATTTAAATTTAATTCACAACTCACGCTTACAAAAATATCTTCCTCACATACACCATAAAAACCTTATTTCTTTTTTAATAAAATACTTATGACCTCTGGTTCATTTCATTCCCCCGTACCGAACATTAACAACCCTAAAGCACACGAAGAAAATAATTGCTATTTTTTCGCCCTCACCAAAACCAGCATAACATTATCTTCTCTCTCTCTCTCTCTCTCTCTCTCTCTCTCTCTCTCTCTCTCTCTCTCACACATACTCACTCACTCACACTACATCTCTTCCATCTCAGCTATTACAAACACTACCCCCCATCCATATTCATATACGCACACTTACTTTACAACGAAAAGCCTTTCACTAAACCATACGTTTTTGTTTTTTAAATTACTTTTACGGCGTAAAGCTTTGGTCGACCACCGCTACAAACCGCAAGCGCTAGTGTGGCACGTCCTCGCCCCCCTCCCCCCCCCCCCCACCCACGTACAGGGAAAATTAAATTAAGCTCGGCGCCTACGAATATAACACATGTTTGTAAATTTTTAATGAATTTTTTTTTCGTTCGGCACGTTTCAAAATGTGTATGGGTTTAATATTAGGGTAATTATTGACACTTGTGAGTTTGCTCGGTGCCGTTTTGACAAGTCGTGCGACATACTAATGAACGATTCATGCCACGTATGAACTGACAACCACCGCTCCATACATACTAATAGTGTGTAATCCCTCATCATAGGGGACAGAGAGAATATTTCGAACCTAGGCCACAATCATTATTATTATACACGAACCGAACAAACTGGGAATGCTTAAACAGATTTGGTGCAGGCGTTTATATCATATCAAATGAGGGTGCTTTTAATCTTTCAATGATGATGTTGGTGGAATATTTTTAATTAGCTTACATTTTGTTTGAGCGATTTTCGTTCCTAAAAAAAAAATACTGTCAAAATGGTTCGATATATGTTGAAATAAGTTGCAAGATCGAACGGTTCAAATATTCAGCAAGTTACTGACAGCTGAACATGACTTTTGGTTTAGTTCATGTAGTTGCCACTAGATGCATACCGTTTATTTTTATTTTCGATAAAAGAATTGAACTGGTGGGTCGTAATAATTATTGTAAAGTTTACATTTCTTTACGTGTTTTTGGTATTTTTCTGCCACAGATTTATTGTTCTTTAAGTGGACCGCTATACAACACGTTTACCAAACATAAACCATATTACGATATTGTGCTTCGTTCGTGACGTTCTCGTGTTCACGTGGATCCCAGCCTTCTGATTGGTGCAAACATGATTCGCTCGTTCCATTCCCGTCTCACTTCTCCTCCACTGGTTTACATGAAAGACGCAATTCTACAAACCTGTAAGTATTTACGACTAACCTTGGTGTCCCCTATTATAAATAATGATGTCAACTCTCTCTCTCTCTCTCTCTCTCTCTCTCTCTCTCTCTCTCTCTCTCTCTCTCTCACTCTCTTTTTTTTCTCTCTCTTCCTCTCTCTACGGCCTATAATAATTACTTATGTCGGTATTTCTTCCCACAAACAAAATCAAGCGATTGATAAATCCAAACTCACGCATTGAATTGATTTCGCCATGTTACTTATCAAACCCCCTTCTCCCCATACCCTCCCACCCCTTCACCGTCAAAAGAGAAGCCCACAAAGTAAAAGCGCGCTTTGAAACCTATAAATATACTTCTATGTGTATTTTATGTGACCGGTGGTCAAACGTAAATCCGGAAAGTCTTCCGCTTTACGGCTCGCTTTCAAAATTCACATTTTTATTACCCTCCGTCGTTTGGGCCCCCCTTCCACCCCCCCCTTCCCCCCCCCCCCTCGTACGATCCACTTCCTTCCATTGGTAACGCAAATATTTTGAAATATACCCGAATTCTTCATCGGTACAAATTCTGGATGGTTAGTGATAAATGAACCCGATGTGGTTTCGACATAAGCGTCAATGGTTGATTTCGAATTCAATCCATTCGTGAAAAACCGCAAAAGTTTGCACCATTTGATCTGCGGTAACTCTTTGCACATCAGTGCACCGATATCGTTCTGCTGCACAGTTTCGTGCAAAGCTCCGGTCCTCGTGGTGACCGGTGTCTGCAAAGAGGGCACTCGTGCATATCTTTGATCATCCCCTTCCACATCATCAAGGGCTTTTTAACAAATATTCATGTGTATCTTTACATTCTCATTTATGCCGGTCCTCATTACCAAATGAATGCTCACGGACCTTCCATGCCCTCGTAGTAGAGTAAACGTAGAACTGAGATGCTCGCTTAGCTACATTTGAATTGAAATATTTACTACCTAACCACAAATAAATTTCACGTATTCTTATTATACAATTTTCAAATTTTAGGCGGTACTATACTTTTATGCATAACTGAGATCTTGTAACATTATCTGGAAGAGCGCTATACCGACTATGAAATTTTAAATAAAAAACATTTATTTCTTTATTTTGTAAAAAATTACATTTTATTCAATACACATTTAGAGACATTGAATGAAATAAACATTCCAATATGCACGCTTTGTGTATATTCTAATAAACATACAATGGTAATTGCTAATTAAAAATGTGCGTTCATTTGCCGAAACGTCATTGATCACAAGGGCACGGATATATTTGTGGGGGGGAGGGGGGGGGGGGCGACATGTTGGTAGCATGATAGACATGGTCCCCTGGGGCAGAACACGGCACCGCTCTGTCATTCTGCCCATATGAGTCAGTTTACTCATTGAAAAGGGATACAGACTGGAACCGGGGCTAAAACACCCTTACTTTTAATTGTTGCATATAGTTATTAATTTAATTTCTCTTTGCTGGAGTATGTTTGAAGGGAATAATAATTTATTTAACAATTATAATATAACGTTTCACGAAAATTAACGCACTAAAAACGGTTAAAATGAATACGCTAACCAAACCCTACTCAATCAAACCATTTAAATACCTAAAAATCAATACCACTTTGTTATTCATATATTTTTTAATCACTGTCTTTAATCGTTCTTCTTTTTTAATTTTTAATTTTAATAGACTGAATGGCACAAATTTCTGTTGACAAGTCTTCTAGCGTAAACATAATAATTATTCAGAAGGTTATCCATTTTAAACAAGTGCCACTCCCATCTCCCTTCCTCCCCCACAGCCATTAAAACACACATACAAAAAAACAGCATTAGTTCACGCGACTTTTCTCTCAGCGTGATGGCAAAGCCATTAATTTATTTTTTCCCTTGTAGATACATCCAAATTCAGAACGTGTAAAATGTCAAAGATGATCAATAGACTTACATTGCCACCTCTTTCCTTTGATAGCCATTCGTTCGGTGTGTATTCGTTTGTGGTAGGGGCATATGCTAGGGGCGTTGGTGCATTCCCATCCATTAATCATTGATTCATAATAAAACACGGTGAATAGACCCGTTGATTATTCAATAATTTCTCGTCTGGTATGATATTTGTGCTTTGTGATGGCCCAATCATTAGTGAACATTTGTAAATGATGCTGCCGCTATTCGCTATGTGGACTCGACATCATATAGGGTTCCAGGTAAAATGGGCGCAGGCGACACGGTGCATACGAAAACTAAAGCAGAAATTAATAATAATAATAATAATAATAATAATAATAATAATAATAACAATAATAATAATAATAATAATAATAATAATAAAAATAATAATAATAATAATAATAATAATAATAATAATAATAATAATAATAATAATAATAATAATTATTATTAAAATTATAATAATAATAATAATAATACAAATAAAAATAATAATAATAATTATAGTTATAATAATAATGATAATAATAATAATAATAATAATAATAATAATAATAATAATAATAATAATAATAATAATAATAATAATACAAATAAAAATAAAAATAATAATTATGATTATTTTTATTATTATTATGATTATAATAATACTTATGATAATAATAATAAAAATAATAATAATAATAATAATAATAATAATTATAATAATAATAAAACTAATAGGCCTAATAACAATAATAATGCAAATAATTATTAATTTAATAATTATAATAATTATGTGTGTATCCGCCATTGAAGATAATAATGTATTAAATGTTTCGTATGAATATTGAATACCCGTTATTCCTACCAGCTTTATCTAATGTACCCCTCTTCAGGTGACTAACTAGGTATGTTAGGATGTTTGGATAGTTGGGAAGGAATGTCCGAGGACTGTTAGTAGGACTCAATCCCAGCATTCGCCTTTACGACTGAGGAAAACCTCGGAAAAACCTTCAGTCAGGAGGACTTCCGGTGGCCGGAATCGAACCGGCGACCTCCCGAATTAGAGTCTTGCGTGTTACCGTTGAGGTACCTCTATCGGTTGTGAAGATAAGTAAATAAATCAGTCGATACCTTTTAAAACATGACTGTAAACAATCATTTTTCCTTAAGAGCGAAGGATACCTCTACGTCAAAAACCGCAGAAAAAAATACATTTATTATTCAGTCTGTAGGGCTAACAATACCACAGTGCTATGGTGTCTCAGATTTTCGATTTTGTGTTTCAATCTTGAGATATAATTAAAAAATCAAAATTTTCTGCGGTTTTTGACGTAGAGGTATCCTTCGCTCTTAATAATGTATTTCATACTCCGTAAGATAGTTTATGTGGTTCCACTTTTAAATAATGTATGCCAATACTCGGACTGAACTGGGAATTTATGAATTTCTAAAATTAACAAAAAAACCTATTGTAACACGAAAAAATAAATTAAAACGGAAACATTGTAGAACAGGTAAAACGTTATAAGAACCTAGTAATTTGACTTTACACTGTTACTTGTCACAACATAAAAATTAAAACCATTGCCAGTTCAAGCCAGTGTGGTTTCGCCTGTTGAAGAGCTCTGAGCAGGGTTCGAAATATTGCGGTTTAATTTTTATGTTGTGACAAGGAACAGTGTACAGTCCAATTACTAGGTTCTTATAATTGAGAAAAATATGAAGTATATACTCGTATGTATGGTGATATTTTCATTATAAATATTGTTCTTTGTTGTTGATGTTTAATTAAAAGTGGTAATGGCTCTTCAAGCATAATGAAAGACTTTAAATAGTTACAGACTATGTGAGTATTTTGTAGCGACACAAAGAGCCTGAAGCGGAAACGTGTTTCTTGTGATGAACATACGTTAAAAGCATTTTACTTGCCGAGCAAGAGTAAACGATATTAAAATGGAAAAGAAAAACACATTAAACATACATGTGTTCTTGTGGACAAAAACCATCGTAGGAAGTAGAGTTGATTACATTTTTACAGAAATGGATGCAGATTTTAATAAATCCATAACACAGCAAGTAATATAAATGCTTTTAGTCTTATTTTGTAATTTTATTGTCTATCCTGAAATAAACTTTGTTTAAATCAGAAATCATCGTTCAATTTAAAATTACATTCGACATTACATGTACAATCTAGAAAGAATTAATTTCAGGATATGCAATACAAAGCTAAACTGAAATTCACTAAGCGAAATTGAATTTCGGAGTTAAATTAGTTAAGCTAACGTCTTTACGTATCGCTGATTCTCAATATAACCATTTTGTTTCAAACTGAGGTTTGTGGATTCGGCAGTAGGAGTTGCAGCTAAGAACGATCATCGTGTTTAGATACCAGAGTAATATTGTACATAATCATCAAATCAAATTACTAATTAAATTTTAAATACATACTGACCAAGAAAAAACCTTATTTAAAATGTATTTATGGTTGAAGGTGTTGCCAAACAACTAAAAGTAAAAACTAAAAATCGATAAATTAAGAAAATAAACGTTTACATTTGGTGCAAAGTAATTCTGATTTCTTTTCAAATACATAACATGTTCTTTTTTCGATTGTCGAACAGGCGCAGAAAATAAACATCCACAGTCCAAACCGCGAATCGAACCCTGGACCTCACTGAATTATAAAACACTATTTTAGGACTTACTGACAATGTTTCTGCTGCGAGTTATTCCGCGGTGCCGTTGCATTTAGACCCGGCGAATTGTGCGTGCGAGTGCGGGGGTGAAATGCGTGGAGTGGGGGGGGGGAGGGAAGGGGGGATAACAAGTGACTGATTCATGTCCGCAGGGTCACAAGTTCGATCCTAGCCCATGTCAACCTCTGTCTCCAATCTACAAACTCGCAGTTTAACTAATGGGCCGAATTGTTGCCAACTATAGCCTAACCGAATTAACCTGCGTCACGGGGAATGTTACAATGAAGCAAAGTGGTTCATTTATCCAGAAACAGAGAGAGAGTGAGCCAATTTTGTTAGGTAAAACTATTATATCAGCTCATTAATTTATTAGGTAATTTATTATAAAATAATTATAATATTATAATATTATAATTATTGAGAAGATTTTAATAACTTTATAATACTTCAAACTTGGGATAACGTTTTATGGGTCAAGGATAATAGTAACCGTCTACACAATATTTATAAAGCAGATTGGTGGTTAACTGTTATTAAATGTTATTAAATGTGTTGTTAAATCTACTTACGCTTAACGTAGCTAAAACTAATTACATGACTTTCTCTCCATACAAGAACGATCAACCTCAAAACTTATCCCTGAAAATACACCAACAAACCTGCACAACAGACCGTAATGTATGTGACTGCCACGCACTTGCAAAGGTATATGACACAAAATACTTAGGCGTGGTAATAGATCAACATCTTAGGTGGGATCGACACATTAACGACCTAACCAAAAAAATTCGAAATTCACTTTACAAGTATTACTCGTTAAGAAATATACTGAGTCCCTCTACACTACGCACAGTCTACTTTGCATTTACGCAATCACTGATACAGCACGGACTCACAAGCTGGGGAGGAGCTAGTCTCACACACCTAACTCTACTTAACACTACTCAAAAACACATATTAAAAATCTTACCCCGCAAGCATTTTTTATATCCATCAGAACAGGTATTCATCGAATCAAAGCTACTTTCAATTAGGAAATTATATATTAAAATTACTCTCACTAACATTTATAAGAATAACCTGATGTATCCAACAATCCCTCACACAAAATTAACGCGCAACAGATCAAGAAACCAGCTACTTATACCACGGGTTACAAAAGGAATTGCACAAAAACACTTTCTCTATCTAGGACCTAGAATGTTTAATCTGCTCCCCTTGACAATTACAGAAAAAAGATCTAAGACAACTTTTACAAAAATGGTGACTCACTGGTTGACTGACAAATCAGAACAAGAAGTTGAAGACATAATTAAATTACAACCTAATAGACACAAACATACATAACGACATTTAAACAGCTTACACATACCCTATGTAAAATTGAAAGCAATTAAAACTGAAAGTGCATCAATTAAAATATTAAGGAATTAATCATAGTCCTCAATATCGTCTCGTCAACCCACAAAATCTTACTAGTTATTTATAAATTTAAATTAAATGCATAGTTATAGTCTAGTTTTTAAGTTAATACTTAGTTAAATATATTATTTTATTCAGTCCTCCACACACCTGATAGTATACCTACTGACTCACAAGACTTACTTCTGTCAGTAGGTATTGATCAACGAAAAAACAAATGTATTGTAATTCATATTGATTGTAATAATGTGGTAATTGAATAAAATTGAATTGAATTGAAAAAAAATAAGAAGGTTTGTTACAGATTTTAGTACTTCTTGTAGCCAAAGTTTGTAATGTTCAATAAATTGTATGATCTTTTCTATTCCATTGCAATCATAATACAATGACTGACGCAAGCATAACTGTAAGTTTGTTGATGACGATACAGTACACAAAGCGTGTAATCGGTCCGAACCGTGTCCTAGTGGGGTGAACTACGTTGATAGAACCTGTATTCCTGGAAGGGTTAAAGTAGACTAATAGGGTAGTAGACTAAGCTTCGCCGTTTATGCAAAGGCTAAATCACAAAAATATAATAAAATTTGGATTACATACCTAATCGTTGTTTTGTAAGGGCTCTTCAAACATATCTTGAGTTTTAAAATCGTTTCATAGACTGATCGGTAAGAACGAATCTACGAATGAAGAAAATAATATATACCAAGGATCCAGCAGGCTGTATAACAGTGTTGTTATTAACAATAATAATAAAATTTGCATTCCCTACCCAATCGTAGTTTTGTAAGAGCTCTTCAAACATATCTTTAGTTTTAAAATCATTTCATAGACTGATCGGTAAGAACGAATTTACGAATGAAGAAAATAATATATACCAAGGATCCAGCAGGCTGTATAACAGTGTTATTATTAACAATAATAATAAAGTGTGCAATACCTACCCAATCGTAGTTTTGTAAGGGCTTTTCAAACATATCTTTAGTTTTAAAATCGTCTCATAGACCAGTCAGTTAGAACGAATCTACGAATGAAGAAAATATTTATACCAAGGCAGGCTGCCAGCAGGCTGTATAACAGTGTTATTAATAATAAAAACAATTAATAAAATACAAATTTGCGTTCTCTACCCAATTGTAGTTTTGTAAGAGCTATTCAAACATATCTTTAGTTTTAAAATCGTTTTATAGACCGATCGGTAAGAACGAATCTACGAATGAAGAAAATAATATATACCAAGGATCTGGCTCGGCTGTAAAACAGTGTAATTATTTACAATAATAATAAAATTTGCATGCCCTACCTAATCGTAGTTTTTAAAGGGCTCTTCAAACATATCTTAAGATGCAAAATCGTTACATAGACCAGTCGGTAAGAACGAATCTACGAATGAAGAAAATAATACATACCAAGGATCCAGCAGGCTATATAACAGTGTTATAATAATAAAATTTGCATTCCCTACCCAATCGTAGTTTTGTAACGGCTCATCAAACATATTTAAGGTTTAAAAATCGTTTTATAGACCGATCGGTAAGAACGAATCTACGAATGAAGAAAATAATAAATACCAAGGATCTGGCTCGGCTGTAAAACAATGTTAATATTAATAATAATAATAAACTTTTGCATTGCCTACCCAATCGTCAGTTTGTAAGGGCTCTCCAAACATATCTTTAATTTTAAAATCGTAACATAGGCCAGTCGGAAAGAACGAATCTACGAATGAAGAAAATAATATATACCAAGGATCTAGCAGGCTGTATAACAGTGTTATTATTAACAATAATAATAAAATTTGCATTCCCTACCCAATCGTAGTTTTGTAAGGGCTCTTCAAACATATCTTTAGTTTTAAAATCGTTTCATAGACCAGTCGGTAAGAACGAATCTACGAATGAAGAAAATAATATATACCAAGGATCCAGCATAACAGTGTTATTATTAACAATAATAATACAATTTGCATTCCATATACCCAATCGTAGTTTTGTAAGGGCTCTTCAAACATATCTTTAGTTTTAAAATCGTTAGATAGACCAGTCGGTAAGAACGAATCTACGAATGAAGAAAATAATATATACCAAGGTCCAGCTGGCTGTATAACAGTGTTATAATTGACAATAATAATAAAATTTGCATTGCCTACCCAATCGTAGTTTTGTAAGGGCTCGTCAAACATATATTTAGTTTTTAAATCGTTTCATAGACCAGTCGGTAAGAACGAATCTACGATTGAAGAAAATAATATATACCAAGGATCCGGCTCGGCTGTACAACAGTGTTATTAATAATAATAATAATAATACAATTTGGATCATCTACCTAATCGTAGTTTTGTAAGAGCTCTTCAAACATATCTTTAGTTTTAAAATCTTAAAATCAATTAGTTTCAGGTCTTCAATATAAGAGCTGTATTGTCGCAGAAATTATATCGTAAGGTTTCATCGTTTTCAAACAATGGATATCCAAAACAGCTATCCATTATTTTATCGTTGTCGAGAATCTATACGAATCGGGGACGACCAGTAAGGCAAATGATCCTGGATTCATTCAGTAGGCAAAACTCATATTTTAGGTTTCTACGTCCTACTAAATTTAAAACTTCGTGCTCAATACAAAACATCTTTACATTTCAAATTTTGGAAAAGATTAACATTCATAAAAGTTTGCTAGAAATTCCACAGTTCATTCTGTGAGAAAGAACAGGCTTGACATCATAGTGAGATGACCATAGGGGTAGAACATGGTATGGGGAAATTATGTCCACTATATAACTAACACTGTAATAAACACAAGGTGTATTCGTTCAGTCACGACCATAATAACCAAACATACTATTATATTGTGCACCTTCTCTATAAGTAAACCGCATGCTATATTATAAATTATCTAAACCAAATAAAGTCCGCCAACAGATAGATCAGCTGTTGCTGGCTTGCGACGTCACTAGGTCAACAACTTGATAAATCAAAACAATAGTCTGCGTTCTCAGACCTATATACAGTTATCATTGTCCGATTACTCACCGACCGTCAACATAACTCGTCATGTCGTAGCGAGCGAGTCCAGCGTATTGTACACAGATCAATAATGTTCCAACTATTCGACAGTTATCACTACGATTACCTAACTTTCTAGTTTAAAGATTATTCAATGTATTATGGTACTTTCTGTTCAGCAGAGTTCTTTGTCTGATTGTATACAGATTCTTTAATTACTAAATAATAAGCGTGCAACAATTAGCGCAATATTCGCGACTGTTCACTTTTTGGTCGGCGTTCAATATAGAAATAGATAAATATAGTATACATAAATACAACAATGCTAGTATGTTGAAACAAATAAATACAACAATGGTAGTATGCTGAAAAAATAAATACAACAATGGTAGTATGTTGAAACAAATAAACAAAACAATGGTAGTATGTTGAAACAAATAAATACAGCAATGGTAGTGTGTTGAAACAAATAAATACAACAATGGTAGTATGTTGAAACAAATAAATACAACAATGGTAGTATGTCGAAACAAATAAATACAACAATGGTAGTATGTCGAAACAAATAAATACAACAATGGTAGTATGTTGAAACAAATAAATACAACAATCGTAGTATGTTGAAACCAATAAATACAACAATGGTAGTATGTTTGTACTCACCTCCGGGTCCTGCAACGCGCGCGTCGACAATGGTTCCAGAGGATTAAGCGTTGATAGATAACTGAAGTTAATTGATGATATTATGTATTAATTAATTCACTCACTTCACTGATCACACTATTACACTTAGATTACACTGATCACGCTGATCACAATATTACACTTAGATTACACTGATCACTCTGATCACACTTTTTAGACTGATTACACTTATCACGCTGATCACACTCTTATACTTTGATTACACTGATATACTGATTACACTTTGATTAAACTGATCACACTGATTTCACTGATTACACCTAGATTACACTGACCACGCTGATCACACTATTACATTTAGATTACACTGACCACGCTGATCACACTATTACATTTAGATTACACTGACCACGCTGATCACACTATTACATTTAGATTACACTGACCACGCTGATCACACTATTACATTTAGATTACACTGACCACGCTGATCACACTATTACATTTAGATTACACTGACCACACTGATCACACTGATTACGCTTAGATTACACTCAGTTACAAATTACCGACCGATCTAATGAATTCATACACTGCCTAGAACAATACAAAAACACGCACTTGAAAGTCCTTCTCTAGTCTATGCAATAAGTCGTCGCGATTAGTGATTCGTCGATACACCTTGTCCACGAACTTATGCCGGTACGATATAAAGCTATAGGCATGCCTTGAAATGAGACCTACATCGTTACTACCCAGCAAGCACAGAACTGGTGTGTGCTTATGGCCCATAAGCGGCAAACTGCTGCAAACGTTTTCCTTCAGCGGGCCGCCTATGGCCCATAAACACAAAATTTCACAGACGGGTTACAGTAGGCGGCCCGCCTATGGCCCTTAAGCTCACAACCGACAGGCGGCGAACAGTGGGCGGCCCGCCTATGGCCCATAAGCTCACAACCGACAGGCGGCGAATAGTAGGCGGCCCGCCTATGGCCCATAAGCTCACAACCGACAGGCGGCGAAAAGTGGGCGGCCCGCCTATGGCCCATAAGCTCATAACCAACAGGCGGCGAATAGTAGGCGGGGCGCCTATGGCCCATAAGCTCACAACCGACAGGCGGCGAACAGTAGGCGGCCCGCCTATGGCCCATAAGCTCACAACCGACAGGCGGCGAATAGTAGGCGGGGCGCCTATGGCCCATAAGCTCACAACCGACAGGCGGCGAACAGTAGGCAGCCCGCCTATGGCCCATAAGCTCACAACCAACAGGCGGCGAACAGTAGGCGGCCCGCCTGTGGCCCATAAGCTCACAACCGACAGGCGGCGAACAGTAGGCGGCCCGCCTGTGGCCCATAAACTCACAACCGACAGGCGGCAAACAGTGGGCGGTCCGCCTATGGCCTATAAGCTCACAGCCGACAGGCGGCAAACAGTGGGCGGTCCGCCTATGGCCCATAAGCTCACAGCCGACAGGCGGCAAACAGTGGGCGGTCCGCCTATGGCCCATAAGCTCACAGCCGACAGGTGGCAAACAGTGGGTGGCCCGCCTATGGCCCATATACGCACAACCGCCGTTGTCTCTAGCCTGTTAAATCGTTGAGTGAGAAATATTTCTCACTCAACGGTTAAATTATTATATTTGGACAATGTCAACCACAACCACGTCGTACACGCCACCCCCGCTTTCTGTCGGTTGAAATATAGATTTATAATTACTTATTTTAAAATTGTCACAAAGTAATTGCATAGAATATGTGCAAATAATCTAACTCCATGGTATGTTACTTATCCGCAGATAATGCATAGTAAATATATAGTTGTCA
This sequence comes from Isoperla grammatica, assembly GCA_945910005.1. Lineage (NCBI taxonomy): Eukaryota > Metazoa > Arthropoda > Insecta > Plecoptera > Perlodidae > Isoperla > Isoperla grammatica. Next base: position 5,771,885 of record OX246750.1, read on the forward strand.
ACGTAGCTAGACTCAAACCAACCTCAGATCCTTATCTATTACCCTTTCAAGTAGGTGAAGTTGTCTCCAGACAGGTGTGCGCTTTTATGCCATCATTGTTGGAAATTAAAGGAAATACTGTGTTTGTTACTGTTATGGCTTTTATATCATTGTGAATTTGGTTCGTTTTTAAACCTCGTGTATGGACTAGTACACATTTAGCACAATTAATGTTATTTTTATCTTATTAACTTTTTCATACGCCATAGTAGGTATAGTTTTTGGAATTATTGCACGTCCTTCTTTATGCAAGTGGTCCATAAAATATGCATACAAGCAAATGTTTATGATTTTATTATCTAATACCTATATCTTATGACTTCCAACTAAACGTTTTGGGTGTCAGATGACTTCATTTCACAGCCTCTGATTGGTGGTTTCCTTGGTGAAAACGAGTTAGCGTATACTTTAACGTTTAGTTGGAAGTCATAAGAGCGGGCATAAGACTTATAGTAACTACAATATCTATACTACCATGAACGCACCAAATATAATAAGATTAATCGGGCAAATGGAAACATCACAATAATATATACATTCACTTTTGACGCATATCACAGCTTTACGTGACTTTGTTTTCAATTACATTTTGTTCCCTCTGTTATTCTCAATGCAGTTCAAACTACCGCTCAGTTGAGAGCGTTTATTGGTTGAATCAGGTAGTCCTCGCCAATCTAACCAATCACGGGCAACAGTTTCCGCGCATAGTTCGTAAACTGTTAGCGGTCGAAATGAATCAATTGCCGTGTACATACAACTTGAATGAAATCACTCAATAAGATAAATTGGCATCTGTAGTATTTCCAAATGATATTTTTGAAAACAAACGTCAGCTTTGTTGACCGCGGTCGATTAGGCGTTGGTTTAGTAAACCGAGGTCTCTGCGTTCCAGGTTTGAATCCTTGCTTGGGCATGGATATATCGTGTGTGTGTGGTGTTTTTTCATCATCATAGTTACCCACTCATCGTTTCAATTAGCCATAGTTGCAAAAATATGACACGTAAAGTCCAAATATCATCATCTTAAGCAAACCCTCTATGTATTTTATTTTTGTGATTTCCGCACCCACACTAATAACAGTCCATACATTTTTTGTTGTATGTCGTTCAATGCACATAGTATGCTACCGAAATCGCGTGCGCATTCAGACCATTCCACTAGGTATTTTGAATTGTGATAGCTATCATAGAATGGCTACAATGACATGTTATGTTTTATGATGTTCACGGCAAACATGCAAAATTAAACAACAAACTTAGCCGACAAATTAAAAAGCTTTTATTATGGTTTAAATGCGGTTATTGTATGATTAAACAATACGAAAGTTTAGATCTAGCCCGTACCTACATTATGGGTTTTTCCATACAATGATAGGTTTAATAGTTTATGAATTATAGCCTATTGAGTAGACCACGGTCGAATGAAATTATGCGGAAATCAATGGAAAAATCAACTTAAAGGTTTTAATTTATTTAAATAAAACTTCTCAATGGATTTAAATAATATTTCGTGCAATTATTAGCAACATATCGAGAAATAATGTACACAAATTCTAAGATTGTTACTTAAACCGCCATCTTGTAAACACAAATTTTGTTTATTATAAACGTTTTTTTTTTTAAAGAGTAATATGATATTCAAAAGATGTGTTTGCTTTAATACATTGAAAAAACCCGCTCACTGGCAACACGGAGCGTTTTCCTTGTTAGTGAGCAAACACAAGTCAGACAGAAGAGAACAGAACAGAGAACACATGGATCATCATTACGATAGAAGACATTATTTGGTGAGTATGAACAACAATCATATTAACTGGTAGGGCATATAGGCTATGCTAGTTAGAGCTTGCCCATGTTGTTGCGTTTCAAGTCAAACCCAAAGAATTGGCAGTGAATATCCAGCCTTACATTGGGTTTATAATTCCTAAAACCCAATGCATTTGTTCTTGGCTAACCCATAATAGGTGTTATTTTGCATCTACAACAATTTGTGTTGTATTCAAGAGTAGAATACGGGCTCGTGCAGTGGCGTATACACGGTGGAGAGGGGGGGGGGGACAACTCCCCCCCCCCCTTTTTGCAAAGGAAACATGGAAAATGACCATTTACATTTTAATAAGACAGTATTTTAGACATTTGTTTTTGTTAAAAATACACGCATCGATCTATGATTATATTTTTATCTACCAACACCTCAGGTGTTCTTGGCGGGGTGGGCTCTGGATGTGAAACCACACTCACACTATCGAACAAGGCACGGAACGGAATCCATATCACTTGATACTTGCTGCCTCGCACAGAAGACGCCGCCACAGAAAGCGAGGCGGATGTAGTTTTGTAACGTGTGCACTTTTAGAAACAATGCAGCAATTCATTCAGGTTGACGCATGTAGCTGACCCTACATTAGGTCCAGCCAAACACATTATTTAATATTTAGTCATTGTCTGAGTCTCGCAATCGGCGGTCGCATAGTGTGACAATACAGGCAATAGGCACAAGTGCAGCGCTAATTGCGAACACAAAGGTGAGTACAGATTAATAAAATAAAATATAACACATCAGGATCTATCTACTCTTACCTATCTATCTATCTATCTATCTATCTATCTATCTATCTATCTATCTATCTATCTATCTATCTATCTATCTATCTATCTATCTATCTATCTATCTATCTATCTATCTATCTATCTATCTATCTGTCTGTCTGTCTGTCTGTCTGTCTGTCTGTCTGTCTGTCTGTCTGTCTGTCTGTCTGTGTGTGTGTCTGTCTGTCTGTCTGTCTGTCTGTCTATATATCTATCTATCTATCTATCTATCTATCTATCTATCTATCTGTCTGTCTGTCTGTCTGTCTGTCTGTCTGTCTGTCTGTCTGTCTGTCTGTCTGTCTGTCTGTCTGTCTGTCTGTCTGTCTGTCTGTCTGTCTGTCTGTCTGTCTGTCTATATATCTATCCATCTATCTACTATCTACTCAAAAAACATTGACATGCTTTCTTTAGTGAGATGATCTACCCTGTTATGGTTGAGGACCAAGTGGTCCTGCCTATTTCTTTAGCTTTTCTAATTAAATAAATAAATAAATGCACATTTAGAGTCTACCCACTCAGTAACAAGACTGATTTTCAGTGGGGGACTTTAATCTGTGGGCTGAAAATCTGTCCTTTTACCCGGTTGGGTAGACCATAAATACAATAATTCGTTTAATTATTTATCATTATTTTTTAATTAATTATAATTTTTTAATTGAAATTTGTTTAATTATTTATTATTATTTTGTATTTCCATTTACAAGAAGTGCAATCAGGTAATTTAAATAACTTGTGTAGCTTACGCCATCATACACAGCTAAGGCTTGTTGGTCCAGTGGGTTTATTCCTGCTTCCACTGCAGAAGGTCCGGGGTTCGAATCCCGGTTCGGGCTGGGGTCTTTTAATTTTGGAATTTGACTTAAATCTTTCTGTATGGTACTGGTCTATAATATGTAAACGGCAACTTTGGAGCCGTCATAGCAACGAAGCCCATAATAAGTAGTATATAAATGTCCCCCGCTGAAAATCTGTTCTTGTAACCGAGTGGGAAGACCATAAATACAATTTGTTTAATTATTTATTATTATTTTTCATTTCCATTTACAAGTAGTGCAATCAGGTATGTCCCTGCGTTCTGCCACAGAAATACAACAGCTGCCACAGACACAAATACCCTTTAGTGAATTTGAAATCGATTAATTGTTAGTTAATTTTATTAAATTTCATATTTTAAACCATATACGTAATCATACAATTTTATTTCATCCCTGAAAACGCAATTTTTCCGTTGATCGCATTGTTGATTGGCAACCCATTCTCTGGTTTACACAAGTGGCCAAATATCCTGTTATGACTTGTTATCTGTTTTTATTAGGTACATAATATACAAAAATACATAAAAAAATAAAAAATGCTCAGCTGTAGTGCCATCGAATTGAAATTTATTAGGCTTAATCAAAGAAGTTTTCATAACATTGTTCTATCTAGGTATTTTTCTATTTTATTTCAGCTTAAATACCAGTATTCAGCAAGTCAACGTTGATAAATACTCGGTACCTGGCGTACTACATTGCCATCATGGCCACTGGTGGCCTCAGAAGCCATGTCAGCACCAATGAAGGAGATTCATGCACCGACATTGACAAATCGTAAGAATGTGCTAGATTTATGTTACCTGTTGACCTTAAGGTCACATAATGTGACATCTGACACTCAAGTAAAACTAAATTTGGCTTTATCTTCTCTGTAACTGAAACTGGAACATTGCATCATGTTCTGAGTGGTAGACCTATAGAAGGTGATGTATTATGTAATTCATTTAATGTTTGGAATAAATACTGTCTGTTTATAATAAGTAAGTACTGCTCTGTAAAACCTTTCAAATAATAATATAATTAATACTGGTAAAACTCAACTGCTTATGTACATTGATTTCTTCTTATTAAGGTTCTTGCAGCCGTTTATCATATCATATTTCACGCTGGTATATTTCTTGTTACTAACACTGCTGCAAATACCTTTTTGAGATAATATCCATATCCGTGCTTTCTCCTACACATTCCTCAGTCCTCACGTCCACTTTGTTCATTCTCTGCCAAGGTGAATAATAGAAATGTAAGTAAAAAAGAGCACTCAAAATAGACTACATGCATTCTGGTGGCAAGAAAATAAACTTCTAAAAACAGCGGTTTACCTGTCAATTTTCATTGTTGTTTTATTGTTATTATTCATCATTGGCGCTTAAAGGAGGTTGCTTAGCAGCGCTATTTATGTAAGTCTTGATTCCTTTATTGAGTGGCATGTTCATAAACATAACACGCAATTGCTTTCTTTTAGTGGTAATACATTTAGTAAAGTTTGCGCATACAAATTTATTTTTTACATTCTTTTTGGCGAGTTTTTCTCTCGTCTGACAGGGTCATAACAAAGCAAATGCTTAATTTGAACTGTCCGATGTGTACGTGAAATTAAGTCAATTGTCGAACATATAATTGACGGTAAACTGCCGGTTAACAGATGATCATTTGCGGAATCAATACGTTTTGGGGTTGTGGCAAAGTGATGGCCCACTGCTGTAAAAAGATGCAGGCCCTACAGCACGCCGCTCACGCGCCGTAACCATGACATCAACACAATAAAGGTTGTGGCGCGCAGGCGGGCCGCTGTAGCAAAAAATATAGTTTATAGTTTTTGCAACTGTCGGTTTTCCACAGCGGCCCGCCTATGGCCCATAAGCGATAACCCGCTTACGGCAAACAGAAGGGGGCTTGGCCAACCCCATAAGCGGGCCGTAAGCTCATCGCCGCCTATGGCCCATCACTTCAATTTATGGCGATCCGCAGTTTACCATCAGTTTGCCACAAGTTTGTGCTACTTGGGTACTTAGTTACTGTTCACAGTCTGGGCTCTCGGTCCCCACTACAACTCCTCTCTTATCTCGGCAGTAGGGGTGAGGTGGGGTAATGGGGGATACGGTAGAGGTACAGAGTTCAAATGACTGACACAACGAATAACATTCAAATAAACACATGTTCGTTTGTGATTATTTAACTAATAACATCATATCACCCACGAGACATTACTTTCAAATATCAACAATACTTTGATAAAATCAATACATGTACATGTAGGTACACTTTTATTGTTAACACAATGAAAAAAAACATTTAGTGTAGTATAAATTTAGAAAATAATGGGTCGAATTGTATTTTGTCGAGAGTTTTGACAACAATGAATACCAAAACGTTTTTTTTTCAGGCAGGTGTGTATGTGAACGTAACACAACGTTTAGTCTACATTTCAGCTGGAAATAAAAACTGAATATTGTTTAACTCTGTAATTAATTATAAATTAAAAAATTTACTTAAGATAATTAGATACTTTTAATTTTGTTCCCGGTATTTCTAGATAAAGATTTGTGTATTTTATGTAGTGCATACTATTACACAATATTAAAAACGAATGACAATTTAGTGAAATCTAGCTAGATTATACTGCATTGAATTGTTATAGTTACTTTAATATTGCACATTTAAGAGTTTACTACATATGAAACGCATAAGTTACCAAGCAACCTTGTGTGTAGGCAATGTTAATCATCTTATATGGCCACCTCCCAAATGGGGTGGATTTGATGTATCATACTTCGCCATACTCAAAATTGTTACGATTTTGTATACTACTTATTTCAAGTATTCAGAAATAATTAATTAATTCGCACTGAATGTTCCAAGTATGTTTGTAACTCAAGCGTCATGTTACAGCATGTTACTGAGCGCGGGGTTTGGCTGCCAGACAATGGAGCCCCATCACACGAGACCTTCGAGTTCCAGAGTTCCAGCCTTCCAGTAATCCCACACCAGGAGGGGGGGAACGGAAAATAGCACGCAATAAATAATTTAACAACCATAATCAAAGTCTATACTTAAGTTGACTGTGCATATGTGCACATAAGCATGGGAAAATAGGCACCTAGGTTAACAATAATGAGTAAGAGTAATTCTGCTATTTGGGTTGAGCCGTACCCAACTGTGGGCAAAGTTTTTCCACAAGATAAGAGCTTGGCGTTGTCCTACACGGTTCACTAATTATTTGGAGGAACCAGCAGGAATTAGTAGCTAAATATCCGGAGGGAGCCGCAGGGTGAGAGGGGAGGGATCAGAACTGTCGCACGAGAGGGGATTGAGGGGAAGATAATAGACCAGACAATAGACCATTTTTAAGTCTCTTTAAATTAAGGGCGTCTCTTTTAATTAAAGAAGATCGCATTTTGTTTTGTTTATTCTTTGCTTCAGTGTATGTCCTGAGGGAACGAAAGAGAGAGAAAGAGAAAGAGGGTGAGAGGGAGGGAGAGAGAGCGAGAGAGAGAGAGAGAGAGAGTTGTTGAGTTTTCTCCCGGGCTTTATGGGACATTTTGATTTGAATGAATATGATCACTTTAACTTACGGGCAATAGCTCTAAAAACTAATAAACATTAGCTAAATGCTCGAATTACAACAGATGAAAAATAACGACTCGCGATTCTCGCTCATTAACTTTGCTTAGAAAAGTAACTTAAAACTCACCGCAAGACAAAACTCGTAAAAAACAATAATAATAAAATTAAAATTAAGTTGTCACCCTGTCCGAGATATTATAGGACTTGAGGCGTTTATTCGTAACGACCATGTTTAAAGTGGCCGTGCTCTTTAAAGCAGACCATCACAAACACCGAGTAAAATGACCGCAGAAATATCAAGGTGTACTTATACGCGCTATCGACCCCAATCGTTGTATTGCACGGTAAACAGTAGAATGGTGTCATTTTTATCGAGGTTTATCTCAATTTTCTTCTACCCTATCTTTATATTCAGTTCATACCAGTTGGTAAAAAGTGAACATAGGGAGTCTGTATATTATATTGTTGGCAAGAAAATGGCCGGTGATTGTTGGCCTCATTACTTTAACATTTTTAATGCAGATCTGGTAAAGTCATGGTGGTCGGAAACATAGAAATAATATAGGCCGAAACCACGCAACTCGGTCGATAGCCAATCAAACGGATTCACCACTCTTGTCCACACTACTTACTGTGTACAAAGCTCAAGTGATTAGCATTTAGCAACAAATTTGATTACCCCAACTGGTTAACTGACTTTTAGGGCGGAGTCAAGTTGAGTATGTGATTTGTTTATAGTTGCTATGGAGTTTGTTTTTCTTATGGCAAATAGCATGTAATAAAACAAATGCCATAGCAGAACAAATCCTGTACTTAATTTCACACTGGACTGTGCATAAGATTAGTCTTTACTTTGAGCTTTGAGATACGGCCTTAGTGGACAGTGAACACGAAATTAGGCGTCATCTATCATCACTAAAGTCCAGTCTTACAATGTCCCAATAACTACTTATTCGTCGAATAGCTTGTTGTCTCCATGGCAACGACCAATCAAAACTCTTGAAATCCTCCAAATAGCTTCATTGCTACAAATAACTTTCTTATTAGGAGATTGTAAGACCGGCCCTAAATGAACTACCCCATTCACAACTTGTAAACCACTCACCGCCTTGGGTCATCGAACAACTTACGTTTACGCCCTTAGAGAGCTGTGGAGAAACTATGAACTATAGCGAAGATTCAATGTTCGTGGTTGTGATGTCCGAAGCTTTCTTACTTCGAGGGTGGGAGGCTTAAGTGCGCCTAGAGGGGTGTGGACTTGTGACCACCCCCAAGATATTGGAATAGTGCTATAGGCTACTAGTAAAAAGACAACAAAGAAACAAATGAATTGAATCGATGGACAAACAACAAGCTGTCAAAAAATAATTTCTTCTGATTTTGGAAAACAAAATAAAAAACATACAAATACACATACAAAACTTTCACTTTGTCGTGGTCCATCATTAAAAGTTTTAAATGGCGAGCAGTTACTATTGCTACATTTCTCTTTATTTGTATGGTTGCAATTTTATTGTTTTGACAGCTGATTGTGTGTCCATCAGTTCAGTTCATTTGTTCCATTGTTGTAGTCCGGATGTGACGTCAGTTGCGGGTTCCCTATAGTTGTGCTAGATGCCACATTGATGCTGCGTTGTGACCGAGCTTAATTTCTAAAATAATAAATGGGCGGACGCTCGCCAATCTTCTTGGGCGGGGGGGAGGGGGGGGGGGGGGAGTGGTCATGTTTGACACTCAAGGAGATATCTTTTCAGGACAAAGGAAGCACGGAGGGTTTGGTTAGATAGGGGTGGAGACCCCAACAATAGCGCTTCACAGACGAAAATGTTTCAATCTTTTAAGTTTAAATGTTTAAATGTAGCAATGTGAATTTAATACGCTTGAATTTTATGAAAATAACAATTGACAACAATGTTAACGACAACTTATGCCAGAATTAAAAGTGTTTGCAATAATACTCCCAGTTTCGTATTTTATACCCTTGTTGTTGTTATGGATACTCGTTGGACGAAGATATTAAGATGTATAGGAAAAGTGTTTACTCTAGCTAGGTTGTATGGTATACTACTTACTTTCAAGCACAATTTATATCATACAAACGTTTTTGCTCATATATAAGACTAAAATAGTCACTATATTTGTAGTAATTACGGCAAAGATGAGCAGTAAAGTTGCAAAGGCTGGTGGTGCTGTGAATTCGAAACTGTTGATGACGAAATGGGATGCAAACAGCGTTGATCGTCTCACCAGAGCAGACTTTTATAACGATCACTGTAAGTGTTATTATTTATTGGATACTTCCGGTACATGTACCGTTAACGGGACTGGGTATTAAAACCACCCAAAATTAGTGTTTCTTATTATATCATGAGAACACTTCCAAATATTGAAAAAGTGATTCTAGTCCTGTCTTTGGTTTTGTATCAGCTACACAATGGGTTTAAAAGTATCCACAGTTATCGCGCTAAGACTGATATTTTATTTACAATTTAATTATTAATAATTACAAAAAAAAAAAATAGCGATCGTCAAATTATTTAATTTTTTAATTTTTTAAACCCATTGTGTAGCTAATACAAAACTAAAGGCAGGATCAGAATCAGTTTTCCAATATTTGGAAGCGTTTTCATAGTATAATAAAACAAACATTTATTTTGTGCAGTTTTAATACTCAGTCCCGTTAACACGAGTAAGCCTCTGGCGTGAGGGCCCTTAAGGGGTGCTCATTTATGTTTTATTAGTTGCATTTAAATTATATTGGGTGTATTTGTGTATCGTATCTAAATTTTGGTTCCTACTCCAATTTATGTGATAGTTTTAAATTTTATTCGTAATTGTGGAGGGTACAGTTACACTTTTTATAATCACTTTTATTAGATCTGATTAATAATTTGTTGAAAATGAATTTCATTGTTGGTGTTGTATAACTCCAAAAATGAATTACACCTTCGTCAAATACATACCTCATTTCCAGTATTTCTGTTGGAAAAACCGTGAGTAAAAAAAGAGCAGACATTACATCTTATTGTTTGTGTTTGTGATAATGTTGCGTTATTGTTGTATTTAATGTCTATTCTATTCAGGAAGACCTTTAAAAAACAATTATACATAGGGTAACAGTAAATAGGACTATACTATTACATATTGAAAACAATTATAATGATAGCGATGCGAAAAAATTTAAAAAAAATATAATATATATAAATTAAATTTATATTGATACTTGTGTTGTTTATATTGTGTGTCCAGTTCAGCCAAGGGAGGCGTTCCTGATCCCCAACGGGATGACCTACCCCAACGAGCGCACGATGCTCAAGGCCATGAACGAGATACAGCGGGGGTTGAAGAACGGGGGTGACAAAGAGTGGAAGATCGTTCAGTTAAAGCGAGGGTCGCGCGTAGTTCGCTTGGAGGGTGCAACGGTGGACACAGCTAAAGGTTGACACATGCCTTTCCTACACAGGACAACTGAAATAAACGTGCCCCCCCTTTAACTAACATTGTTGTAGTTCTGCAAAACTGTCATTGAGGATTGAATTAATTTCTGGGTACTCCTCCAATTAATTTACTAAATAGCATACTGATACACATTTTTGAATTCGGGAACTGAAGGTTTTGTCTTGTATTCAATTAATAATGAGCTTATCATCACAACAATCCACTAAATCAACAAAAAAATAACGTGGTGTAAAAAACTAGTTAATTTGTAATAGCTCGGTTTACATTAAGATTGAAGGTTTCAGGTTTTATTTTATTAACTGTTTTACTTAGGATTGCTGCCATTGGCCGGATTTATAAAACGTCGCCTCTCATTGGCTGGGCTAAGAACTTTAGGTTTTAGAGCTAACGTTCCCATGGTGTCCTTAAATCTAAAAACTTAAGAAAAGTAAGTAAACGCTATTATGCTTTTGGATTGATTTGATTTTGTTAAACCTTAAATCTTAAAAAGTGTGTAAACCGACAAGTAAAACAATGTTTCTGTAATAATTCACGTTCTATAAAGTGTTATCAATTATGGTTATTATTTTAGATCGAAGTCCATCTCCCAATCCAGAACATAATCATGAAAATGTCCAAGCGAAACGGGTAAGAAATGACAACCTGGAACGAAAACACTCGACAACTTCACTGAGTCCAACGAAGACAGAAGCAAAGACCTCAGACTCTTCAACACCCGCAAAGAAAGCACCGAGGAGTATCTTCACGGTCCACGAGAGACGAAACGATCTCCAAGGTCAGACTCAAGAGGCCGTGGCTGACGAGGCCGCGACTCCTACAGGAGTCGAGGTGAAGCAGATGGAGAATCGAGACCTCGAGATGGCAATTCACGGTCTAGAAGACTTCGAGCAATACACTCATGATCAGCTGCAGAAGATCTTGGATGTCAACAAACGGTTCTTCCAGCTGAACCAACATGGGCACAAGTCTAAACTGAGCTCGAAACAGATCAAAGATGTTCTCAATGCTCAAGAGGCACCGAAACGGAACAAATCTTCAAGCTATTTGGAATCACAGCTGAATATAAATGAGAATAATTCTTACGAGAATGGAAATGAAGCTCTTGATGAGCAGATTGAAAAGGAGGATGTTAGATCTGAGATGGATAGAAAGAAGAATCGTGTATCAAAGAAAACGAATAAAAAAGCGGAATCATCAGATGATTTTTCCGATGAGAAATACGTGTTTGCCGGTTACCACGAGAAGTCTGAATCGTCGTTGTTTGACACCGATTCTGACGATGGGGATAACGAAAATCGAGAACCGAAAACAATGGTGACATCAAAGCATATCGATAAGAAGGCAGATGAAAACCTTCCACAGATCCATAGATCAAGAAAAACCTTGACGAAAACAGGTGGCACAGGAGATCAGGTTGATATACCAGGAACAAAACATAAGAAAAGATCAACAGGCGATTTAATTTCGAAGGAAGTTCAATGTGATGAAGAACAGAAGATGAATTGTGATGCGACCGACACGATCTTAATGTCCGATTCAAAACTCAAGAAAATAATTTCAAGAGGTGGAGGAGAAATTGAAGAAGGTGGAGGAGAAAACGTGGGTTTTGATTCCAATGCAACGTTAGTGTCGAAAGAGGATATTCCCGGGAAGAAGAAAAGTGTTTCGATGAAAGAGAGACGTCTCGTTGATCAAGGAGACGCTAGTTGTGATAGAAGAAGTGTTCCCTACTCTCGTTTGACGCACAAGACTCTGCGTAGAGAATCGCTGCCGTCGACCTCGATCGGATCCAGTCACGCCGTCAACCAGCGCAAGAAGAACGTGGAGATCGACAGGGAAAATAATCGACTCTCGGCGAAGTTGGAATTGATCAAGTTGACGCCGCCCAAGAATTCCATCACTTTTAGGACTTCCAGGCAGGAACAACTTCCGTTTGCTCGTATACAGCGGCGACTGTCGAAGAAGTCGATCTAGAACTCACATTCCTACATCATACACAACCAAGATATAGGTATTGATGTAAAGTTTCACAATTAATTTATTTAAAAAAGTAATATATGATTTTCATTCATCTAAAATAATTATATTTAAATGATATTTAAATATTATAATTATTATATAATATTTAAATGATCTAAGAAGGAAATTAGTTGTAACTTTTCTCTAACGAATTCTTCAAATCGATGTACTTATATTACGTTGTATTAATGCAATGTGCAATTATTAATTATTTGAATTTCAATAAATAAATACATAACACATTTTTCAACTAATGAATTCATAGATTATAGTATTTAAAGAAAAGAAAATTGTGTTCTTGAACTGATTTAATAGGCAATGGTATACAAGAAAAATCCTTACTTATGACAGCTTGAATTAATTTTCTAACAGTGTTATAGTTACGGACGTATATGGACAAAATTATCGGGTATAACTGTTGGTGACAGAGGGGTGGAGGAAGGTGGGGGGCGGGGGGTGGTGGAGGTTTGTGTGTATGATGCAAACGCGAATCGTAGGATATACTTGGCTATTGCATCTTTCACTATTCGGTTCTCTGTGTATTTTTGTTCTTTGTACAATTGTATTTCGTAAATCATTTTAAAAATATATCACATTTGAAGATATAAATACGTAGACAATACATAACAACTCCGTCCCACATGAATATACACGTCACATAAATCATTGATATATAAATTCATAACTTAACAAACACACCCACCACGACTTGTCTATTTATTTGCGCAACTTTGCTAGGAGAAGACATCAAAACTTTTCACCAGACAAACTTACTGGTTTTCCACCCTGTCTGAGCTGTCTCTGGCTGGAACAAATGGCTCGGAAGCTCCCACTCCCCTCCCCTCCCTTCCCCTCCTTGACCTTGAGGTTATCAAAGGGGGATTCCCCAGCTCACGAGCCAAGAGTTATTCGCGCCGTCCACAGGTCACAGCCGTTAAATTAACTAAGAGATGTCTTTATTGAAGAGAATAACCGAAGCTGTTGTTCGAAAAGAAATAAAGGTTTGGATTTACGACGTTGTTGGTCGATGTGGGTGGATTGAAAACGAAGCATTTCGCACTTTTCTGGGAATCTAGTTTTGCGCGCGCGGTTTGGTGAAAGCGTGACGACGTTAGGGTTCAATCAGATTGAAAATTAACGGTAACTGTGACAGTAAAAGTTCTAACGTTTGAGTCCATCACATTTTCTTAGCTGTAAGGTTCGGTTTAACTTATCGATTGGCTTCAGCGATAGTGTCATGTAACGGTACAATTAACTGACCTTACAATCGGTTTTGCTTAAATGTGTATTTAGGTATATAGCTCTGTTGTTGTTTACTCATATATTTTGAAATATATAAATAAATAAAAAATAAAATAAATTCACATTTAGAGTCTACCCACTCAGTAACTAAACTGATTTGCAGTGGGGGACTTTAATTGAAAGTGACTAAACCAACCCTGTAGGCTTCGAATATCATCGACGAGTGAGCGATAACCAATCAAAGATCTGTATTTTAAATACGAAACATATGAATCAGTGATTGGACAGTGCGAACACCTGCGGACAAATGCCAGAATCAACAAGGCCGATTCAGAACAACTTTGAATTTATTGAGTGCTTCGTTGCTAGGACGGCTCCAAAGTCACCGTTTACTTATTCCTAAGCCAAGAAGTAATGGAATTGAATCCACATTATACAACCATCCGCCAAAGTGGAGACTAAAGACGCTTTCATAGCAACACGGCAACATGCTTTTTCCGGACCGGCAGATTACGTGAACCAATCAGAAACTTGCCGTACCTGCCCTGATTGGTTCACTTGACTTTCCGGTCCGGAAAAACGTGTTGCCGTGTTGCTATGAAAGCGCTTTAATCACACAACAATAGATATCGCTGTCTCATGTGCCATGCAGTAAGACACCAGTGTACAAACTTTTCACTAAACAGATTAGTTAGCTTTGAAAGCATCGGCACCATCTTATTTCCTCCCAGTCTATCGAATTGAAAAGTAAAAAAAAAAAGTACCGCAACAAATCAATTGCCCCCAATTTCGCTGACCTGTGCATTACTGATAAGGGTGCATAGGGGATGATTGTGTTGCATTGAATTGTCTGGCGTGGGTTAGGGGAGCAATGGAGGATTAATGGAAGAATAGATTGGTTGTTAAAGTCGAGAAACTCCCTTGCACGTTCACTTAACAGAATTCTCTTAGCTTCTCTACTCTTCTTTGATACTGACAGTCGCATTTATAACAACTTCAGAAAACGTGAGAGTGGAATATTTGTTTGTAGTAGGTTTTAATTTCAATTTTGTTTTTGAGTGAAACTCCGTATAATTGTTCTGTAGATATCTGAAAACACGGTTCAAAACTTTCGTCAAACTTATTGAATTCAAGGACAAAAAGCATCACTTAATAGAAGCTATATTGTTGCAGTTTTGTACCAAACTGTTTTTGATTCGCTTTTGTTCTTGAATTCAATAAGTTTGACGAAAGTATTAAGTCGTGTAATGTCGGCATACACATAAGACATTACATAGCCATCACATACGTCCAATCTACATACAATTATAAAGTAAATATATTTTTCAGAAACTCTTGCTACATTTCATTTAACTAAAGATTAAGTCGTATTATAAAATGAAGGTTAATTCCCTAGAAAGTTTTGTACATCCTTCACACCCATCCCGAAACACTAATTAGTAACTTCTATTTTGATCACCCCTGTTCAAGCCACGAATGACTTTACGGACAGTCGGGTACGACGACGACATAACAAGTTATAGGCCGCATTCGCTATTGACTCAATGACAGCTTAGTGGAGTTATACGAGTCGACCGCTGACCGCCCCGGGGGGAAGGGGGTGGCAAGAGGGTGGGGCAATGGCTCGGAAACTTGGCCTGACCGTAGCAAGGAAGTGGACAACAGCGTAAATCAAAAGCCAACCAGAGAGATAGAAATCTTAAGGGTCCGAGAAAAGGTCCCGATGTTAATATTTAGGGGAGATTATTACACGTCCAGTGATTAATACGAAACGAAACGGTTTAGTTTTCGTGACCGGAATTCTTCTGTTGGTAATCTTGATTGTATTCGAGTATAAGACGCGGTAAACAAGAGTATCGTGATGTGTTGATAGGGTCTGGATAAACGTTCGCTATGTTGGTAATATCTTGTTGACGCGTTGTTTTTTGTTTGCTCGTTTGTGCGTGTCGCGACGATAAGATTCATTTAGTCGATTGTAAGACGCACTAATGATGCGAAAAGGAATTTGATAGATCGCATTAGAAATAACAATGGGGCTACTTTATGCTACTTTTAAATAACGCGTTGTTTTTGTGTGTACGCAATTTATATACGAGTCCATTTTTATGGTCAAGTATTTATTATGTCTTGTATGTTAGATGTACAACACACCCGTTTTTTTTATAATATTATACATTATTATTTTACATCACTTCTTTCTTATTTCTTAAAAATGTCATACATTACTTTCAGCAAGACGTCGTTTCTTGTTGAAACGTTGAATTTAGACCGGATGTCGTCAATTGTGAATATTAATGACTAGATAATCAGTCTCAGAAGTCAGAAGAAATATATAACTACGATATACAATTCTACCAAACTTTATCTAGGGCAGCAGATATAAATTACTCTCAAAGATTTTCATCAAACGTTCCTTTTAGATTCACCAACTTCTAGAAACATTAAACATATTTAATTCCATCGCCTTTCATCGTAATGTTCACTTTTATCTCAAACTACTGCGGAGTACGGCCAAGGTGTACATTTCAACGGGAGTGGATTGAAAATGACTAAGTAATGTTGAAGATAAACCTACGTTACTGTAGTTACTGCCGGAGTAATTTCCACTTTGTTCAGTTACTGTTACTGTAATGGCGTCCGACGTTTCGAGAGACATTATTGGACGTTAACTGGTTTATCTATTGTGCGCTTAACCCTTTCGTTGGTACAAGCCTTCGTAATCAAACCATTGGCGTATTAAGGGGACGCTTCAATGAAATTACGATTTTCTAAACAATTCTGAGAGGAGATTTGTGAAATTTTAAGATAACGCGTCTGGTTCAATGAAATAAATAACTACAAGGAAAAAATATAATTTTGTTTGCTAGTTTCTAAGAAATTTAAGGAGAAAAGTTGACATTCGGGTTTCTGGAGTGATGCGCTTAAAGCACATTTTTTCTTTTCTTTTTTAAGTGCTGGTTGAACACAACAAGGCTACACAAATATAAAATAGCTTTTGTAATGTAGAAAACCATCAAACATTCACTATCAGTTGAGATTCGATGCTAGACACCAATGTTTAATTGATTGTTGGCAAAATGCGAGCTTGCGAGTGGAATTTTCAATGGTTGATTTCATATAAATATTCTATTCATATGCGACTAGTAAGCGTTTTAATTAAATTAGTTGCTTTAAGTAACGATTTATAAATTAGGTCGTCTGTGATTGAACTGGCACTCGTTGAAAACTAAAATCAACCAGGAAATTTATTTCCCGGTCTGTTACTTTGCAAGTCATAAATTAATCCCTTGAAAAAACTCTTCAATTCAGGCAAAACAAAAATAAAAAAATGTAAACGCGATCTCGTTTTAAATTTCAAACTTCTCCGACTGCAGTCGGTAAATTAATCCCACTGTCATTGTGCATCCTGGGGTTCATTAATTAACCACCGGGCGCGCTGGTGTTCCCAGATCGCAGCCCGACTAGGGCAGAACAGAGCGTCTGCTCGTAATGATTCACAATCAGACCTCGTCGGGTGGGGTTCACATGTTGTCGGGCGTCGCGGCGCTTCGTGGTAGCGTCACAAAGCCTCGTATTAGCGTCACAGCGCCTCGTAGTAGCGTCACAGCGCCTCGTAGTAGCGTCACAGCGCCTCGTAGTAGCGTCACAGCGCCTCGTTGTAGCGTCACAGCGCCTCGTAGTAGCGTCACAGCGCCTCGTAGTAGCGTCACAGGTCCTCGTAGTAGCGTCACAGCGCCTCGTAGTAGCGTCACAGTGCCTCGCAATAGCGTCACAGCGCTTCGTAGTAGCGTCACAGCGCCTCGTAGTAGCGTCACAGCACCTCGCAGTAGTGTCACAGCGCCTCGTAGTAGCGTCACAGTGCCTAGTAGTAGGGAACCCGCAACTGACGTCGCATCCGGACTACAACAATGGAACAAATGAATTGAACTGATGGACAAACAATCAGCTGTCAAAATAATAAAATTGCAACCATACAGATAAAAACAAGTGTAGCAATAGTAACTGCTCGCCATTTAAAACTTTAATGATTGGCAACGACCAAGTCAAACTTTTGAATGTGTATTTGTTTGTTTTTTGTTTTGTTTTCCAATATCAAAAGAAATTATGTTTTGACAGCTTGTTGTTCGTCCATCGATTCAATTCATTTGCTTTAGTGTTGTCTTTTGGTGTTGCTTCACAACGTCTTAACTAAATAAATATTTACAAAAATCATTACGTAAGGATAAAATCTGATAATAGGCAACACGCGTACCATTTTTTTTGTTTAACCAAACACTTAGTTTAATAGTATCAGATATAAAAAGTATATTAATGCAAGTCCTTAGTAAAAAAGAAAAATTTAAATAGGTTTAATGGGGTCGCATTTATTGAAGTTTAAACTCGGGGATCTGAAACGCGTACAGGTGGCTGTGAAGCAATGGTTCTGTAGTCGTGGCAAAGCAGACCAATCGCTGAGGCGGTGAGCGTACACAGTACAAAACCATGACGTCAAATCCACTCTACATGGCGGCGGCTCGTTTTTTGCGCCCTTTTATTTATCGTACTAAACCAATTATTTTGAGGCATAGACTGATCCGTTTTTCAAAATTCAAAGACACAAAATTATTAAATGAGAGACAAGGTTTTTAAAAATTGATTAAAATTTTCATACGCGTGTTCCCTATTATGGGATATAATCTAAACGTAATGAATTCTGCGAGTACTTTGTTTCGTTATCAGTAGATCCTGATACTAAATAGATGCGGTGTCTACACAAAAGTTCGATTTTGATATATATATATATATTTTTTAATACAAGTATACCTTGTATTATCATGATCTGCTATCGCAGACTCGTGTTCTTATCAGGTATAATAGAGCAGCAACATATTTAAAGTGTTTGTCTAGGACTCACATTTCTGGTACTAGATATTGACAGCTAAGGATTTTGTACGAACTCTTTAAATAAGCAGCATTAGGCGTTCTATAACAAAATAAACAGAAACCTTCGAAAAACTCAAATTTGTTCAAGGCATAACCCTTTCTTGTGACCATCGTACAATACACATTTCCACATAAGGTATTATTTTGGAAGGAAACGTGGTTATGTTTAATTAATTTGAAGATAGTGTCTTACGTAACAATAGGTTCAAGAAAACTACGTTTATAAGCCCTTGCATTACCCTACCTCGCTTACATCGTACACCACACATTTTCACATATGGTATTATTTTGGTTGGAAATGTGGGTATGTTTTATTAAAATGAATATAGTGACTTACGAAACATTAGACATTCTATTAGAAAATAAAAAGATATTTTCGAAAAAAACAACCTTGCTCAAGAAAACTACGTTTATAAGCCCTTGCATTACCCTACCCTGCGTACATCGTACACTACACATTTCCACATATGGTATTATTTTAGCAGAAAACGTGGGTATCTTTAAAGGATTTGGGCACGTTTTTCAAATAAACATTAGACCTTTAGTTAGAAATTATATAGTAGTCTTCTAGAAAGTACACTTTGTCAGAGAAAACTACGTTTGTATGTCCTTTCACTTCCAATCGCGTGCTACACATTTACACATAAAGTAATGTTTTGATTGAAATCCTTGCAATGTCTGATTGAGTTGTACACCATATCTTAATTGGCATTAGGCCTTCTAATAGAAATAATAAAGAAAAACCGATGAACCACACCTTGTGCGAGAAAACTTCGCTTTATGTCATTTTACTTACAATCGTATACCCTACACATTTACTCATAAACTTTTGTTTTCAAGGAACGTGGGTATGTTTAATATATTTGAACGCAGCGTCTTAATAATAACATATGTAAAACAATGTGTTTGCACATTATGAACACTACCAAATCGATTTTCTAAAAATAGCAATTGTTTAATGATTGCAAAATACAATAAACGATTAGACTACCGAAACTTGGCACTGCATTGAAAATATCAAAACAAATTTATATATTTTTGTTAATTAATCTTCATCTATTCACCTTAATTCATACAACACAATTTAACTACTTTCCTTTCATAACAACACAGAACAATTAACTTTATCTACTCACAATAGTTTGTTTTGAATTCTGTCCTACTGTTAGACAAGGAACAGTGGAGTTTGAATTAATCATCGTCTCACAAAATGGATCCTGATTACATCAAAACCGCTAGAAAATAACTATTTTGGTAGAGTTATTTTCTCTCCAGTTTTGAACAAGTATCAATCATGATTTTAACATGTAATTCAACGATAACGTTGATCAATTAGTGTTAAAGGGAGAATCAACATGTTGAATACTTGACCAATGATAATTACTTAACTAATAGAGAGGGATATCTCTACGTCAAAAACCGCACAACATTTTCATTTTTAAATTGACAGAATTCGAAAATCTGAATCAACAGTGCACTGTACTTTGATAAGCCCTACATATTGAAAGCTCGAAATTGTGTCACATTATAATCAGTATAGTTTTTAGTTATAATTAATTTTATTACTAATTATCGATTTAATAATCAAAATAACTACACTATTAGTTATAGTATTTCATTCAGTCTGTAGAACTAACCAAAACACAGTGCTTGTTGACTCAGATTTTCGATTTTATTTTGCAATCTTAAGATATAATTAAAAAATGCAAATTTTCTTCCGTTTTCTTTTTCAGAACGTACGAATGACACATCACGGTTTAAAACAATGTAATAAGCGTAAAGAAATCGCCTACCTATTTATTTATATTCTATCCGTTTATTCTTTGGATGATACTAATTAGAACAAAAGATAAAAACAAGCTTACCTACATAAAATTGAATTGTCGAGAACGAAGTATAGTCTCTCATTAACTGAGGTTGGCCAATTTGCCCGACTGCAGCGCTACGGTCGTTGGAACGGGGGGGGGGGGAGGGGGGCGTATTAGATGCAGCAGTCCTTATAATGACGAGCTGCCGTTCACTTGTTGCCGCTACAGCGCCGCGGTGTGGGAGAATATACGAACTAAACTAGCCACAACGTAAAAATCGGAGACTTCAATTTAGGTGCAAGGTGGGATATGCCACTCTCCACTGAGGCAGAATAAGTGGGGTCCGGCGGGTAGACACCCCTCATATTATCCACCTGCGCGCTACAGGGTTGCCACGTTTCTATACATTCAGTGCAGTAGCGGTCATTCGTACATCTCGATCGGCTCCCGGCGTATGGTCAGTCATCGTTGTATAGATCTTGCAATGCAGGAAATATCTGTGGTTATCTATTGAAATGTATGGTTGATTAGTTTTCTGAGGAGTTAACGCGCGTGTAAGTGCTGCTCTTTGGTAAAATTAGTATCCTATGAAGATTAGGTCTTGCAACAAAATTGAAGTCTCCGATTTTAACTACTATCGGATTCAAAAAAGTGTATCTAGATTTAGAAAACACAATTGTCGGGAGCCTACAGTATATTATTATTGTGTGTAATGCCAAATTTAAATGGTTCAATGTTCCGTTTAAGTTTCCTGGAATTCAAGGACAAAAAAAACCATAAAAACATACATTGATAACAAAATATAACAACGCTTAATTTTCTTTTATTCGTTTTTGTCCTTGAATTGAAGGACACGAACGAAGCATTGAACCGCCTAAAAACAGCTTTTGATTCTGATGATTGTCGGCCGGCATGATTTTATCATGTTTACTGCAGATTTGGTAAAGTCATGGCTGCTGAAGAAATTATAGTAGTCTCGACTTAGGCCAGGATTGGTGACACTACGCCAACGTATGAAACCTAGAATTGCGCACAATTTTTGATTCATGAGGCCGACTGGAGCTATAACCAGAGCCAATAACCGTACTAACTTTCGTGGGCAATCCTCAACTTGATCCCCTAACCTAACCGAATTTCGTGGGATGTCAGGTAGCTGGGCAAAGTCACTTTGATTCAGTGTCACCCATCCTGGCCTTATCCGACTTCCAAATTTTAGGTTCAAGCCACGTGACTCGGATAGCCAATCAAAACGCATCACCCATGGGTGACCACTCTTTTGTCCATAGACTCTCTAGGCTAGGTGATACAAAGCCTGCTACTAGTTTACATGGGGTGGTAAAGGGAGTATTCACGTGACGTCACATCGGCCATATTGGAGGCCACCTATAGTACTATTTCAAGTTTCATTTAGCTGTCAATAGAAAACGAACATATTGTTTACGGGGAACTATGAGAGTTTGAAAACGTATATACCCCCCTATAAAGTTTACGGAAATGATTGTCTGTGCCATTGTAAACAACAAAAAGAGAATAGCAAACCAAATTTGGAGAACAATTTAACTACAACCTAAAGCCCCGTAAAGCATTGTAACAATGAACTACTAATCACATGCATTTGTGGCCTCCAGTATGGCAACCATGCGCAATATGTGAATACACACTATTCATAGGTTGCACGTACGTCACATCTTTGAGCGTGGCGGCCACATTTGTGATCAAACTTTGACGTTGCCATGGAGAAACAATTGAAGGATGTTGTGGTAGAATACATACATTCTTAGTTCTTTGCAATTCAGCCTGTTTTTTAAATAAAATTGGTGTGTGGTAATTTTTTTAATTTTTTGTATTCCTTATGTTTACTTTTTAAATTCTAAATTAGGCTTATTTATTCAATTTAAATAGTATTTGTCAATGATCTAGGATTGGTTCTCATCAATCGTGTCGCAATCATGGCCGCTGTGACGTCACGTGGGAACTATGAATATGAAGATGGAATACCGCTCACACTTGCAGTACTCCTCAACTCAATCAACATCAACTCTGGTTCAAACACATCCGTCACTCTATCAATATTTCCCACCGTTTCTCCGATACTCAAACAAGATTTCTAATTACAAAACAACTCCATCCGTCCATCGAACAGTGTATTCGCAATCGTATCCAGTGAGAACTGACGCAGGCGTCCTTTTGATTGGCTACGACCTCCGACCAATTACATAAATACCTCGTTCAACTCACTTGTAATTAACTTCTAGCAACAAAAAAACTGAAACCATCTCGTCCGATCAATAGTGTTGGCAATTATTCAGAAAGACAACCGAATGCGAACGTTGAAATCAAATAACTTCGAACATCGGCGAGCGCTGTCATGGGAAGTGTCAGATGTCTGTATAGACAAATAACTATTAAAAACCATGTATACAGAAGAGAGATTTAATTAAAAATTTGTCGGATTTTTATTTGCATTCGTGCATAGCGCAGATTCTATTGGTAGATATATACGAATGAGAATTTTAGATTGCGTTTTTTTTTTCAGTTTTTACGGATATTTTTTCGCAAAACGTTGTTCTGTTTTACCATTTAATTGAGTGTAAATACACAACTTGTTATAAACGTTTTATTTGTTGGTAATTGCTTAGTTCGTGTAAACGTATACGTTATTGAGCGATATATCTTATTAAAACAATAAGCCATGATCAACATATCATTATTAAACTGTGTGTTCAATCAGCGCGTCTGTTGCCAAGCGTTCCTCTCCACGTAGCAAAGGGACCAACAAACAGGTACCAAGAAAACCGCGTTGAAAACCGTTGAAAAAGAGCGCGTAGAGCAATCATCCAATGTTGTACACCCCAACTATCTGGCATAGAACAAACAAGAGACGAAAACACCGAATTACATACCGGAAGCCATAATAGAAATTCAACCACGCGCACATTTCTTGGAAACCCAACATCTAGTAAAATAATAGGAGTGCACACAACAAACAATCGAACGGATAACTTTTTGAAAATATGGGTATTATTAAAACTTCCGAAAATAAATAGTACCATATTGTATTGTTAAACGTCCGCCACCCTTTGGCAGCTACAGCGTCACCCCCCCCCCCCCCCCCCCCCTCCCCATCGCACGCAGGTATAAGTGCACATTTCGGACCCAACAATTTCAAGTAAACTGCGTTCGCACTCGGGCTGTACAAACAACTTGTTTTAAATACAGTGATAAAAATGCCCTGCGACGTTTTCAACTTTGCCCCGGACAGACTAATAAGCTAATGATTAGTTATATGAATCCGTGCAATGATTAAGGTCGGAGGGGGGGGGAGAGGGGGGGGGGTATAGAAGCCTCGAGGCACGACAAAGCGACGGCCTTGCAGGCAACATCAAGATAATCCACCCCTCTGTTGGTATTTTCCAGTTAGCACAGAAATTGCAATTTGTCATCTCGCAATTTGAAAAGCTCCCGTCACGTTTTAATCTTGGTTTTAATCAGACGATGTTTACCCGAGTATAACATTCCGATCAGTTTGTTATTCGCCGACGCTGTGGCCCGCGGTGTCGCTGAGTGGGGTGTTCCGGTGCGCGTGCACTCGTTCATGCACGTCGGTACACGTGTACTGACACGCCGGTACACGTGTACTGACACGCCGGTACGCGTGTACTGACACGCCGGTACACGTGTACTGACACGCCGGTACACGTGTACTGACACGCCGGTAAGCGTGTACTGACACGCCGGTACACGCGCACTGACACGCCGGTACACGCGCACTGACACGCCGGTACACGTGTTCTGACACACCGGTACACGTGTTCTGACACCCCGGTACACGTGTACTGACACGCCAGTACACGTGTACTGAAACGCCAGTACACGTGTACTGACACGCTGGTTAACCTGCACTGACACGCAGATACATCATACCGACGCGGTGACCCGCGGTATCGCTGAGTGGGGTGTTCCGGTGCGCGTGCACTCGTTCATACATGTCGGTACACATGTATTCATAGTTCATACATCGGTACACCTGCACTGACACGCTGCTACACCTGTACTGACCCAGACAACTAGACAGTGTTGAGACTACGGTACCACATAGAAAGACGCCGTCGTTTTGGCACTGTTATTTATTACTTTGATGTTAATGGAACCATGTACTTTATGTGCCCAATTGAGTAACATGATTAAACTTGGCTTTCGGTTTGGATATAGACGGGTCGATTGTTTAAATCTTTGTTGATATAAAACAATCTCTCTTGGACAATGAAGTAAAATAAGACTATTTCTACTATATTATAGTAAGATATATGAAATGATTTAATTTTGTTTTTAGCTTACACATTCAATATATCATGTGATTTATTAAGTTTGTATATCTACAGCAACAACAACAACAACAACAAATTTTAGTTTTATATCGAGAAACAATCTCTTGTGATTTAATGATTTGACAAACCTTTCATCTGAAATACCTTCATGTTAAATAATTAGATGTTTACAAAATATAATTACAATGTCAAATTAAGCCGTAGAAAAACATCCAACCAATCACAGCGTTGAACGGATTGACGTCAAACCAATACAATGCAAACTAAATTGTCGCTGTCGTTTATTTGGTCTCTTGAACACTTTGTCTAACATTTTGATAACCAACACGTATTGGCGTTTATATTGTGCAACGTATGATCATGAGGTATTGTTAGATCTCGATGTCTATGTGATAAACTCATATACAACTATCAATATTTTTTGCCCCGATGCGCAGGAAACTGTTTCGTTCAAAATGAAGGCTAGCATATCCGTTGCGAAAATAATTAGGCTACAGATCTGTTATTGAATGAATGTTACTATGATCAGTTGAAATCCCAAAACGTTGTCGTGGCGAAATAGATCTGGCACTGAAATATCAGTACTTCAACAGTTCTACAAACCAGAGGAAGCTATGGAGTTTTCTTCCTGTAAATTAATTGCCACCGTCATATTTCTGGTAAGAAAATCATCATTCTGCTGTTTGAATAATTTTTATTTTTGTATGAGCTCAACAGTACGCAAATTTTGATTTGCAAATATATTTTAATCAATAGATTAGATTAAAAACTATTGGGAATTGTATAGGATATATAACTTCTTTCACGCTCCCGTCTGGGCCCGGAGTAGAATAGGACCAGAGTGACTCTGCTAGTCGTAGGAGTAACGAAAGGAGACCCGTCTTGGCCTGGGGTAGAATAGGACTAGAGTGACTCTGCTAGTCGTAGGAGTAACGAAAGGAGACCCGTCTGGGTCCGGGTTAGAATAGGCCTAGAGTGACTCTGCTAGTCGTAAGAGACGACGAAAGGAGACCCTGTCCCTTTCCCCCCCTTTCCCCCCTGAATATTCGTCCTACCACTTGGCTCTACCCTCCCTTGCTGGACTCCCGTATGACGACTCACGCGATGTACAATGGCTCTGATTCGGACTTGATTTCTTCATCATCTTCATCATCACCCGCTCATCGTCTCGATTAGCCATTGTTGCACAAATATGAGACGTTAAGTTCCGAAATCACCAACCTCTTTTACCGGCCGTTTTACTAATCTCGGATTGGTTACCATGGTTTCAATAAACACTAGATAGAAAATGCATGGTGACTTCTACCGGCCGCCATTTTTTTAAATCTCCGATTAACAGAAAATCGCCGGATTAAAGTTTGGTGAAACTGGCCCTAAGCCCCATTTAATCAATCAGTCAATCTTTCCCGACAGTAACATATAAAAATAACCAATTTGAAAATGTCTAGTGTTTCATTATGTAAATTGTGTAAAACTGTTAAAAAAAAAAAAAAACACTTAATATATCTATTTTTCGTAATTATTCTTGATCATCAACTCCCCCCCCTCCCTCCCACTCACCCTCTCGAAAGCACAATTGCAGTAAATTATAGTAAATCGTCAAAACAAAACATAAACGTGGCAACAGTGTCAATTATAATGTAGGCCTATATATTTATTATTTTACACATTGATGTGGTAAAACCTGCATATACGTTTTACATTTGATGACGTCTAGGTTGTTGACCTACACAAATTGGGTACATTCACGTATTACGCATGGTGGCCACACTGGAGGCCACAATGGCATGTGATTGGTAGTTCATTGTTACTATGTTTCAGCTGGCGTTTGATGCAAATTCAACTGTTCTCTTACTTTGGTTTTCCATTATTACTTAATTAAAATCAACATAAAAAACTCCTTTGTTTCGATTACTCTTTTAATCGTTTACAAAGGCATACAATAATCATTTTCGTACACTTTATCGGGGGATATACGTGTTCAAACTTGTCATATTTCTCCGTAAACAATATTATTCGTCATCTATTGACAGCTTAATGAAACTTGAAATAGTACTATAGGTGGCCTCCAATATGGCCGATGTGACGTCACGTGAATACTCCCTATTGCTTGCGGTGAATGCGTTCAATAATATTATGAACCGTGATGACAAAATGAACAATCCAGTATATTTTTCCATCTCGGCGATTGTGTATTGTTAAAATGTTTCGATTTAAAGCGTTGCGTCCTTCAACTTGCGTCCGTCAACTTGCGTCCTTTAACTTGCGTCCTTCAACTTGCGTCCTTCAACTTGCGTCCTACAACTTGCGTCCTTCAACTTGCGTCCTTCAACTTGCGTCCTTCAACTTGCGTCCTTCAACTTGCGTCCTTCAACTTGCGTCCGTCAACTTGCGTCCTTCAACTTGCGTCCTTCAACTTGCGTCCTTCAACTTGCGTCCTTCAACTTGCGTCCTTCAACTTGCGTCCTTCAACTTGCGTCCTTCAATACAGATGCAAGATAGCATCCTGACGTAATATGGCCGTGATTCAATGTCCTTCCCTTTTTACAAACATTTAGATTTGATATCTATTTTATATTGTCTGCTAACGTTTTTTTTTTGGCTTTCCATAATAATTATTTCCGCTGTTCCTCAGTAGAAATAAGTTCGGAAACAAATTTGTCAATAATAGTATTTGAAAAACGCTTTATACTTCAAGTAAAGCACATTCAATAATACAACAATAATAATTAAATTAAATTTAAAAGGAATAAAATAAATTTAACCCTGGAGAATACAATGGAGAATAATAACGCTTAGAATATCAAGCCTATAAATATTATCATACACTCAAACTTTGAACATGTGTCATGTTTAGAAATGATAATGATTTAGCCCTGATTTCCACAAGAAATACACTACAAAATTGTAAATGAAGTGCTAGCTTGTTTATAAACTCACAGCAATATCGAGAGTTAAAGAGCATTCGCTATGGTGACGTAATCAAATCTCTTAATGTCCCAATTCACCAACTTCGTTAAGCTCCGATTTAGTAACCTCGGTTTGGTAATCAAGGTTTCATCAAACATGATATTCAAAATGTTTGGCAGTAGCCGCCATCTCTGTCCGTCGAGAATCTCCGTTTACCACTTAATCGTAGTTTAAAAAGTTGGTGCAACCAGCGGTAAATGTTTGAACATGTATTTATTTAGTAATGTGTTTGTTCTAGGTTCTCTTTCCGTATGGCCTCTTTGGATTAGAACAACGAAATGCGGTTCAATTATTGAGCCACGGAGGAAACAAACCCGTCAAAGCATCAGTTCAGGTAATCTTTAAAGCTCGATTCACAACAAATGATTAAGAATAACGATTAAGGTTGAAGAGAGATGATGTATATGATTGTACATTCTACCGTTCACAATGACTTAGCATAATTAAGACAAGTGATCAAGAAAGTTGACTAAGATCCAACTATTTTTTTTTTTAACAACCAATCACCGCTTGATATATCTTAGTAACAACCAATCACCGCTCCATATGTCTCAGTAACAACCAATCACCGCTCCATATGTCTTAGTAACAACCAATCACCGCTCCATATGTCTTATTAACAACCAATCACCGCTCTAAATGTCTTATTAACAACCAATCACCGCTCCATATGTCTTATTAACAACCAATCACCACTCAAAATGTCATAAATTGTAAATAAACATTAAACACTAGTTCTTAGGTATACCTAGTCGTTCGTCTTAGTAATCATTCTGAACGCCGCTTTAGTACTAGAGCCGCTAGAGATGGCTCAGTGGAAACACATGAAGCTCTTTTTTCAGGGGTTGGTGGTTCGATACCCACTACTGGCAATCCTGAGAGTATAGGTATTTTCCGAGTTATCCCCAGTCACAAGGTGAATTATGGGATTGAATCATACTCGCCGCCAAGTAGAACATTTTTAAGAAGAGTTTAGAAAGATGTTTACCTCTTACATAAATTATTTGTGCTATTTCTATTTTAACTTTTTATTGTAGTATTTGTTAAGTGTTTTTTTTTTTTTAGTTCTAATCTCCTTCGGGATAAAAGTTTGAGTTTTAAATGTCCAGAAATTTAGATCGTTCCTGTTCGGCTGTCCCGGTCTGGATCCCGGGGAAGTCAACATAACCTGTCGCCACGAGAAGCTGGAGGCCAAGAAGGGACCCGGCCTTGATTGCACCAATAGAGTCCCACCCAAGACTAAGGCCTACTTCTCGAGTTGTCCGCCAGGTTTCCAACTGTCCGAAGATTACAACGTGATCACGTGCAAGTTCGGGGGCAAGTGGGATAACGATGTCTTCACATGTGACGGTAAGTGATACCGTTAAAACTTAAGGTTTGAATATTTTGTGCCACTTATATTACCTCGATCGGAGCAGCCTAACAGATTTTAGTCTTGTTATTATATTAAAAAAGCATTTGATTTATCCCAATTTTGCACTAAACTTGACGACTTTGGAATATTTCCCATTTGACAAAATATCACATTTTTTTCAAAATGTCTCCCGCCCCTTCCTCCCTCCCCAATCATATATCAAAAGAAAAACTTAAATAAAATTCCAATATCATAAATGGAAAGAAAGTGAAACCTTTAGTCAACTTGATAATTTAGTTTCTTTTTTAAATACGTATTGTTTTTTGTTTTTTTAAAGACAAACATAAATTTATTAAATACATTTTTAAAGAACAACATTGGCTTTGTCTTCATCAGGGTTGACCGCCGCCAATATTCTTACCGTCACCACCACCACCACAACAACAACAACAATTCTGACAGAATCCCAACTAATAAACCACCAACTTCACATTTCAGAGTCGCCGACGACTGTCACTACTAAGGCAACCACAAAGAAGACTAATGCGACCACCACAACCAAGAAACCGACCACTACGACAAGAAAGAGAACCACCACGAAACTGACAACTCGACCACTTACTACAAACGCGACAAGTGGAGGGAACACATCAGCGTCGACAACGGCTGTTGGAGCCAATACAACAGCAGGAGCAGGAACAACAGCAGGAGGAGGAACAACAGCAGGAGGAGGAACAACAGCAGTAGGAGGCGGGACAACAGCAGTAGGAGGAACAACAGCAGTAGGAGGAACAACAGCAGTAGGAGGAACAACAGCAGTAGGAGGCGGGACAACAGCAGTAGGAGGAACAACAGCAGTAGGAGGCGGGACAACAGCAGTAGGAGGAACAACAGCAGTAGGAGGAACAACAGCAGTAGGAGGAACAACAGCAGTAGGAGGCGGGACAACAGCAGTAGGAGGAACAACAGCAGTAGGAGGAACAACATCAGTAGGAGGGACAACAACAGTAGGAGGAACAACAGCAGTAGGAGGGACAACAGTAGGAGGAACAACAGCAGTAGGAGGAACAACAGCAGTAGGAGGGGCAACCACAGTAGGAGGAACAACAGTAGGAGGGACAACAGTAGGAGGGAAAACCACAGTAGGAGGGACAACCACAGTAGCAGGGACAATAACAGTAGGAGATACAACAACAGCAGCAGGAGGGACAACACCATCAGGAGGGACAACAACAGCAGAAGGAGGGACAACAGTAGGAGGGACAACCACGGTAGGAGGGACAACAACAGCAGAAGGAGGGACAACAACAGCAGTAGGAGAGACAACAACAGTAGCAGGAGGGACAACAACAGCAGTAGGAGGGACAACAACAGTAGCAGGAGGGACAACAGTAGCAGGAGGGACAACAACAGTAGCAGGAGGGATAACAACAGCAGTAGGAGGGACAACAACAGCAGTAGGAGGGATAACAACAGTAGCAGGAGGGACAACAGTAGCAGGAGGGACAACAACAGTAGCAGGAGGGATAACAACAGCAGTAGGAGGGACAACAACAGTAGCAGGAGGGACAACAGTAGCAGGAGGGACAACAACAGTAGCAGGAGGGACAACAACAGGTGCAGGAGGGACAACAACAGCAGTAGGAGGGACAACAACAGTAGCAGGAGGGACAACAACAGCAGCAGGAGGGACAACAACAGTAGCAGGAGGGACAACAACAGCAGTAGGAGGGACAACAACAGTAGCAGGAGGGACAACAACAGCAGTAGGAGGGACAACAACAGCAGTAGGAGGGACAACAACAGTAGCAGGAGGGACAACAACAGCAGTAGGAGGGACAACAACAGTAGCAGGAGGGACAACAACAGTAGCAGGAGGGATAACAACAGTAGCAAACACTACAGCTGCTGTCCCAACAACTACAGTTTCAGCGACGACAGTTTCAGCGACGACAGTTTCAGTTACGACAGTTTCAGCTACGACAGTTTCAGCAACGACAGCGACACTAGGTATACAGGAACACCAGCACATAATTTAAAAAGATATTTTCGAAATAAAAATATCTAAGAGCGAAGGATACCTCTACGTCAAAAACCGCAGAAAAGTTTCATTTTTTAACTATATCTCAAGATTGAAACACAACATCAAAAATCTGAGACTACATAGCGCTGTGGTTTGGTAATCCCTACACACTGAATGATAAATGTATTTAACGTTATCATCAGTATGACTGTGATATCGATTTACTTAAATTACTAAAGAATTACTTATCACAGTCATACTGATGATAACGTTAAATACATTTATCATTCAGTGTGTAGGGCTTACCAAACTACAGCGCTATATGTAGTCTCTGATTTTTGATGTTGTGTTCCAATCTTGAGATATAATTAAAACTTGAAAACTTTCTGCGGTTTTTGACGTAGAGGTATCCTTCGCTCTTAAGTGGAGACGTTGAAATATGACACAAAATGTCGCAAGTCTACGAAACGAGATCGTTTTGCAGTTTGTACATTCAACAGTTTCACAGAATAGTCTAGAATATCCAAAGTGGTTAAATTCGTCGATTGAGTGTTTTTTAATCTGTCCGTTGATTTAAAAATAGTAAGACGTTTAAAAATCTGTTCGTCGTTTTGAAAATCGGTTCGTCAATTTAAAAATTGGGTCGTCGATTAAAAAAATCGGTTCGTCGATTAAAATTATTGATTTGAGTTATGCTGACGTTACTGTTGGTTCGATTTGGTTGGAATATATTTCATATTAGGTTATTCGTAGGATATTGCAGCTATTTATAGGGTTGCTAACAATCCGTATACTTTATCGACCAGATGTGTCCAAATCAATGCACTGCTCAGTGCTCAACGTTGATAGGTAACGTTCGAGATACGATTAATGGCATCGGGATCGCAATCGAGATCGTAGAAAACTAACCTACTCATTTCACTGAAAGATAAACACAAGGTTTTTTTGGTTAGCATCCCTGCTTCCAATGCAGAAGGTTCTGCTTCCAATGCAGAAGGTGCTGGGTTCAAATCCCGCTTCAGGCAGAAGTTTTTTAGCTTCTAATATGGATTCAATTCCATTACTTCTTGGCTTAGGAATAAGTAAACGGTGACTTTGGAGCCGTCCTAGCAACGAAGCACTCAATTAATTCAAAGTTGTTCTGAATCGGCCTTGTTGATTCTGGCATTTTTCCGCAGGTGTTCGCACTGTCCAATCACTGATTCATATGTTTCGTATTTGAAATATCGATCTTTGATTGGTTATCGCTCACTCGTCGATGGTGTTCGAAGCCTACAGGGTTGGTTTAGTCACATTAAATTAAAGTCTCCCACTGCAAATCAGTTTAGTTACTGAGTGGGTAGACTTTTAATGTGAATTTATTTATTTATT
Organism: Isoperla grammatica; assembly: GCA_945910005.1. Taxonomy (NCBI): domain Eukaryota; kingdom Metazoa; phylum Arthropoda; class Insecta; order Plecoptera; family Perlodidae; genus Isoperla; species Isoperla grammatica. The sequence continues at coordinate 5,804,392 of OX246750.1, forward strand.
TCTCTACTGATTTTACTGAAAGAGAAACACAAGGTTTTCTTATAATGTATCGGAGGCTGATATGGGTCTAACTATATCGTCAGCCTAGGGATAGAAAGATAGACTGTATGTTTGCCTACCTTGAGGAACTCCCAATTTCGGTCAAATTGTTTAAAAATGGTTTTCAATTGTCTCAAGTGAAAACCAAAATATGTCTTGTTGTTAAGAATTGAATGCTCGTTCTTGTGAATGTTTTTTTATTTAAAAAAATTGTCCAGTTTTTTAGATGTTCTTTATTAGGTGTGAAAGGTGTCAAGCAACATCAAATTACAAAACATAATTAAAAACACATGAAAAAACGGAAATATTGATCGGAACAAAGAAACGTTCATAAGAAAGAGCACTTAATTCTCTATATTATGACTTATTATTTTGATTTACATTTGGGACAATTTAAACACATTTTAAAGCAAATTTAACAGTTCAAAATCGAGAATTCCACAGGCTAGGTGATTTGTTTGCTATACTAATCTCTTCGCCGATATGTTTTAGTACCCCCAGGCTACACAGTAGTCCCAAACGTCGGTACTGTGAAGGTATCGACGGCTCCGCTGCCTCTGCAGGCCGCCATTGCAGAATGCGCGATGCAAGGAGCGAAGGTGTGGGTCATTGACAGCATCGCCAAGAGGGTCTTCTATAATCTAACGGCGAGCAATGCGGCATTATTCACGTCGGCTACCAACAACGTAGACATCTGGACTGGGGTCGCGCTGGTAAACGGAGTCTGGCAGACACCTCTAGGTAAGTTTATTTATTTACTTACTTACTTACTTACTTACTTACTTACTTACTTAATCATTTATTTATTTTCCTACTTTTTTATTTATTTATGTATCTATTTATCTATTTATCTATTTATCTATTTATCTATTTATCTATGTATCTATTTATCTGTTTATCTATTTATCTATTCATCTATTCATCTATTTATCTATTTATTTATCTATTGATATATTTATCTATTTATATTTGTATAAATTAATTAATTAGTTAATTCATTCATTCATTCATTCATTCATCCATTCATTCATTCATTCATTCATTCATTCATTCATTCATTCATTCATTCATTCATTCAATCATTCATTCATTCATTTATTCATTCATTCATTCATTCATTCATTCATTCATTCATTCATTCCTTCGTTCGTTCGTTCGTTCATTCATTCATTCATTCATTCATTCATTCATTCATTCATTCATTCATTCATTCATTCATTCATTCATTCATTCATTCATTCATTCATTCATTCATTCATTCATTCATTCATTCATTCATTCATTCATTCATTCATTCATTCATTCATTCATTCATTCATTCATTCATTCATTCATTCATTCATTCATTCATTCATTCATTCATTCATTCATTCATTCATTCATTCATTCATTCATTCATTCATTTATTTAGTTTTTCAGTTTTTAAGGTTTTTTAAGGTATTCCGTTCGTGTCTTTAATAAAACAATATTTAATATAGAAATGGTGGATACATATCGCGTTCAGGTATTATCTGGGTGTGAACATATCAAAATGAAATATATTTATTATTCATTACGTTATGATTAATCCGATAATTTAGATATCATTGCATTAGCGGATTTAATCCTAAACTAATGATTTTAGCACATATGTTTTTGTCTCGTAGACACTGATAATATGTAGCTTTGGACTTTGGTATCTATCCACAACTTTGATTTTAACAGTCGCTTAAAGATATGAGTTCGGAGAAACCTTTAACTGTCCTGGTTTTAAGCTCTGACAACCGTTGTAGATTTTCTTTCCTGGCTGGAGTTGTACGAAAGGTTCTTTCTAAGATGATTAATGTTTAATTAAAAACCGTGTTGTTACAGGGGTACCGGTGTCCAATATTCCTGTGTTCAAGTGGTTCCAAGCTTCGTGGACAACAAGACCTGTGGATGGAAAGTGTACAGTGTTTGCAAACCACATGCAGGCACACTGGGACTCGACTGCTTGCACTGATAGTAATGAAAAACACCCTTATGTATGTGAGGTAGTGTAAACTGTCTGTATGTGTATGTGAGACACATACATCTGAAATAACACCCCCAACTTCAATTATGTGTCTCGAGGATATTTTCTCTTTCAGTTTGAACCTTGCACGTTTTTCTTGCTGACTGTTAAACATGCACGACCTATTAAGGGAAGAGAAGATTAACGTCAAAAACCGCAAACAAATTTGATATTTTAATTATATCTAAAATCTAAAATCTGAGTTATCAGCTTGCTGTGTTTTGTAAACCTTTCAGACTGAAAGATAAAGGTATCTAACACTATAATCAGTATGACTGTGATACTTATTAAATTAGAAATTTAATGATATAGAAATCACAGTCATATTGATAATTACATTTATCATTCAGTTTGTAGGGTTACCAAACCACAGCACGCTGATTACTCAGATTTTTCATTTTGAGATGCGTTCTTGAGATATAATTAAAACATGACAATTTACTGCGGTTTGTGACGTAAACGTACCCATAGTTCTTAATACATTTTGTTACCATTTAGCCCCAATTATGTAAGTTACATTTAATACTACACCTGATTTATTTTAATGCACACACTTTTATTTTAAAATGTTGCTAGTTCATGTGCATAAACGTATTAAATCATTTGACCTTATTTTGAATTCAATTAATTTTCAAACCTGATTTAATTAACAAAGGTGTTGGTTGCCAAGTGCCAACTAGAATAGTTGACGAACCATCTTTGTGCCAATCTAACCCCTACGACGCCGGGGGCGGTAATGTCACTATAAAGGCGCAAGTGACTTGTGTAACGCGAGTCACGTCTGCCTCCAGCTGTTGTTCAATATCAAACCATGCTCCGCTCGTCAAGGAATCCTCGAAGCAAAGATTTCACTCTGTGCTCTAAATTTTTACAGATATTCTTCTTGTATAGACCTTTTTCAGAATTGATCCAGGACCTTTAGATAGAATCAACCACGGCCGTCTAAATCTTCAATGACAACAATAAACACATTGAGGTTACCGACTACTTGTTTACTACAAGGTCATCGCCCAACCCCTGATTTAAATGTCCAGTTAAAAGGTTAAGTTAATTTACTGTCAGGTAAGCCCAGTTCGATGTATTTCTATTGGCCGTTGTCATGGTGAAAACAATTTAACTGAAAAGCAGATTTTAACTGGACATTGAAATACCGGCCCTAAGGGCCAGTATTAGGGCCAATAGAAATACACCAAACTGGGCTTACGTGACGGTTAAATTTACTTAACACTTGAAATTAGGGACATTGAAATTGGGGGCATTACTTACTGTATATTATTATTATTATTATTATTATTATTATTTAATTTATATACAATTTTAACTAATACTAATAAAATTTGTATTAATTATTTAATTTAAATTTATATAATTATTAATATTAACTGAATTATAAATTATTAAATTAATAATAACCTTTTGCCTCTCAACCAACCCACTAGCTCGTAACTTGTAAGTGACTGTTGATAGAAACGTCATGATTTGAAAACTAGTTGTTATTGTTGAACGTTGTTGTCATTGATCTATCAAGGCGCCATTAGATAGAGCTAATCACGGCCCTCTAGATAGATTCTGAAACAGTGAATGTAGACGCACATTCTGTCCTCATCTATGGCCAATGCGACGTCACACCTAATGAACACGTCAGACCGCCGTATACCTCGTTCATTATCCCACAGTGTTTTCTACGACGTCTCTCCGCTAAATAACGGGCTTATAATTCTTCAAGACGCCGCTATTCATTACCCCCCCCCCCCCTCACCCCCCTACCACGCCCACCCCCTCAGACAAACGATTGTGTTGTCGGGCGTATTTGCATTCGGCTTAATAAGAGCGGCAAACGGGGAAAGGATATCTAAATGTTCGTTATAATCTTGGGAGTGGAATAGTTATACGTTACAGTGTTGCCATGTTGCATATTATGTACGTTACAGTGTTGCCATGTCGCATATTATGTACGTTACAATGTTGCCATGTCGCATATTATGTACGTTACAATGTTGCCATGCCGCATATTATGTACGTTACAGTGTTGCCATGTCGCATATTATGTACGTTACAGTGTTGCCATGTCGCATATTATGTACGTTACAATGTTGCCATGTTGCATATTGTGTACGTTTCAATGTTGCCATGTTGCATATTATGTACGTTACAATGTTGCCATGTCGCATATTATGTGGGCGGAAATATAATTCATGTTACTCTATTAGGTAAGGTTAGGTTTGTTTCTCTGCAGGTGTCACACCCCATGCTAAATAGTGTACCAATTAAAGATTCATCTAGTAACGTAATTTCCGTTAAAAAAAGTTTAATTTAATAAGAAGTATTTTATATCATTAACGATTATATATATATAGAGATATTTAATTGCAGGACACGATTCATACATTATAATATAATGTAATAATACTTTCACTAAATACTGTGCGGAATTTTTTCAAAGCTGGCTTGATTCTAAAAAATAACATGTATTTTAATTTTTTTTATATAACGTTTATATTACAATGCATTACAAATATTATAATTTATTATATTGCAGGAAGGGGTACTGCATACAGTTTATTTCATTTTAGTTTTGAAAATAAGTGTAGAACGAACAAACGTATCTGATAGAATTGGCTCAGTGTTCGAGTTCCGGGTAACGGGTAAGGGAGAAGGTTGTATCTACATCTAAGGAACCAGAAAGGGGGGGGGGCGAAATACCCACACTTAAAGGGACTGGGGATGAGTTATTTACTGGTGATAAGGATAAAGCGGAGGCTTTGAACGCACACTATGGGGAGGTATTCCAAGAGAGGGAAGATTCTAGTATGCAGTGGGAAGGGGGGAGGGGTAGCAAGCCTCTCACTATAACGAATCTTGATATTAGAAAGGTTTTAGGAAAGATGGGAGGGAGAAAGGCATCGGGGCAGGATGGGTTGATGTGTAGATTTTTGAAAATTGGGGGGGAGGGGGTTGTTAGGTTTGTAGGGGATATTTGCAGGAAATCGTTAAGGGAAGGTACTATACCGGAGGGTTGGAGGGAAGGACTTGTAGTGCCAATACATAAGGGGGGGGGATAGAAGTCAAGTAGGGAATTACAGACCTGTTAGTCTCACTTCGGTAGGGAGCAAGATAATGGAAAAGGTAGTAGCAAATTATGTTGGGGGGTATGGGAGGTGTTGGAGGGGGAGGGATGGTTGGTAGATAGCCAGCATGGGTTAAGGGAGGGGTATTCTTGCGAGACGCAATTAATAGGTCTTGTTCAGGACATAGGGGAGGCTCTAGATAAGGGGGAGGAGGTTGATGCAGTTTTCCTTGATTTTGAAAAGGCTTTTGATAAAGTGTCTCATGGGATTTTGATGAGGAAGGTTGATAGTGTGATTGCAGATAAAGGGGTTGTAAGGTGGATGGGAGATTTTCTAGCAAATAGGTCGCAGAGGGTAAGGGTGGGGGATAGCGTATCAACAACTATCGAAGTTTCATCGGGGGTGCCGCAGGGGTCGGTGCTGGGACCACTGTTATTTATAATGTTTATTAATGATATAGGAAGGGATATTGAGTCAAGATTAAGGTTGTTTGCTGATGATTGCGTCTTGTATAGGGTGATTAAGGGGGTGAAGGATGCTAAGTTGTTGCAGGATGATTTGAACAGGATAGAGGAGTGGGTTGTTGTTAATAGGATGGGTTCGAATGCGGGAAAGTGCAAAGTGGTTGGGTTCACACGTAAATTAAAAGGGGATGCGAGAGAGTATTTTCTTGAGGGGGTAGTTTTAGAAAAGGTAAAGAAGTATAAGTACTTGGGAATTGTATTGGCCGAAGATTTGGGATGGGGGGACCAGGTGCAGGAAAGTGTGAGAAAGGGATATAGAAACTTAGGGTTTGTTATGAGAAATTTGAAGGGAGCTAGTAGGGAGGTAAAGGATATGGCTTACAAGACAGTGGTACGGCCTATATTGGAATATGGTGGTGCGGTGTGGGATCCATATAGGAAGGGGGAGGTCATTGAATTAGAGAAGGTGCAGCATAGGGCAGCAAGGAAGGTTACAGGACAAGTTAGGAGATGGAGGTATGTGGAAGATAGGTTAGGGAATGTGGTAAGGGCTTATGATAGTGTTACAGCAATGGTGGGGGAACTGGGTTGGGAGTCCTTAGAGGAGAGACGGAGGAGTGATAGGATGTGTAATTTATATAGAGCAGCTAGGGGGAAGGGAGGGTGGGGGGAAATCCAGAGCAGGTTGCAAGAAGGAGTTTATAGAGGAAGGGGAGATCATAATTGGAAGTTTCAGCGTCGGGTAGTGAGAAGTGATCTGGGTAGGTTTGGTTTTGTTGAGAGAACGGTAAGGGAATGGAATGAGTTACCTGAGGAGGTTGTTGAGAGCGAGTCAGTAAGGGAATTTAGAAATAGATTGACGAAAAGGAGGTGATGGGGGAGGGGGGGAGGTTTGGATAGGTTGCCACTGGGTAGTTGTGGCCCATTTGCAGCCTTTAAGTGTTAAATCTTAATCTTAAACGGGTTCGGGTTCTATTCCTGTCACTGCATATCGACACGATTCATGTTTGTTTTATATAAATACTTATTCCCTCATAGAGTTCATGTCTTCGAAAGAAATTTTTAATAATGTTAAAAAAAAAATGTGCGCCAAGCTTCGTGGAAGTAACATTTATATTAATCAGTTTTTCAGGTTAGAATTAATATGATATACAGTCAATTGTATAATATCACGATTACATTAACAAAAATAATATTTGGAAGACGCTCAGAAAAGTGGCCTCCGTCAAATGCGGGAATTGGTCACCACATATATGTATATTAATGGGGACCACAAAACTTGTATTTCAATCGGTTCTGCAGCAGACAAACAAAAAATTCTCGACTCCAAATACAAAGGTCAAACTTTTCAAATAAGTGAAAGTTTCAATCTATTATATATTTAATTTCGTATAGAAACATCGTTTTCAATGGCAGATTTTAAACTACCCCGTGAAGTTGCCTAGATTCCGTCGCGATGGGGGAGGGTGGGGGAAAGGGGAGGGGGAGTGGGGGTTAAAAGGATTTTAAAGTGAAAATATATATATTAGCAGCCAGAGGTGTAAAGCTCAAGCCAGCTTTCAGGTCATTATAAAGAGACAAAGTGAAATGTATTCCTAGCCGGATTCACCTCTTGAAGAACTGAATAAAATTAACACATTTAATAGATACCTTGGTTTGTACAGACAGAAATAGACAGACTTAACTTTTAGGTATACCGTCAATTTTCAATATGGATGACCCATCACCCTCAGTAGAGGGATCATTGAGTTAAGAAGGTTCTAACTAGACTCAATTGGGTGACTAGTATTGAGTACTGATGGGGCCACGGTCCGTCGATCCCCTGGTGGAGGTTCGGTGAACCCCAGAGAGTTCGACGAGCCCCGCCAGGGGATTTACGAACCGTGTGATGGAGGGAGACATCTGTTTCAGTCAAGGGTTAGGTTGTGGATATGAGAATTTTAAACTACCCTTACATAACTAGCATTAAGATGTTTTTTCGTCGTACGATGAATAATAATAAAAATACAAGTTAAAATAAAAACAAAATAATTATAATAATAATACAATAATCGTGTTTTTTAGCCACGCTAAACAAGTTGTTCCTATATTTTACACATCCCTGTTTTATGTCCTAATGAAGTCGTCGACATATTATTTTACCAGGTCCTTGTTTTCATTTAGTCCTTAGAATCGCTGTGACGGGCGACATTAAACCAGAAGCAGACGCCTTGTTTCACCCTTATTTATATATCTCAGGCTTCCAAACTTCTCGTCCAAACGTTTTACTATTAAAACAAGACACCCCGTTGTTATTTGTTTGCGTCATAATAAAGAAACCTCGGGGAAACTCGAGGAAATGCAGAACAGAAAAGCACAGCGCTACATGTAAATGAGAGCGAAATGGGGGTTTGCACATTTAAGGCAACCACGTACTGCGTTTCTCTGCACTATTCTGAAAATCCATGGCAAAATGTAATTTAATGTACCTCAATGACAATGTTTTTTTCTCAAAATGATATAATTTGGAATTGAGTGAGAGCTTTAAATTGAAAGCTAAAAAATTTAATTAATTTTCATTTGTAGCAACTGAGTTGTCAAGATCTGCCGGCGCTGGTAGTGTCGATTTACTGAAGCAGGAAGTGACCATTAACGTCGATTTACAGCTATGCGTTGCGAGCGAAGCGAAGGCGCGAGCTCCAATCAGTGGCCGAGTTTGCGTGAAACTATTAACTTCTTTGCATGGAACTCGGCCGCTGATTGGAGCTCGCGCCCTCGCTTCGCTCGCAACGCGTAGCTGTAAACGTAGCATTAGAATTGATCTAGGGCACTTAGATAGAAGTAATCACGGCCCTCTTAACGTTTAAAAGGTGAGATCTCCGCCTAGCGGAGTCTCGTCGAACTTGGGAGTTCGACGATCATCCGCTAGGGGCAGCGATCCACTAGACCTTGGCCTAGAGATTGCAAAGAACTCAAATACTCTTCATCACGTTCGTAATGGGTTTTCAGAACACCATTCTAAGGTATTTGATTCTATCAAAACGATTTAAAATGAACTAAAAGAAGCAAGCTAAATGGTGATGACACTCTTATTTAATTGCTAAACCCATAATTTGAACTACAAAAATACATTTATTTCATCACAAATACAATGCGAAATTTAACAACATTGGAATATCTTGTAAATAGACATATCTTCTTCTTAATCGCTTGTTGATAAATCCATTGTTATAAAATTTTGTTATACTGCATAAAAATGTGCAATGACGTTTCGTCAATTTCGTTAGTGGATTTCACCAAATCCATTCTTATTTTTTTTATTTGCATGAAACACTTTCAAATGAATCACACGAAACCTTCCAGTCCGTCCAACTTGTAGCTAAACGCAATGTTGAAACATGGGCGCAATAATTGTGAGCAACATGTAGGCCTACCAAGTATTGCATGTGGGAAGAAAAAATCCTCGAAGCAGTGAGTACAAACTTCCATGAGATATCTTAATACTTTCTACATTAGCTTTGTCGAGCAACTCTTCCTGATAAACCTTGTGATATCTTCTGCCAAAACGTAAACATGGACCAGCCTATACGACAGTCTGAACGGAATGGTTAGATAATGTTGGGTAAACATGTCGTCTAGCTAGATTACCCCCCGAGAATACTCACAAATCAAATCTTTATCAGAGCCAATTTTCGATAAATCAAACGTACACATTACCATCATCTTAAAATCTAAAAACCTAAAACCATCAATTAAAAAAAAAAAAAAAAAAGCCAAAGGTCCCACTGTGAAAACATCTTCATAACGCCAAGAGAAGACGCTTAACTCATAGTCACGATTCGTTTTGATTCGTCATCATCACACAAGTCTCATAAATCCGCAGAAAGAGAAGATGCCATATTTTATTCAACGCGTATATAGGCTTGCTATCATGGTGCATACTTGCCATTCAGAACCCGGACAGGAATATTGTACCTACCTAATTGACATGGTTTGATGTTAATATAATATTTGCATTGACGTGAAACACATTTCATTTGAATCCACTGACAGAACGCGAGTATGTAAATCTACCCACATTGGCTAATATGAACACAAATGAACACTGTCTAGACATAAGCACCATGAGAAGAGAATCATTAGTGGAACACGAGCTCAACATGTCTAAACGTGTAAACCAATCAGTGATTACTATGACTCGTAGCACAGGATTTATTTTACTAATGAATCAGATCCACGTTATCATTACAGTCAATCAATCAACGTACATCTAGTCAATATAACATTTAAAACAATTTTCAACGGACACTTTGTGCTTACTCGACTCGCCGCCTATCAAAGAACGGTGCAAAACCTGTCCAAGAGAATGTTAGTCGTTAAAGTATCCCACGACATTCTTCTCTGTTGAAATCGTCGACTGTCTCACACAAACGACCGTGTTGTGATTGCGTTAGTCATTCCCTTCTCACCATTCTGATCGCGCATCAACTACCCCTGAGCAAAGAACGTAGCACTACCTCACTCCAAATACAGATCAATCCAGACATTTGAATTTGTCATGGTTGAATGTGTAACCTTGGTCGTCGAAGTTTAATCTTTCTAAACGCGACGTTTATCGGTGATACAAAGAACGTAGCACTAGGCTTACCTCCCTCCAAATACAGATCAATCCAGACGTTTGAATTCGTCATGGTTGAATGTGTAACCTTGGTCGTCGACGTTTAAACTTTCGAGACGACGTTTATCGGTGATACTTTCCGAGTTTCTCGATCTTTCGATCGATCGATCGATTGCAACCGCCATTGCAATCGACGAGAAGATCGAAGTGAAAGAGGTTACTCGACTTGTCGAAGAGGACACGAATCATGGGCCAAGGAGTCGAAACACAATCTCATACGCGCGATCGGCAGCTGAAGCCATTTGTCCCGTGCTTCTCTTGTAGGTGAAGCAGACTCTGTAATGTAACAATCTAACCCGCGTCTCTTACGGGCAGCGACCTTGGGATACCCAACCGCCCCTTCGGGAGGGATGAGATCGCAACACTGTCGGGTGATCGCAAGGTCTCACATCTGGCAACGCCGCTAGTCGACAGGTCACGTGACTCCTCGGAATTAAGATGGACGACGCTCATTATGCGTGCGTGAGGATATCGCTCTATGTTGGTCGTACGCATCGTCATTCCGATCTCAGTTTGTATAGAAATGGGGACGTTAGATCAAATACTGATACCTTTGCAATGATAAAACCGTGCTACCATAACATCACGCACAAATTCTTTCATGTCTAAAGAAGACCAACTAACAACATTGTACGTTGAAAAATCGATCGAATGAAAAACCACTTTTACGACGTCACAATTATAATTATTGTAATATGTGACGTCATTCTCGTCAGTGTGGAATCGGTACAGTTGTTGTTGACTAACGATGACATATTTCATCTCCAAAGCAAAACTCATTTAACAGTAACGTTCAACCAATTCAATTCAATTTCAATTGAGATGAACCCAGTCCGTATGAGCTGCAGCAACTTGGAATTGGGAGTCAAATAGTCCTACTCACACAAGACTTGTTGGACGGCGTGGCATTTTTTTTTTTTTTTTATAAAATATACAATTGTTTTTCATCCGAATGAACCAAAATTTGGAACAATTTCCTAGAAACACAAGAGGACTTCACACTGGTTCGAAGGTCGATGCCATTTTCCGTGTTATATTTACTATTTTGCAATTTTGCCGATAGATTTGTTTTTCATTTCTGTGTAAAACCCACCGGCTATATCTAAAGAGCTCGGAAGAGATGGAAAAAACGAGTGTCGGAATTGTGCAAAAATGCAAAATACTCAATGACTGTTTTGTCGTGTCTGTTTGGTTGTCACCACAAGATTGGACGTACACTTGAGAGAGAGCAAACGTGTTTACCAAACTGCGTTATTGAGTGGCCCAAACATTGCCACAACATGTAATAATTTTTACCTTCTTCACACTTTAGAATTTGTTTGCATCTTCAATCGATACCCACACACATCGGTTTTGAAAAAAAAATACATTGTCTAGCTGAAATTAGTCGTTTACAACTAATCTATCCTAGGACCTTGCCACGTTAATCTCCAAACCCAAACAAAGCCTTACTGTAAATATCTAGTAGTTTTCATGCGACTTTTGCTGGAAATTATCAAGAAGAGCTGTAACGGAGAAACTCAGACTACGCCAGACTTACGAATCTATCTTCTTTCGTTACCTTTGCTGTGTTCACTCTACGTCGACCGTACGCACAGTGGTTTGAAGCGGAATCCGCAAACCTTTGGACACACACCACCAGAAGACGCAGAAGATGCTTTGCTAACACTGGTGAGCGTGCAGGAATCATGAACAACAGCGAGGAAAACCCGAAAGACATTATTTAGACTACCATTTGAGCGAACTTACTTTGACGAGTACAGGCCTACTGTCTTACCAGTTTTCTTACCTTTCTGTGTCAACAAAACAATAGAAAAGATCGTATACGAAAGTCGGTACACAAACAACGATACTACAGAACGAATGGAATCAGAGAATACCTGCACAACCACATTTCAAGATCGTACACAAACCTCCCGCCCTTGTGTTTTGGTACATTTGAAAGGACCTAGTTTTAAATTAACCACTACCACACTAGTCAATTTCTAAGTAGGCTATAACAATTCGCACATTCTCCGGGCATGATATCGATTAGAAACTCTCCGATGCATGTCCAGAAATGTCAAAACTTTGTATAGTAAATACGTCGGTAAATGTGGCGAGTACTTGCTTTACGAAGAGGATGATGATGATGACATGTTTTACGAGGAGGAAGACAGTTCAGCCAATCCGGCACGAGATAATTTCAAGTATAGGTATCTCGAAAGTTATCTTGCAAACGAAAGATACTATATTGGCGAAAGAAGAGAGCGAACACTCACCAAGAATGACGTCACAAGGTTTCCATCATCAGAGTCTTCAATAATGTTAACGCTTTAACTTCTCTCTTGGCTTTCTTGTGTTCTGTGTTCCGACCGACGCAGAACTAAAACTCTTTATTATACACACTCTGACTTGAACCCGTCAAAACGACGTCGGACTCAGCCCTCGTTGTTGAACAAACCGTTGATTGGACACAGCCCTCGTTGTTGAACAGTGTGTTGATTGGACACAGCCCTCGTTGTTAAACAGTGTGTTGATTGGACCCAGCCCTCGTTGTTGAACAGTGTGTTGATTGGACACAGCCCTCGTTGTTGAACAAACCGTTGATTGGACACAGCCCTCGTTGTTGAACAGTGTGTTGATTGGACACGGCCCTCGTTGTTGAATAGCGTGTTGATTGCTTCCACACACCTGTTGCGCCGCGAAGGAGATTGTGTTGACACGTGTGTGTGTTGATTGGACGTGAAGCCCGGCTTGTTGATACTCGATTGCAAACGGCGTCATGGCTACTTCTTGTCCATGTGTGTCTTCAAGCTACCTAGCATATCCATTTCTCTGATAGGCCTATTGTAGATGATCCCTTCCCGCCCACCTTTAGGATGTCGATGTTGCAACAACGCATCGGCGTCATGGCTACTTCTTGTCCATGTGTGTCTTCAAGCTACCTAGCATATCCATTTCTCTGATAGGCCTATTGTAGATGATTCCTTCCCGCCCACCTTTAGGATGTCGATGTTGCAACAACGCACCGAACACATTATGGAGAAAACTTACATTATTTTGGTTGTCCTTGGAAAGTGACCACGTTGTACGACGTTTGCCCTGTACATATTGTGGCTCTCATTGACAAGTGACCAGCTTGTACGACGTTCGCACTGCATATATTGTGGGTCACATTGATGAGTTACCAGCTTGTACAACGTTCGGACTGCATATATTGTGACTCTCATTGGTGAGTTACCAGCTTGTACAACGTTCGGACTGCATATATTGTGGACAATATACATTGACCACAAAGGATGTTGCCACGCAGACGTGTAGGGACGTCTCCACTCAAACATGCAGTAGAGACGCGTACCCATCAGGGCGTCGAGGTGCGCCAAGAGAGCCCGCGGCCACCTCGAGGGCTGTAGTCGGGATACAATCTGTCTTTCTTGCACGAGAGAGCCAAAGTCTTGAATAGTTCTGAAAATGCTCGACGTAGAATCTTCTCACCAGAATCGAAATTAATACGTCGATCAACTCTGGTAACGTGCTATAAACGGTTGGCAGCATTTGATTTGTGGAACACATAATGTGTAGTGTGTGATAAAATAGATGTTTTGCTGAGTATATGCCTACTTAATACTTTTTTTCTGTTTTTAGTGTAAAAATCCGTTTGTAAAATAAAATTTATTATTATCAAATCATTTTAAATTTGGTTGCGTCTAGTTATTGTTTAATATGTTATCTTCCGTCGTAGCAACCAATTAGAAATCAGGAATGTATTTCTGTTTCGTGATTGGGTGAGCACCCAAAGATAAAAACCGCCCTCTAGATTGTGTATAATATTTCCCGAGCTCTGGTGGGAGTTCATGGAACTGATATAAACTCATTGTGGAGTTTCGATGAACTAAATCTAGCGCGCATCAGAGTCGTCAAAGAAGTTCACACATTTGTCAGAACCTCTTTATCGATTCTGGTATTTTATGTAAGTCCACTTAGGCTGTGTCTCAAATCGATGTAGTCGACTAGCGTAGCAGACTAACCTAACAATTAGTAACAATGAATAAAAACAATTGGTAAGTGTTGTGTTAGTTTGTGAAGTGGGTGAAGCGGACCAAATATTCGAATTGAGATACGCCCTTAATATCTGGTAAGGGCGCGCAGACTCATACTGTTGGTAAGAGAGTAACCAGACGAGTGAGTTCAAGGTCAATTTGATTGCCTAGCGGAGGCTTGTCGAACTTGCAAGCTAGGTCGTCTCAGCCTCCGCTAGGCGGAGATCAAGTCCAGTTGATTGTAAATTGTCTAGTTTCATTTTCTGGTCTTTGTGAATCAGTTTTAAAACTAAACAGGATAATATACACTAAATAACTAATTACCAGGGTAATAGAACATAGGTTTCTATTGAAGCGTTTGATACTATTAGTGCTAAAAGTTAAACAACGTGTCGTTAACACTGAAGCAATTAGAGTAAAACGTCCCTCCATTTCTCCAGTTTCTTTCTCCACTATGCTGGTGTGCATATAAAACGTTCCACTGCAAACCACCATAGCCAGCGTTATATCCACCATGGGGACATTCAAGAGCAAAAAAAAAAAATACATGCATCTAAAATTCAAGAGAAAAATTAATAAACCGCTCTGGAGGGATTAAAATACTAATTATTCCATTCCCACGTTGCCATTCACTCTGTTTGCAACGCTGTACGAGCGCGTCCAAACTGCCCCGTATGGAGAGAGCGCTATAGCTGCGCTGAATAAAAGTCACTTCATTTGGTAGCCGGCTGTGTTTGTGTTTCGGGTCACAATAGCCGATGTTCGTCGACCTAACAACGTGGTGAGTGTTTGGATTAGCAACCATAGACAAGGTTGACTACCACGATGAAGTTGAGCATTGTGGAGTTTTATTCTTCACAGCAGGACGTGAATTGGACTTAGAAACAATCCACAAATCGTTATTTTTGGTGATTAATAGTTCTTTAAATCAAAGAAATCAAGAAAAACAAAAACAAATCATATTTATGGATTCTACCCACTCAGTAACAAGACTGATTTTCAGTGGGGGACTTTAATTTAAAGGACTAAACCAACTCTGTAGGCTCCAAACCCCATCAACGAGTGAGCGATAACCAATCAAAGATTCATATTTCAAATATGAAACATATTAATCAGTGATTGGACAGTGCGAACATCTGCGGACAAAATGTCAGAATCAACAAGGCCGATTCTGAACAACTTTGAATTTATTGAGTGCTTCGTTGCTAGGACGGCTCCAAAGTCAAAATGTTTTCAATGTGAGTAAAAGCAAATAATAAATTAGTTGTGTTTGCTCACTAATACGTTGTAAAATAACACATAACGAAGTATATTATAATACATTGCATAATGTCCCCACTGTGTCAGTATAGTTGTAACAGAGTGTGTAGACAATAATGGCCGGTTCACATGCTTTCACGTTGGACGTTGACGTGGGAGAAAGTCGAGTTGCCGATGCCAGCGTTGGCGTAAATGGCTACGATTGGCCAACATTCGCGTGCGACGTAAAAGCATGGGAACCGAGCATAACACAAATTAGTATATGTATCTACAATTATTGTCTATATCGACTCTAATATTTTATTTGTATATATATAATTTTATTTTAATACTGAATTAAATAGAGCTCGTGTGAAAACTGGAGAAAAAAATGAAAGAATTAAATTGTTTATTGATAAATATTCGGGCGGCGTCATCGCAAGTAATGCCGAGACTCCTTCGCTTCGTGAGGATCTCGCTGCGACTCCCCAGCCCCACAGTTCTTAATGAACAAACTTTACAAAGTTTCGCGAGATAAAATTAATTTTGTTATGTTTTGCATTTTGATTCCAAGAAGGGAAACTTCTCAAGATGTAAATCCCTAGGAAGCAGGAAATTATACTAATTACAAAAATAATAAAAAAAGTGTTGGCGGAAAAAGAAATTAAGAAACTGAGACGAAGCTAGGCCAGACTTGAAAGTGAATTTGGTCACGTCCGACACATCAATATGGTTTGTTGAGTTAATTTACTTTATTAGTCTTTTTGGTGGTTTCAATCCGTGGACTGTATTCAAACGGCTCTTGATCCACTCTCCCTCTCCCTTTCCCACAAGTATTTTCATTTGTCTGCGGATCCAATACACGGCAGTCAGAAGATTATCTTTTCGACGTATTTGAAACTTGGTTTATTTTGTTTTTTAATTATTAATCCCTTTGTTAATAATTTAATACATTATACATGATAAACACAAAGAAAACATCACAAACGAATGAATCTAAGAGCCCACAAGGCTAAAACTTGTTCTTAATACTTAAAACTTCTAAGATAGTAATTTTTTTCAAAAATCAATACAAACAAAGAGTAAACATTCTTTAGGCAATTAAAAAAAATAAACGGAAGTATTTAGGCTACGGTCAAAAGGTGTCAGAAGGAAGATGTGTTTTTAGCTCAAATTTAATTCCAGAAATAGACGACAGGGTTTTAATTGAGGATGAAGCATTTAAAATACAGTTGTTACTGAATAAGACAAATAAGGTTGGCATTATTTTTGGGTAAAGTTAGGAACTATTAAGATTCATTCTGGTGGCAAGAAAATAAACTATGATGAAGCGTTACGCTGGCATGCAATTGTTCATTGTTGTTATATTTTTAATCATCAATCATGCTGTTAGAAGGTTGCTTAGCAGCGCTATCTATTTGGAGCCTCAAATACTTATAAATAAACCGTTTCTCTTTTCAAAATCAACCCATGTCTTTAACGTTTTCCTTCCTTCATGTCACCATACCGACGTTCGTTATTTTACTCTTTCAAGAATATACGTCATTATTTAATTTGAAGTCGTGACATTTGTTTTGTCAACATGCTGAAGAGAGAGGTAGATATGTGGAGAGAGAAAAGGTGAGAGAAAGAGAGAGAGAGAGAAAGAGAGAAAGAGAGAGAGAGAAAGAGAGAGAGAGAGAGAGAGAGAGAGAGAGAGAGAGAGAGAGAGAGAGAGGGAGACACGTTCCTGGGTACCGTGGAATAATATGGTAATTCGATGCTGATATGTAGATATTAGGCGAAAGCGGATTATTCAAAGTCTCAGAGTAACTCTTGCAAAGTTTGAGTTTTGAGACTTAATTTCCCAACTGTTTGCTACTTAGTACATCAGTGCGATCTGTGTTTGCAGATGACAAACTACTCCGACATACGGAGCGAGGCGCCCTCTCTTGTGAGGAACTTGTCACAAACCGAGACCCCATACATCATTGATTCATTGATGCTTCCTAAGCTCCTATCTAGGTCAATCATGTATGCATTCTCTTCCATGTAAGTTTATAGACGTGGTTAACCTAGTGTATCGTCTGTTGTTCTAGAGATAATTCGAATCTTTTCTAATCCAAGCCAACTTATTTTTTCCATAAACACATCTAAGGAGTAGACTCACCCACTTATAAGATATCTTTGAAGTTTTAAAACATTTTCTTGTTAGTTTGTGCGTTCATGCTTGTAAGTTTATCGCATTGCCCAATGTAATATTTAAATACTTCCAGGTATAGAGTATATTTAAAATATAAAGTCGACATATTTATTTGGTTTCGCTAAATGCACCCTATCATTCTATTGTCAAGTCTAGAACCTACAAACATCACATCGTGTATTTTTGTGCACTGTATGGACGTTTTAATGTTTAATTCAAGTTTTGTTGAATTCAATGACAAAAACGAATCAAACAAAGTGGGGCGATGTGGATTTTATGATCAACAGTGTGTTCCTTGTAGAGATTGCAGTAGGTAGCTGTATTTCTCTACCACTGTATACCCCACCTACCCCTTGTGGCGAGTGCAAAATACTATAAGGAACATGGCGATAGGTGTATTTCACAAACTAACTTTTGCACTCGCCAAAAAGGGTGGAAGACAGTGGCAGAGAAATGCAAATACTTACTGCAATCTCTGCGCGGAGTAGACTGTATACAGGTTTTTGATACTCTTACTACTTGACAAATTACTATCACTACTAGAACTTCTAATGCCGACATTACACTACTCAATACTTTCGTCAAACTTATTGAAATCAAGAACAAAAGCGAATCAAAAACAGTTTAGTAAAAAAATGCAACAATATAGCTTCTATTAGTTGATGCTTTTTTGTCCTTGAATTCAATAAGTTTGACGAAAGTATTGAACCGTGTAATGTGAGTATAAAAGAATTTCTCCTGCTAATATTACCACTACACTATTACACGTGTATTGTAAGTGTCTACGTCACGATAGGGGATGACTAGGGACCCCCCCTCTCTCTACCCCCCCCCCCCCCCTCTCTCCTCTACCCCTATCGTCAACGAGTGAATAATTCAGACCACCCCAGACTCTCTGAACGCATCCCCACAAATTATTCAGTGTTGTAACTTCTCCACTAGTTATTCACCTAAAGTGCGTGAATATAGTGCGTGTATGTATGTATCTAGAACTGCTCTTAACAGCTTTGACAAATTTGGAGCACGACTAGTTTCATATTAAACTGAACATCTGTCTGTCTGGATTATTGGGTCTCGAGATTCGTACCAGAGTAATAAATTTTAAGTTTCGTGTCAAAACTGTTATTCCGTTGCTATCGTGGTTGATTGCATAACTTTAGGTAGAAAGATCTTGGGATTTAGATTACAAAATTGAAAATTATTATGTTGTAAAGTATTAAAAAAAATGAAAAATGAATGTTTGAATTAATGTTTTGAAATTAATTGATGATACCCTCTTTGTAAAAACAATAAATTAACAGAAATGAAGTAGAAATTGAAATTTGAATCTACTTTTCGTGTATTTATTTTTCTATGCGTTCTATTTAATAGATTAAAATATCAAATTTTGCCTGCAGTATTTAAGTGTGTGCATTATATATAAAAATGTTTTCAATTGTCAATTGTGATGCACAATAAAACGACCAGTTTATTTGAATCTACCGGCTATCGTCAATAACAACACCCCCAAGCATCTGTGCTCGGAACAGGAAGTTCAATTTCATTCAAATAAACCATTCGTAGGACGATCCAATAACCCAATCCTGGATTGTACATAAAGTAGGTCATGCATTTTTATTGCATTGCAATGTTCGGCCGTTTGTGACGCTGCAACCTTTGCTCACAGTCATGCGATCTGTCGTTACAATGAACGAACCATGCACTTCACACGTGTTGCATTGCACGTGTTGTGTTGTTGTTTTTCCGGAAATTTTACGGCAAATAAGCCTAAAAATGTCTCTTGTCGACTGAGCCACAATTATGAGTCAATCCTAAGTGGAGTCTTTACTCTCTCTCCCCCCCCCCCCCCCCCACATAAGAAAACACATTTCTTAGTTCTTTACAATTCAACCTGTTTTTGAAATAAAATTGGTATAGTATTTTTATTTTTTATTACCATACTAATGTTTACTTTTTAAATTCTAAATTAGGCTTGTTTATTAAATTTGAATAGTATTTGCCAATGATCTAGGATTGGTTGTCATTAATTGTGACGCATTCATGGCCGCTGTGACGTCACGTGGGAACTATGAATATAAGCACTAATCCAGAAGGCAGCGGCTTAAATATTTAGAGCTAGCGTTTTTTCAGGAATAGAAGAAATAATCATTTTATAACAATATCTATTAAAAATTTTTTTAAATGTAGAACTATTTAGAGAATGCTTCATTTATTTACACATTAGAAACAATAGTTATTTCGAATGATGTATTTTGTGAGTAATAATCTAGAAAAAGGTAACATTGATTTTTGACGATCAGACACTAAAACGCATATATCAATCATTTATGTCACCGACATATTTATGTCACTTTTCTCCGAGCAAGCGAGTGAATATCTACAACTACGACAAAAGCTCAGTTACTACGACAAAAGCTCAGTTACTACGACAAAAGCTCAATTACATTTTGTTCACCCTTTGAAGACTCGTCTCTGTTTCAAATAGCTTCCAAGGGAATTAGAAAATTAGTTATTATTTCCCACGTAAGAGCTCGGTTAAAGACACTCCTCCCCTCCCCTCCCCCCTCGTACGCGTGAAACACACCCCTAACCCCTCTTATTCCCTCCAGGTATATAGACCGGCATTGCAATTAATGAGACAGCACCATCTTGCGTCAAGTCCCAGAAGTAATCAGTACTACCAACTACCGTACATTACATGAACAATACACACTTGCATAGAAGGGTTTAGGCAGAGCACATGATATGTTGTATATGTGTGGATGTCGCCATTGTGCGTAGCTAATTGTTGGAGTGAAGGGGGGGGGGGGGGGGGGATTAAAAGCTGTAGTTAATCGAGCGAACGTAGGGAGGCGAGCGTATTCATTCTACTTTCATGGTATTCTAGTTTTTTTGTTTTGTTTTCATGTCTCGCGAACAAATCGAGATAGTAAGATCAAGTTGACATTCCGACATCCACGAGTTTTGATTTGGAGTGAGTGACATTAGTTTTGTGGCAAAAGTGGTCGAGAAGTTCATTAGTTACTCGAATTAAGGTTTTCTAAAGACTAGCTGCATGTGCACTCGTTAAAATATAAATGGATTATAGTGTGTTAAAGATCAAAAGTTACAAAGTAACAAGCAGAGTTAATATCAAGGAACGCAATTAATATTTATATGAACATCTAAGATGGCACATTTTGAATTCGCTAAAAACATAACTTATCAAGTGGAAATCGACGGACAAAATGTTAAAGTACTCAAAATCACTTCTCTTATCTTTCATCGTATGTGGAACCATGGAGATGTATGGTGGAACAGCAGTTCATAGACTGGTCAAACTATAATATTATTTTATGCTCAAAGTATAAAAAAAAACATTTATAAAGTTTTGTGCAACGCTGAAAATATGGAACATTTAATACATCAAAAAATTATTTAGTGTCAAAACCGAGATTTAAATTAATTTAGTGCACCCCCGCCCAAAACCAGATTGTACTCAAAACCACAAGACCTTCTGGTAAAGTAGGGCTCGCAGAGACGGCCCCAGCTCTAATAGTGGTAAGACCTAGTAATTGGACTGTACACTGTTCCTTGTCACATATAAAGCAATTTAAAACACAATATTTCGAACCCTGATCAGAGCTCTTCAACAGCGAAAACACACTCACACTATATTATGTGACAAGGAACATTGACAGTCCAATTACTAGGGTCTTATAATGTTTTACCTGTTCTTCTATGTTTCCGTTTTAATTCTCTAATAGTGGGTGGTAGAATTTAAACCACGTCTAAAGAAACGATTTCAGGCTCTCAGGTTGACTTGCCCGGAGTGAAGGAGTGTAGCAAGTGTATGAGTGTAGCGGAGTGTAGCAAGTGTAGGAGAGTAGCTGCGAAGCTCACTCAGTCGTGTCAACGAAACCAGGACAAATGCCAAAACAAAAACCACAATACCGTTATTGCTAGAAAACACTGTGTACTGGCCACGAACCATTAGATCAGCTGTTGGTGCTGTGACGTCACGCAGCGCTGGCGACATCTAGCGGGTACAAATCTAAACGAATCCTTACGGGTATATCACACCAAGAATAGCTGATTATGCGCTACGTTTTTCACATTTATAAACTCACCTTTTTCGGACACAAACAATATCTTAGAATATGGGATTTAATAATTAAGTACCTAATATGTATATTTCCTTACCGTTGTCTACAAACAATATTTATTTTTTCTGTGTTGGTAGGCATTGATGTGCATGTTTTTATGTTTCTTATAAACTATGAGTAAATCGCATCACTATCAATGAT
This sequence comes from Isoperla grammatica, assembly GCA_945910005.1. NCBI lineage: Eukaryota > Metazoa > Arthropoda > Insecta > Plecoptera > Perlodidae > Isoperla > Isoperla grammatica. The sequence goes on from OX246750.1 coordinate 5,826,381, forward strand.
ATGTTCACTTGAAGTCACACGTTAAACAAACACTGTACATGTTTAATACCGAAAATGTTAATTTGTAAGTTAATTATTTTTTCCCAGTGCCAAATTTCCTATAATTATGATATTTACTCTTCACTTAAAACAGTAACCTTTTCATAGAAGCAGAGATTATAATGAAGTACTATCATCAGCACATTTTGTACCTATATGTCTATAATCCACATTGGTTAGGTGCAAGAACGGACTAAACTCGTCTTGTTGTAACTTTTCTGTCTGCAAATGAAGTTCCTTTCAATTGTAGTCAAAATCCAAACCTGGATCCGCAATAAAACTAAAAATCAACGCATTTTCCTCATTTGCAACGAAGCATTGAAACAAAACACGTTCTAGTTAGCTCAATTTTCAAAACTTGCATAATAGGAGTAAAACTAAATTCTGAAAAGAATTTCCGTCCATGTAGAAAAGTATTTCCCAACAAGACAATGGTCCGCTGACGATGCAACCGACCATCGTCGGAAAAACTTACAAAAACTCTCCCTCTGTATCAGCTTTTCTAAACGTTTCGTTGCATTCATCCCCACATAGAGTAACATGATCTCGTACTCACTCCCATGGAGTATCCATCCATCGCTGCCTCTATTCTTGCTGATTTTGTAAACTTTTAACTACTGAACCTTTTTCCGTTTGCTCGTTCCCATTTCCTTTACTCTTCGTCCATTCGTTCGATCGACAAAAGACTGGACAATTAAACGGGTGATGTGCGCCCCTGGTGGTCGTTCGGGGAATCAAATTGGTGCACCAGTTACATCTCAACTCGCTTGTCATTTGAACACGCTCGCTCGGCGCTCATTAGCTTGCCCCCTCCCCCCCTCCCCCCGCCATTTACACGGGGGGGGGGACCCGTTTTACAAGTCTGCCACCAATTATTGGCGAGCTAAATGATTTTCTCTGTGTGGCTAGTGTAGGGCGTATGTGTGCTGAGCGGGGACAATGGTTATAGTAGTGAGCAAGCGGAGTTGCCAATGAGTGGAGTATGGGGGATAAAAAAAGAGAAAACACTCACACGAACTGACTGACTAAATGACTGACTGGCAACTGATGTGGAGAAATAGGATTCGTTTTGTGCGATATTGTTTTATTGGTTTTAGCTTTGTTTTAGGTTGCTGAAGTAATATTGTGTTTTACTGTGACAATTGAATAACGTCCAATGATTGGATTGGAATAGTTCACAATGATTTCCTCCCTTCTGCCAGTTTGTATGTTGACCTCTCTAAACAATGCTCATCAATTACTAGGTTTTTGTAACGTTTTACCTGTTCTACTATGTTTCCGTTTTAATTAATGCTTATCAATATTATGTGTTATCCGTTTTATGGATTGCGACATAAAAATGTGATTTCATGAGGGAGGAAGAGAGAGATTGATTGATTGATTGATTAAGGTCTTTTATTAAAAGGCGGGATTAAGGCTAGCGAAACCTTATCTTCCATCCAACCCTTTTAAGAAGATACAGTACATGATACAATACAGTAAGGTTAAAATTGAATGTTGTGTATTTGTACGCAATCGACCAACCAAGTCATTAGTATTTGTGTTAGCTGAAGTATTTTAATGTACTTTTTCTTAAAGATAATATGATATTGATAGAAATAGCTATTTCAAAGCTCTTAAATCCCTTTCAACTTTTAATCCTAACAATTTTTGTTTTCTTTGTAATAAAAAAGAACAAACAATTTCGTAATACTGCGTCAACAGGCAATTTGTTTTAATAAAATCACTTATATAGGCTTAGAAAAATGTATAATATAGAAAATATTAAATTCAAAATTTACTTCATAAGCTAGCGAAAGACTTTGTAAGGCCAGGCCCGTGGGCATAATATATTGTTTTCAAAAGACTGCTTTGTCCTCTGAATAATACTGGATTGTGTTCTTTGAAGGCGAAAATATTTTAGCTATGTGAGTATGTACACATTTTTATTAGGACGAAATTAAAATTCCAGAATTCTTGGTGTGTGTAGTGTTTGCTGTAGACAAAATCTTTTGAAAACAAACAGAAATTAGGACGCATCTTTATTAAGAGTCTATACATATTTTAATATAAAAAATATATATTAAATTGTGTAAACTTTGTTTAGAACTCGCTTATATAAATCTATTAAATCAGGACCTAAGTAAATTCATTATCAATTTTCCGAAGCTAGGATTTTGCAAAATGAATGGAGATTGAAAATGTACCCCAAACAGTGGATACAATTTCAGCTCATATATTTCCGAGATAATTTTAAATTTATAACAAAATATATTGAAATATTTACAAAATATATTTTGATATGATAATGATGATAATGATCCCAAAACACAGCACATACATCTTGAATACGATTACAATGAAAGAAGTGGTTAATTTTGAGGTGTAACTTATTGTTATCAAATCCCATGAGAGAGTTCTTTTTAAATGTCTATCTTGCATTACACTTTGTGTTATTTAATTATTGTTTATGAAATAACTTACAATGTATTTTATTATTTTATGATTCACGTTTGCATTTTTTATTGTTTCAATTAAGATAGCACACACACAGGGTTTTCAAAGTAATTGTGTTGAAGATTTCTTAACAATGTATCTTAAATTGTTTGTTTGAAAGAATAAACTATATTATGTAAACTTAATGCTCTTCGCAAAACCGGCCCAAAATTATAACATTAAAATCCAACGAATTTATATAATTTCTTTCGAACATATTTTCATAATCGGAGTGTCATAAACTCAACAAAAAAAGTCACAGCGCAATGACAAATGCTGGGTCGTTAAAAACCGGCATACGAACATTTTACAAACGTTTAACACAGACCATAATATATTATTTATGGTGTACACACTACACAGTAGGCATTGTTTAAAACTCATGATTACCACTGTCCAACATTCCGACTTACTATTTGCGTTATACGCGTCACACCGAACCAAACCGAGGCTACACCACACCGGAATAAACAAACACAATAAATACACTCGACTGTACACAACGACATAACACAAAATAAAGTGCCACCACATTAAATAAAAATAAATCCCAAAGTGACGAAAACAAACAAACAAACAAAACACTATACATGTACCGCTCGGACAATGCGACGACCGCTAGCAGGAATCCGCTCGGCGCAATATCATTATTCCGCCACTCGCCTTTGTGAACACACCCGAGCTTTGTTTGGGAAAATGGTCGCCGAGGTATATATATCATAATGAATTGCATTTCCTTTAAAATCTGTCAAAAGGTGGAGTAAGGGACATCCGCGCGACAACAGCGCTGCTCCGCATGCCTGTGGCAGTCGCTCGTACTAACGGGGAGATTTAGGGTTATTGTTGGGTCACGCGGAGACTTGTGGGGGGGGGGGGGTTTAATGACCAGACGAAAAGACACGATGAGATAATTAAACGTGAACCAAGTCAACACACGACCTACTTGATGGAAAGGGTTGTTGAGGGGGAAGGGGGGAGTTCTGCCTTGGCGAGTACATGATTTAATAACTGTACTCAGCTACTGTTACACACCTTGTCACTTGTATTAACCCTGAGCCTACTACGATCATTACGCCAACACTGGTTCTAGCACTTTATCATTTTAACAATAAATAAAATATAGTAAGATAAAAAATAAAATTATTGACAATTCCTACTAGCAATGCAGAAGATCTGGAGTTCGATTCCCAGTTCGGGCTTTTTTTCTGTGGCATCGCGTGCATACAGAACATGTAATGTTTCTTAAGATTTTGCAATTTTGGCATTTATTTTTTTTTTCTTCAAAACTTAAAAAAAATCAATTATCTTGACAAAATCCCAATAGGAATGGGAAGACCTTATTTTTTGTAAAATTAGCATTTTGTAGCGTTTTCAAAAATATATATTCATCGGTTTAGCATCTGAAACCTAAAAGACTAAACTTAAGTATCTGTAAGCAAAATGAATACTTAAAAATTGAAGAGAAGAAACAACAAAGAGTAAGTGAGTATAGACCAGACAATGATTGCAATGCATACATGCAGCAGATAGGTATTTGTAATAGATACTTACAAACGAAAACACTGATATAAGAGATAAAGTGTTGGAAAACCGTTTCAAACCAATCCGTGGATAGGAAAAAAAAATTAAATCAACTTTGAATCATAAACATTCATAATGATGAATGAATTTCCATACGGATTGTAACAAATAATTATCCGTATTTAAGATAATCGATAGAGTAAATATTTGTTCAGTCATCACATTGGCCTATATGAGGAAAGAGAGGAAGTCAATATTCGATCAATACTGTACGGGAGCGCGTTTGTTGGTGGGGGGGGGGGGGGGGGGGGGTGGAGGGGGGGGGGGGGTAGAAACGGTATTTCATAACAGTTCAGAAATGGAACACGAAAATACAATAGCTAAGGCCATACAATGGAATGTTTGGTAGGCCTATATATAGCAAAGCGTAATGAAAAAATTTCTGCCAAAAATGATACATGAAATATTTCGAATATAGAATCTCCATCAGAATGGGGCAACACTGATGTTTACATATTTTCATACACAGGAGAAATATTTTCGATATCTATATCACAGATTCTTTATCTGTGCCTACATTTTTCATGACCGGATTTTTTTTATGTACGTTGTACAATGTGAAATTATTTCTGCAGTACTTTAACGAGAACAGCCACGCTAATGTCCTACATGTTCAATTATTTGAATTCTTTTACCATTTTCTCCAAAAATTACATATATATTAAAGCCTTGATATTCTGAGAAACCCATGTGATAAAAATTGTGGGTGTATATTTTTATTTTTTAGAAACTTGTATTTGTGAAAATATTACATGGTTTCTAAGACTTTCAGGGCCACTGGGTGACGGAGATGAAGGCTCTGCGGTGATTTGCCCTATGATATCAGTTGATCTCTGATAAGAAAGGTTTTTTTTATAATAATAACAAAACACCTAATTTTTTCCGTCGTCGTGAACCTCTTCAGCTGACTAACTAGATTATTAGGGTGCTTGGATAGCTAGGAAGGAATATTCAAGGGATGACTCAGTCCCAGCATTCGCCTTTACGACTGAGGAAAACCTCGGGAAAAACATCATGCAGGACTGCCAGTGGCCGCAATCGAACAGGCGACCTCCCGAATTAGAATCTCGCGTTTAAATAAATAAATAAAAAATAAATTCCCATTTAGAGTCTACCCACTCCGTAACTTAACTGATTTGCAGTGGGGGACTTTAATTTAAAGCGACTAAACAAACCCTGTAGGCTTCGAACACCGTCGACGAGTGAGCGATAACCAATCAAAGATCGATATTTCAAATACGAAACATATGAATCAGTGCGAACACCTGCAGACAAATGTCAGAATCAACAAGGCCGATTCAGAACAACTTTGAATTTATTGAGTGCTTCGTTGCTAGGACGGCTCCAAAGTCACCGTTAACTTATTCCTAAGCCAAGAAGTAATGGAATTGAATCCACATTAGAAGTTATAAAACTTCTGCCTGAAGCGGGATTTGAACCCGGGACCTTCTACATTGGAAGCAGGGATGCTAACCACTGGACCAACGAGCCACCTATAGTCAAATTACATTTAAGAAGCAAAGTGAATTTAGAACTACAGGTCGCTCAAAGATGGAAATTATCGTCATTTGGTCCAGGTATGTATTTTTAGTCTCAATAGTAGAACCTACTCTTGAGACTAAAAATTCTTTTGTATGGTATGTATTTTTAGTCTCAATAGTAGAACCTACTCTTGAGACTAAAAATTCTTTTCTAGACTAAATGACAATAATTTCCATCTTTGAGCGACCTGTAGTTCTAAATTCACTTTGCTTCTTAAATATAATTTGACTTTAAAACCTTTACCGCCGAGCCACTTCTATCGGTAATGAAGAAGACCTGTCACGTCGACACAGTTAGTGACGTCACTAGTAGAACAACGACAGAACGTGACAACGCACATGTGAGCCGTGTTGCAATCATGTCCTCGTGTTCTGTGTGTGTATTCTAGCGGTATAAATGTAAATCTATCCGGGGACTTGATTTACTAATTATAAACTACGCGGCCGGACACGTTTGTGTTTTATAGATTGTGAATAAACATGTGTGGCGGCATAAAACACAGTTGCCGCCCTTGAACAGGGGGTATTTATTACAACGGACATTGTAACAGATTCGGGCGGGGGTCCTGTGCAAGAAGCACGTGTGGCAAACTTTTAAACCTGTGACGTGTAAGTGTTAGCTGAGTTTATTTTTAGTTCAGTTTTGGTTTGGTTTAGTTTAATTGAAGTGTTAGCGTAGTATTTAGTGTTTAGAAGGCTCTTCGCGGCACAAGATAGCTTAGGATTTTAAGTGTCTTAGCATAATGTTTGCTAGCGTCAACGCCGTTTCTTGTCAAAACTTTTAATTTTTTTTTGTGATGACAAGAATAGAAAAGTAATAATAATAATAATAATAATAATAAGTCGCGCTTAGTGGTAACAGACGAGACAAACGTTGACAGGTCGACGATTCGATTTCAACATTCGACGATCATTACTCAAATGTGTGCAGGGTTTTTCTGTAATAATGCATACTATGCTGGGATCAATTTCATGTTGGCAATAGACCTTTTTCAGAATTGATCTAAGACCATTAGGGCTGCGTACCAACTTTGACTGCGTTCACTGTGGCTGTGACTGGTGGTGGGGGTAGCCCAGTCATCGCAGTGAACGCAGCAGCTGGTACGGGATGCAGTCCAAAGCAGACAACAGCAGAAATTGTCATTCATAAAAGCAACATTAGCCATCTGTTAATTAACCTTACAACATTACATTGATAATTTAACGCTTATGAGACTTCTAAGATGAGATTATATGGTGTTGTGATGTCACTTACTATTTAAACAATATAATATTGTCTATAAATTCATAATTCGCGGTAAAATTATTAGCCACGCCCCCCTTGACTGCGATAGCTAGATCTTCTCGGCCCAGTCATCGCAGTGACTGGAGGGGTAACTGCGAGGTGAACTGGTACGCAAAAAGCAGTGACTGCAGCTTGACTGCGAGTCAAGCTGGTACGGATCCCAGTCACTGCAGTCACTCCCAGTCATAGTTGGTACGCAGCCTAGGTAGAGCTAATCACGGCCCTCTAGATCTACGACAACAATGCACAACAGTGATAACCTTTCAAAACTAGTTATTATTGTTGTCATTGATCCATCAAGGATTCTTAGATAGTTGTTATCACGGTCCTCTAGATCTTCAATGACAACCACGCTCCCCGTATGGTTCCGTCGGGAGTAAAGAAAGCTGTTGACAAAGCAGGTGCACTTGTAGAACCTACTGTGAAAACATTGTTGCATTGCTATGAACTGAATAGTATTTCATTGTTTTTTTTGTTGCTTTCGGCGTGGGAAAGAGAGTGGCATGTAGGCCAAAGTATATATTTTAAATATACTTTCATCGTGTATTTAAAATATTCGCCAGAATGTTCAATGTACTTTATATGTCAATTAGGTCTATCGTTTCAAATGAGCTATTCAATTATTCTAGATACTCATGTTAACGTTGTTTTAAGTTCAAAGAACATATGTTTCACTTTAAACACACAGTCTCGTTTCGAGGAAATGTTTTCCATTTTCCACTCGTCTTTCACTTTAACGAAATCATTTTTCTTTCAGTTATTTATGTAAGTTCTTCTGACAACATGTAGATATAACTGCTTTTATTATCAACATTAGTATCATTTTAAACTATCTTGTATATTTAGCATTTCAAAAACACAGAACTCGAGTATCTAGTGCTTCAAATATTTCAAATATTATTCTTTCTACAACGTCCACACAAGACGAGACCTTAAATAATTCAACTCTAAATTATTCCCGATTATTTCGTCCACCAACACTTTCCCCACCGCCACATAAATAATGTAACATCGTAAAAAGGGCGGGAAAAGTATTTTAGTGATTGAATGAACAAACAATGGCATCAGACCAGAGCGTTTAAACAGAGCAAGTTTTTCTCTCTCAGCCGTAGAGGGGGGCGAGCTCTCCCGCGAGGCTATTTAACCAGTCACATTTGAAAACAAAAATCCCCCCCCCCCCTCCCCCCCCCCGCGCATCCTAAATCATCCGGCAGGCAAATCACGCATCATCACTTATTCACTCTCTTTTCTGAGAGTCGTTCCTCTCGCTCTGTCGCGTCGGACACGCGTCTCTCTCTCTCTCTCTCTCTCTCTCTCTCTCTCGCGACATTGCTGAGGTATACGGGGGAGCCCTCTTGTTTTATCCTTGTCTAACGCATTGTTTGACGGATCTAGACTCGCTTCACACTCGCCTGCGTTACTGGATCCGCTAGTTTGGGCTCATTGTCGGATTTGATTGATTATTTGTTGTTTAACGACGTACTTGGTCGTGGATGACGTCTTCCGAATCGGATCCGGTATACGTTGCGAGGGTTGTCGTAAGGGGAGTCTAGCAAGGGAGGGCAGGCTCAGGTTGGAGGAGGATCTGGGACATTGTGGGGGGGGGGCTGAAGGGTCTCATTTTGTTGCCTCTTGCGAGTGGCAGAGTGACCTTGGGCCTATTCTACCCCGGCCACAAACGGCCGAGACTTCATTAAATAATAATTAACGGCAAAGGGTAGTAAATTTTTCTAATGTAACTTTTGTACTATTAGGAATAGAGGCATGTAAGCCTAAACATCCAGATATTTAGTTTTAATCTAACAATAGCCTAGACCTAACATAAGGATTTATGGACTACACGGTGAAAACTGTTCTAAATAATATTATGCATTATAATTAAACCTGTAAATTTACACATATTATGTGTCCTAAATAAATAAAAAAAAATAAAAAATAAAATAAAAAATATATATATATATATTAAAAAATACACTAGAGATTCATGTTTTTTTTTAGTGATAGGCCTATCTTGAGAGCGCTACAGTCTTATATATTTTAAAAAAGATAAATGTGAGAATTGTGGGTTTGTAAAAACTGGATCCTTGATTGAAAAAAATGGATGTTTCAATCGTTGCGGTTATTATTAGTATTGCAAAATAGTTTCTAACTTATACCTCGTCTCAGTTAGAGCGTTGAGACTATGAGTCTAGCGAGCACGTGCGCTGTGTGTGTGGGGGGGGGGGGGGGAGTGAGTGATTGGTCTGCGTACATGGCGTGGTCTTTGCTGCGGCCTGTTCTTGAGGGGCATCAACATTTCTTGGGCTCGAACCCAACTTCTTGCTTACATCTTCTTTTCGTACATCCTTCAAATGAAGGCCTATGTAAACAATGTATGTAAAACAACAACGTGAATGCTATTGTGTACTATCACAGCTTTCATAGCCACTCACCATTGTTATTTCTTGTTTGACTGTCAAATTTTTTTAAATGTAACTTTTGTACTACTAGGAATCTGGAGGCATATAGGCCTACACATCTACATATATATAGTTTTAATCAAACATAAGCATTATATTCTGGACCTTACATAAGGATTTATCGACTACACGGTGAAAACTGTCTTAAATAATATTATACATTACAATTAAACCTTTGACTGTATTCATATAATGTATCCTAAATAAATAAATATTATTCTCTCCTTCGTATACCTCATCACACTACAAGAAGCCAGTCAACGGAATAATCCCTGTACAACTGTTAAACGTAAGTCAAGATAAAACGTATAATTATACGTATATAATCAGTAATCCCAGGTTTAGTGTAAACACGAAATCATGCACGCTCCAATTGCGTTAACAGGTAAGCCACCATTGTTTGTTTATATCTGATTCGTTGATGTACAATAATTTGCATTTATTCACGGCTCATTAACATTATAGTCGAAGCACAATGTTAGTTTGGCTTAGTGCAAACATTGAGAGGTGTTGCATTTTGTGTTGTGCTGTTGTATTGTCGGTCAATCAACGCGATTTGATTCAGCGGGAAATAGTGTGTTCACGACCGGACTCGCATATTCCAGAAGAGGGTTTCAAACTGGGTCGTCAACTATACACGTATAGTCACAAAATCTCGAAAGTGCAATTTCACGAAAGTGCACAATCTCGAAAAAAAATGACCAACTCTCCGAAAGTGTAAAATGCCGAAAGTCCAAACTACCGAACGTTGAAACGTCGAAGTTCCAATCTTACGAAAGGTTAAAATCACGAATAGCCAGACTTACGAAAGTGGAAAACAAGGAATATCCAAATCCACTATATATATGTGTTTAGGATACATTTTAAGGGATAAACCAACACTTTATGTTTATTTAAAATAACTCAACATTTCGACCGTTGTATAGAGTGGTCTTCTTCAAGATGTAGAAACAAGAAAATCAATTAAAAAATCCACAACAAAAATGGTTGGTCTATTCGTTAAAATGTTTTCTTATAGGTACTACATTTTGCAACCTGCAAAATTTAAAAAAATCAAATATATATATCTATGGTATTTTTTTAAAACATGTCAACGTTTCGACAAGATAATCTAAATAAAAAAATGTATTTCTTTCTCAAGATACAAAAACAAACCATAAACCACAACAAATGGACACATTTACATACTAGACATATTATACTATACATTTATCCTCAAGTTTTCGCGGACATATGTGCACGTATTGCAATTCTCTGCGGCTTGTTGCCGCGAATAATTTACTAACGAAGGAGGCACTGACTTACCCTTCCCTTCCTGACGTTTCGGGAAAGTCACATCTCCCATCCTCAGAGGCCCTCACTCGACGATGTGCATCTCGAGCTTCGTAGCCGCGAACTGCGAACAAGCCCCAGAGAATTGCAATATGTATATATATATTTACACACCAACAACCATAAACAACCATAGTATATATATATATATATACATATATACTATGGTTGTTTCACCGATAGAGGTGGCTCAGCGGTGACGCGAGACTCTAATTCGGGAGGTCGCCGGTTCGATTCCGGCCACCGGCAGTCCTGACTGAAGGTTTTTTCCGAGGTTTTCCTCAGTCGTAAAAGCGAATGCTGGGATTGAGTCATACTATCAGCCCTCGGACATTCCTTCCCAACTATCCAAACACCCTAATAACCTAGTTAGCCACCTGAAGAGGGGCACATCAGGTAAAGCTGGTGTGCACCCTATAACGGATATTCCTACAAAAATTATTATTATGGTTGTTTCGGGAAAACTATATCGTGCCGGTTGGGTGTTTATCTGAAGACAATAGAGTCTAGACTAGGAAGTCCCTCATTGTTAATTCACCAAGCGACACACTCGGAACAGGGAAGGAATGCTTATAATGGACGACAGGAGAAGTGAAGGAACCCCCACCCCCTTGTCCTCCCCCCTTCCCCCCGAATAAATCCCCCGAAATCGAGTCATCCAAATTTGTAACGACTTTTTCCCTCCCGCATTTCGAACAGTTTGAAAAACATTAAGGGGCGTAGTACGCGGGACACGCAAAGTCGAGAGTTAAAAATAAAAGGAGAAGTTTTTGAGGGGCGAGAAGAGATAGGGTTGTTGGTTGTGTTACGGGACATCCACTGACACAAATCATTTTACGCCGCGGTTAAAGTTGGAGGGAAATAGTAACGAGGTTGTCACACATGTGTTGCCTACATTGCTACGTGATGATAAAAATTTGATTATTAAAGTTAGGAAAGTTCATGACCAATATATATCGCTATATCGCTACTCTTTATTCCAACATCATTTATTTGGGTAAAGGGGTGTTTTCACCATTGATCTTGGGCATCCCAGGAATCAGTATCGGCATTCCAAGCTCGACATATCATTTTTTTCAACTTCACTCTCTTCGTTAATGAATTTCTCTTGCCGTTCCACCAACTCTCTTCATCATTTCCTGTCCTCTCACCATCTTTCTCTATCCTCTACTACTGGCCACTCCTCTCCTCTCTCCTCCATATCCTGGTCCTGCCATATGTTAATACAAATTATTGGGATACTCTGTAGGTATACTATACTTGTACCCTTTCTAATCCAATACTCTTTAATTAAGTAACGAAATACTTTGAACGCACACAGTTCTAGGAAATAACGTATCTGTTTCCATCATCAGGATTCAGAACCAACCGAATAAATATGTTTCTCCAATATTGAAACATTGAATGGAACAATAAGAAACCTTTTAACTTTCATAGTAAGCTATATTCGATGTCACCTTCATTTTTGTTTTTATAACCAGCTTACCACGATTAGAGGTGGCTCAGCGGTAAAAAGAGGGCCCCTTATTCGGTGGAAGGTCGCTGGTTCAATACAAAATTGAGTTAACTTGAATAAAAATCAATAATATCTATAATCGTCTGTTGGATTGGACTCAATGCATTCACCGTTAAATAAAAAAATGTAAATCAGTGTATACATTTAGATTTCTTGAAATTTTTAAAAGACAAAAGTCGGATACGAAACTTAGTAATGTTTTCAAACTGTTCGAAACGTCGAAACTTCTGTTTGTGTTTGTTTGTCCTGTGCACCGCGAACCAGCACTGTGAGCACTAGCCCAACTAGTTTCCAAGTAGATCTCCTGGCTGGCTGACCGAACGTTGATTGTGCTCGGACAATCTATCGCTCACTAAAACAAGACAACTCGAAACACTGACCGACTCTACCTGCAGAGTAGGGGATGCGGGTTAGGACAAAGTAAGACTGAAGTTGTCAGAGGAAAAACTGAACTCTTTTGAAAAACTTCAAAGCTTGAACTGGTGTAAAAGAATACTTTCAAATTTAATTTGTTGTAATGAATGAATGTATAAGTATAACGTTCCGTTACTAACGAGACAAACAGAAGAATGTTACAAGTAAATATCCAATTTACACCGTCATGAAACAAATATAAAAATCTTCTTGAGGGTTCGATACAAAATTTCGAAAAGAATGAAAATCTAGTGATTTTTGGTTACATTTCTAAAATTATATTCAATATCAAAATGCGAAGCTAGATATTCTCAAAAAACGATTAAAAAATCATTGAGTTTGTATTAGTTTTAAATAATTTGAGGTCCGCATAATTTTTCTCCAATCATAACTACATAAAATATGTGTTTATTTAAATACCGTGCATAAAGGTAATTAGTGGCTCAAATACAATTAGTTTTACATCAAACTTGTGACAATTTGTAAGTGGGTCTAAAATCTAAATACATCTATCCCCACGTGGGTTTATAATTTTCGTATATTGTCAAGAAATTTTACGACAAAAATCACATTACTCTCAGGCTTTCAAGCTATTTGGGTCGAAAACTATTAAATACGTAACGTAGATAGAATGAAAAAGAAAACTTATATTTTGACGACTTTCATCCAGAATTACTAGATTCCAAAAAACACCAGAACCACCAGCAAAACATTAACACGTCATTCAATGGTCAGAAAAAGATATATGTGTAATAATATACTGCTTTTTTTGCTGTGGTCTTAGTAAATTTTAGGATACACTGTAAATAGTTGTAAATTCTTAGATCTCTCATTTAAGAACTACTATCCATTTCGAGAAGCACAAATTAAGACTCAATTCATTATCAGCCGCATATACAAGAACATATTCTTTCAATAAAGAACGTTATTTCATGAGTATTTCCATAAGTGAAACAAAGATTTTACATTTTCAGAAGGGTGGAAATAAAAAATTATTTTTTGCAAACAAAAATCGCTTTCTGTTCTGTTTTCCAGTCTACGTTTTCGGTAGTATATGTGTTAATAGATATTTTACAATAATTCCAATCTCCAGCAATAATTAAATGTGGGTGGGGGTTGTGAGGGGGGGGGGGGAGGGGGCGCGAGAGTGGCGTGTTTCAAAACCAAACCCCCAGAGGGAAATGAAATGATATCGCCCGCACCTATCACGACTCATGTGACATTTTATTTATTGTTAAGACCAGAACAACATTCATCAATTTTAAATTGCATTTCGCTAATCTAATTATATTCGATTCATTTATATCGATCTATTGTCCGCGGTCGTCAATCACGACTGTCGACACATTGCGAAGATGAATGGTGTTAAGCACTGGCTCGTGAGTGGAATAGTTGACTTTATTGCCGACAGATGTCACTCACAGTACATGCAGCCAGGGTCACAGACATTAGCGCTGCAGCGGACTGGATTTGTACTGCGGTATATTTCACTTTTATTTGCAGAAAAACATCATTGACATCTCGTGTTTCGTAACATGGTGTTACTTTTGCGCAGTGATATATATTTTGAGAGAATGGGAGCGGGGTTGGGGGTGGAAGAGGGATAGGTATAGAGAGAGAGAGAGAGAGAGAGAGAGAGAGAGAGAGAGAGAGAGAGAAAGGGGGGGGGGCAGACAGAGGCAGAGAGACAGACGCAATAATTCCACACTACCAATAAAAAACCTAATGTTCAAACACAAATTTAAGCACTTAACAGACACACGTAGTTCAGCCACTATAGACAATGAAGTCAATATACAATATACATTCACATTCACAGCAAAAAATAAAACACACAAAAAATAAAAGAATGAGTTCTGGTAGCGGTAATGGAAAGTAGAATTAAGTGTTCATGGACACTGATTTTGTGAGAAAACTACGGCTGCAACTAGCAGTTGTCTCCTACCCCTAGGGGCGCCCGTAGTTGCCAAGTAACAATTTTATGTATATTTTCCATATTGAAAACAAATCCTTAGCCACAACGGGCTCCCCTAGGGGTAAGGGGGGACTATGTTTACGGACCTTAATCCCTAAGCGAAATATTTTTTTATAAAGTAGCACAATAATTGTAATTGATAGGACCCTAGGGATCCAGCTGGACAGATTTTTAAATGCTATGTTCAGTTAGGTAATGCAGTAAAAAGGAAAACAGGAATGAACAAACATTAAAAAATTATAGTCATTTAATGCCATTACAATAATATGGCAATTAGTTGTAATAATACTTTGATCCCAGATCAGTTTTGTACCAATCACTGCAAATGAGTATAAGCCAAAATAGTGCGTTCACTCTGCTATCAACTAATTGATAAATGAATAATATTATGAATATTGGGCAAGTAACAAAATTAATATACGAAATAAATACACAATACATCTTTCGGTCTCTAAAGTATATTTGTATTATAACGTACACACCAGTTAAATCTTACAAAGTTGATATTGAAGAGTGACGAATATGTACATAAAAACCTAAACATGTTTTGTTTAAGTATCACTATCGTTTTTATACGCTAGCATTGAATCAAGAACATTTGAATCTAAAGTACTCGTGTTTCCCAGTGCACTCAAAGAGACTAGACATGATATTTCATCTTCTTTTTCACTTCTTTGGTTTTTCCCCATTGCATCTTCTATCCATTGCTTTGTTTGTGCCGGCTTGACTGATGTAAGCACTTAAATAGTTCTTCTCTGGCATCCAGTTTCTTGTTCTTGAATTTATTTATTTATATTATTATATTCTTTCAGTGTCTTTTCTTTTTGTACAAATTGTACTAGAGTGAAGATTAACTATATGGCCGGCTTTTCTTACACGTATAACTTTTCTGTTTGTGTTATTTTATTTGTAAACATAATTTAAATCGGCAAGAAAACTTTCAATAGAAGTCGCTGCTTAGCTGTTACATTGACTGCGCCATTTTAGGTTAAATAAAGTTTCAACAAATTGACAGCTAAATACGACATTAACTTTATTGTATTTTACTGCCACAAGAATGCTGGCTCTCTTTAGCGCCACTAGTCTGTTAATACTGACACTCTTGGCACAAATTTGATATAATTCCGATTATCCATACGTATGAACTTTTAGAGCGTGGGACGTAAAATTGTTTTTGCTTTCGTTTGTAAAGGCTAAAAAAAAGTACAAGTATCTATCATGTAATCCTGAGGGGGGGGGGGTGAGTCACGTCACTTTTAGTCCTTTCATACTTTGAAGCGTCGATACAGGCTACAAACTACTTTACCGTCTTCGCGAGTCACTCTCATAAAACACGAGATATATAATTCCCGATGTAAAAATGTGAAAGAAAGTTCGTTGATTCCACGTAACAGCCCCCTCCCCGCCCCTCTCTCCCCCCTTACTTAAAATGCGCGGTTAATTACCGCAAAAAAACCTTTTAGGCCGGGGCAAACAACAGCTTCATCCTCTTTACTTAGCCGGTCTTAAAAGCCGTGCTGGCATCATGGCCGTCATTAAGGGCAATATTCCGCTGCTAATCGTCCCCTCCAACCCCCCTTAACAACCTCTTGACAGTTGCAGGGTCGGATCACCCCCCCCCCCCCCCCTTAGCAGGCGCCCTTTCTACAGAAGAAATGAAGGTGACTGAATATCTAGTTTTTAGAAATTGTTCACAGTACATAGCCAATCCTGTTTTGATGTTTTGTAGTATTAATTTTAAATAACTAGGAAAACGCTCTGTTTGACGCGTTGATAAGCGAGCGCGTCAATATCTACGAACTTTCAGGCGAAAAGATTTCATTGCTAATACAAACAACAATTCAAGAATGCGCATTACAAACATTTTTCTAATTTCCATAGCTATTATACTTCCCGACATTGTTGGATGCAGTGCAATGTGCATTGCTAAGAATTTTCGCTGTCGTGTTTTCGCCGCGGTCCGCCCCCGTTACTAACAGTTATTGACAGCAATAGAAATGTAATTTCTGCCTCTAATATGTATCAAATCGCGTTTTCATTAGTATATTCGTGACCGGACAAAAATTAACTATGAGATAGCCACCTCACAAAGTGTTTAAAACATTTCTATATTAATTGACCATTTTGCACACACAAAGTGTTATGTTTACTCTAATTTGCTAACCAACGTGTATCTCATATGGACACAATAGTATTACTTATACTAACACACACAAATGTGATTAAAGCTACGTTGCGCTGATTTGCCTGGTGGTGACGTCATAGAATATGAAATGGTACCAACCTGAATCTAGTTACATCTCGTTCTCATGCCTCCGTTACTGTAGCGATACTATGAGCACGTCTGTTGACAGGCGTTCCAAGCGAGGCTGGTGCACTCCATGCAGTGGATAAAAACAAGCAGGTACTGGTGAGAAAACGGCGGCGAATTCCTTTGAAATTAATCGCGTGGAGCGACCGTGTCTTCTGAGAATTATACTTATTACTTTGTATGTTAACGTGATGGAATTTTACCTTGTATACAAATTAACATTTGAACAAACATTCGTACAGTATCCCTGCTGGCCAATGGAATACGTAGATACACATAATAAACAGATTGATAAACTGGAACTTGTTTATTCTGTCCACACGATGTAAACAGCGTATTCCCTAACTAAGAGTAGTGCGATGTGACAATGGTAGAACTGAAAGCTCATAAATATCTGTACATGAATGTATGTTCTAAATGATTTATGCATTGCGCGTGGTAACAGTTGGTTTGTACGGTCGTATATCATAGATTGTATCTGTCTAGTTTTCAATGGATAGTTTTTAATTCTCGTTTTTTTTTAAAGGAATTACATTTAAATGATAATTGAATCAAAAGTTTGTTTCGAACTGGTGTGATTTCATCAGTTTCATTAGTTCAAATAGTAATTTTTGTTTATAATTGTATTCTACCTCTGTAAACCGATATATGTTTTAGATAGTAATTTTTGATCGCGTTTAAACGTTATACTTTACAATCTACAACTAAAATATTAAAACTCATACTATCATCATTATTACTAGAGTTAACCTAACCAATGGTTAATTGACCCATTGTTACTGAAAAATATTTAAAAAAATACAATTAATGCTCACTGAAACTTTCAATGAGACGCAATTTACCATTTCCCGTTATCAAATAATGTTTTTTATTATTTAATATATGGGTTTTTAAAGCTCTCGACTACATTCGTGAAAATAAATTGCATTGAACAATTATTTAATAATAAATGAAATGATTGACGCAATGCATACTCTCTTAACGCTCAACAGTTTTTTAACTAACGCGGACAGTTTTGGATATTATCCGTATAAGTCCAAACAGGTTTTTTGTAATTTATAGAAGCAAAATGTTTTCAGAATCTCGTATTATTAAAATTGTCTGTCTTGAAAACTTTTAGTCGAATCATTTAAATTGTCTCTCACACCATTTAACTCCATTGTTCCTCAGCCAACTCAGTCAATGCTACTCCTTAACTTTGCTGGCTAAGTGTTTATATCACTCTACGCGTAATGAATACAATTTTTAACACTAATGGATAAATTAATGCATGAGCTGGTGCCTAAGAAATGGTTTCACTTTCAAGACAAAAGATGCTCTTTCGGTCTTTAGGAAGGCTTTTGTTTCAAAACGCTTTTGGGTTTGACCGATAAAAACACAATGGGATATCATTTGTATGGCTCTGAAGGGTTTAAGAACGCGGTTTACGTTTTAATTTGTTTTTATTCAAATCACTATTCCATCTTATTCTGTACAAACCTCAAGCTTCATATTTTAGAATGTAACTTACGTTAATAATTCTAATAGAGTTTTGCAGTATTTTATGCCTATTGCAACTATAAGGTCGCTAGTTTTCTAAATTAATGTAGGACTATATTTTATAAATACACCAATGTATTTTATTTTAAATTATTGAATATTTCTAATATGGTATTTTGTTATAATCTATATACTACAGATCGCGAGATCCTACAGCTACAATATAATAAAATTATACAGCAAATGTAATGTATTAATACAAAACTGGCGACAAAAATACAGATTCATAGCTTTATAAATATATAAATATTTTACCCAAGCATAGTTTATACAGTAGCATAGTTAATTTGTGTGCGTGTGCGTGTGCGTGTGCGTGTGCGTGTGCGTGTGCGTGTGCGTGTGCGTGTGCGTGTGTGTGTGCATGTGCTAATAGCCCAGCTACTGTGGAATCACTTAAAATGGTGATCCAATGTGTGTTAGTTATTCCGTATCTCACCAGGGGCGCTCAACTCAGGGAGGTGTTGGGGGTTGCATAATTCATGGGGGTGGCCCGGGTGGGGGGGGGGGGGGGGGGTGAGTTGACCCCTCATTGTACCGCTGTTCACAAGTAGAGACAGATATACATACATCGCCGGGGGGCAGTTTTGTGAGGTGGGCAAACGAAATAATATAATCTTTTATTTCGACGGTTAAGGGTTCACAGTTGACCTTCAGGGGTAAAACGTTTCTGCTATCAGAAACAATTTGACATATTTCAAATTTTGCACAATCGTAGTTGAAATGTGTATAAAGATGTTGATCCGTTCATTTAACCAGAAAATATTTTTTCAAATCATGAAAATTCTGTCCTTTGGGTCAATGTTTAAATGTGTACGGATCGAAATCGAAAGATTCAGAAGAAAAAAATTACCTCGATAACCGTATTCTTTAATTTCAAGAAAATTTTAATTTAAAATTCATTATCTATTTCTAATTACAAACAAATGCAAATTTGTTATATGTTGTAAAAGCAAATAATGATAAAAAATTAAATGTTAATTTCAAAAGTTTAGCACCATAGTAATATATTTAACAAAAGCTGAACTCTCTATAACAAAGTCAAAGCCATTATTAACTAATCAACGAATGAATTTGACATTCCACAAGTATTACGATAAACCATACTTGTGTAAGAGAAGTAATATATTCAAGTTGTAACATAGATGATATACCGATTGTACGAAATGTTTACAGTGCTTTCATACGTTCTGAAAACGAGCTCCAAAAGTCTTACAGAACCGATCCAAGACGCTTAGACACCAAGATTGGCTTCTCATTTTGAATTTTCCATTCCTTTTTTCTATTTAAGTAAAAAAAAATTGAATTCCCGTCTTTATGCCTTTTGCTTGTTACTTTATCGTGAAACGTTCGTTGGAAATTTGCATCTCAAATATGTAAAAGGTTTGACTTTTTTCCTTCATTTCACATTCAAAGATTTTATACGTTACTCTTCAATATTCACGGCGTTTCTTCTTCATCACCCTCCCCCCCCTCCACCCCCCCCCCCCACTACCCTTTGCGTACATTTCATTTCAGGGAAGCATTTCGCGCGCCATTATAACTCTACCTGCTGCATTTACGCCAACGTAAGTCACAGGAAATTTGTAATATCGTTTTCTGGAAGTGAAGCTGTTTGGAATGAATGTTGATATTTTCGTGCATTGAAAATGAAATGGTAACAAAGGAAGGAAATTTTCAAGACGCGACGAAAGATGTGGATAAGTGGTTATAAGCGAGGTTCTAATTCGGGAGGTTACAAGTTCGATATTTTAATTTTTTTTAAACCTTCTTGGTTAAACTTTCAATTTATTCATTTTGCATTTAAATGAGCAACCACGTAAATTATAAATTTTTAAACCATGTTAGCCATATGAATGGGGATCTTTAAATAGCAATCACAACAGCAGTGTCGTCTTATCATAATACAACTTAGTTCTATTCCAATATCTTTGAATCGTTTGAAATATTTCATAATAATTCATTTGGAACTTTCAATGAAAAATTTTCAACTTCGAAAAGAAACAAAAACAAAAATTAAAATATCTGTATTTTTCTTCTTTAAAGCGGAATATATAAGCTCACTTCGCGTAAAAATAAAATACTGCACGTTGATTTTTTCAGTGCACAAATCTTTGCGCCAATGGTTCTTATACGAATAGCAATTTATAAAAACATACACTGTTCAAGTACAAGAGATAAGTCGAAAAGTGTTATTCAAAGACTATGAATAAGACGAACTGAAAGATATTTCCGCTCTGGTGAACATAGACTTTGCAAGCACTAGCTTCTTTGTTTTTCATTCTTTATGTCACGTAAAGAGAGGGAACAAAATATATATAGCTTGATCACAATATTCTAGAGCCGGATGTCAAGTTTCTTTTTAATTGAAATTCTGTCCTCGAGCGGAAAATTTATTATACACGAACGCGAACGGACAAAAGAAAATGCAAAAAACAGGGACGTAACGTCCGGAGAATGCTCTGAAAACAAATGATGGTTGCCTGCTGAACGGGCGCGCATGAAAACTGATTTATTTCATTTTTATTTATTCTCAAGTATTTAATATTCTCGTATTACAGCGGCGCACATACGTTCGTGGGAATATTTTTTAATATCGAGTTCTTTGGCCGGTGAATTCGTATGGTTTTCACGATCTAGCAGGCAGTGGGTTTCAATGACGGAACACTCCAAAAATATGTCTAGCTGGAGTCATTTTTACGGCATTACATGGCTTGAGTTATTCAGAGAAACGTGTATATTGTTAGATTTGTCTTCTAAATAAATATAAACTGTTTTATGGAAGACGATACCCAACTAAAACTGTCAAGAGATAGCAGCATCATTGCCTGCGCCATTTTAGGTTCAACAACGTTCCAACAATTGACAGCTAAACACTCTACCTTTGCTTTAGTTTATTTTTTGGCCACAAGAATGAATCTCTTTTTAGCGCCACCATAGAAAACTTTGAATTTTTCAGTCTATACATACCAGAGTCGATAAATAAGTTTAAGGATAATTTCTTTATGTCCATACTTATGAACTTTTAGTGAGTAGAATTGAATGTAACCATTGATTTGGTACAGAGGGAAAGAATGTGAACAAATCTAAGCTAACTGATGTGGAGAGATTTCACTGAATGATGTTAACTGTTGAGTGTTTGTACAAGAAGTGTATCGAGACGATAAGTTTGTGTTCAATGAACTATATTGTCACCTAAAGATGAATTTCCGGATAAAATAACTAAAAAAAATTACATTTTAAGATCGCATGAAAATAAAACACCATGATTTACTTGAAACAAGATAAAACTCACTTTAAAAAATTGTTGATCTCCATAATTCACTTTCCGTACAAACTTGGCGCAGGTCTTAACATTTACGAGTAGCGATTCGTATACAGAACGGGGTTATGGTGTCATAAAATCATACTGCAGTCGTCAAGGACCGTAAAACAGGGTTTACTACGGTCGACTCGTGCAATAATATTTATGACTGAATTATGTTGAAAAAAACAACACTTTTATTACTCAGAGTGAGAATTTTTTGTGTTTTTTGTTTTAAGTTTCGCGACAGAAAAGTGAAATACTGTCAGAATTATAGGGTACATTCCAATGACAAGTGATTTGATGGGGCGTGTACTGTTCAGAACCCATTTTTCAATTGGGAAATCGTATCGAACCTAGTATATGGTTCATTCCGAACTCATGTTTTTGGGGATTTTTAAATATAAATATTTTATTTTTATGTTAGAAAATGTTGTTGAAATTTATTTGGTACTAGGGCACATCAGGTATAACTGCCCACTAATGTTAAATAATTAATAAGAGGTGAATACCTGCGCGAACAGTTACCAATCCAAGATTATCAGAGAATAACAAAGTTTGGTAAATTCTGACCATAGTCCAGCATCTACGGGCGGGACATTAGCCTTCCTGTAGACCATTGTCCACGCAACTGTGGTGTAAATAACCACAGCTTTATAAAATATGTCGACCTGGCATGGAAATGTAGAAGGCTCATAACTGTCACAGCCTTTGTGTGCATGGTTACAAAGATCCTCTTAGAAATTGTCTTCGTTGCTACCTTGAGTTATTCATGGACGGGCGGAAAGCCGGACTTCCTTCGAGTGACGGCACAGAAAATGGGTATTTTACAACCTAGAAAGATCTTGTACGTAAGTAAGCCCACGAGTTCATTTGACATTACGCAAAGGATCACAGATCGTTTTTTAAAATGGTATGCTCCTCCATGGAAAATATTCAACGATAGGGCCTATCCATTGTTCGGTACTTGGAGTAGAATACTTTTTCGCCTCTTAAAATGTGTCCTGCGCAATACCAACAAACTCCGGAAGTTATCTGGCTGTTTCGACTTCCGACGCACCTATAGAACTCGCTCCCCCCCCCCCCCCCCCCCCACCCCCGAAGCCTTGTTTTAAATATGTTCCACTCTTAAAACGAGCATCTCCAGACATTTCTTTTAATTCATCCCAGCTCAAATAAAACTCCCATAAAACCGTTCTCTGTGTGGTTTAAGTGTTTTCTGAAGTCGAAGACGAATGGATATGACGAAATAATTTATGGTTGCTTTCCTTTTATTTTGAGAAAGCTCGAACGTCGAGGCTTTTACATGCGTTGTTTTTCTCTTGTGTGTGTGTTTATTTTCTTTTTAGGATGTTGGCAGATGAAATCGACGCAATGAAGTGGAGGGACAATATAAAGCGGTGGAATAGATCGAGTATTGAAGTAGTTGGTTGTGGATTTTTTTATATATCCTTCTATTCGAGAGTCTATTAGTTAGAGAGTGGCCACAAGGGTGATCGCTTTCTCTCTTTTGGTCAGAAGTCAGCAGTGTTTTACACCGGATTGATGTCACATTTTCTGCCCTAATTTGTTTAAACTCTGGGTATGTTTCTATCACACACATTCACGTGTATTTTACTTCTATATATTATAACTTTTTTTGTAGTCATCACATGATTAACATAATATGATATCTAAATGGGCTAGGCTAACCATGAGCATTGACTAAAATCAGCTCTGTAAACATACAGCTTCACTGATATTTTCAAACAAAAAAAACTCAATTCTGGTGGAGCAAAGTGAACTAGATAAAAGGTTAAGCTTGGCTTTCAATTGTTGAATATTTGAATTGTTGAACCAACAATGGTTCGGACTGGGTACACATATCAACGCTCTCTCTTGCCAGTGTTTAGGGTAGAAACGCACACAGCGCTACTGTCATACGGTGCCGATAGCATCAATTACAATAAGGTTTATGTGAAACTGTCACCTTATCGACAGATCAGGCAAACAATTGGTTGTAGATTGTAGATGGTTTGACTGATTTATGTTCACAGTATTTATGCATGATGTTAAATGTTTGTTCTATGCATTTTGTTAAAGTAATGTGTTGTAGTTTTCAGAACACACCATATAAATATTTATTGTGATAAACACGAGCTTCTTTAATCAACAATTTATCTTAATTTCTAAGGAACATCGTTAAAAATCCCCCTTTGTAAAATATTGTATTTTGCTGAATAGAAAATACACTTAGGGCCGGTATTACAATCAACAGGAAATGTATTTGTAGCAAATAAGCTATAAGGAGGATTTCAAAGGTTTTTATTGTTGGTTGTCATGGAGAAAGTAGTTATTGAGAGTTGAGACATTGTAATACTAGGCCTAAATAATTTGAAAAAAGTAAAAATTAAAATATGGATGCTACACTAATACATATGTAGTTTTTATTTAAATAAAATGAATGAACAAATTAAAAATATAAATTAATAGAATGCATAATACGGAAGTTAACTTTAAGTACAATTTAAAAAGATATTTTACAGATACACACATATAGTATAGAGTTTCTTCTTAATAAATTATCAATAATTTATTTACTATAGAAGATAGTTTTCGAATACAAGTTAATAAATGCCACTCATGATGATAAAAAATCCTCTGTAACATTTTCATCACTTGAGTTACCCCGTTAATGAACCACCCCTAAAAAGCTGAGACACGTTGAGCTCAGTGAGTTAGATCTGCCACGAGATGACGCAACAACGGTTGGGGGTGTGTCTACAAGACGTTACAGAGTCTAGCATGCATGATACGGTAACAGACATTGTTCTACCTTTACACACATGTTCGATGTTCGATGTTCGACCTATCGAGACGACGTTCGAGTTCGACACGACGACCGTTGGATCGGACCCAAGTTTTTGTGTTCGTACAACCTACAGTGAACCATAGATAGGCTATGTCACCGCTTTCAGCCCTCCAACCGTCTGAAAGTGGCAGGTTTTATATCCCCGTTTATGTTAAATGCGACGGAAATTAAGGTTTATTAGTAAGTAAATTAGTAAATCATAAGTAATTAAGAAAATATGTAAGTAAGTAAGTAAGTAAGTAAGTAAGTAAGTAAGTAAGTAAGTAAGTAAGTAAGTAAGTAAGTAAGTAAGTAAGTAAGTAAGTAAGTAAGTAAGTAAGTAAGTAAGTAAGTAAGTAAGTAAGTAAGTAAGTAAGAAAGTAAGTAAGTAAGTAGGTAGGTAAGTAAGTAAGGAAGTAAGTAAGTAAGTAGGTAAGTAAGTACGTAAGTACGTAAGTAATTAAGTAAGTAAGTAAATAAGTAAGTAAGTACGTAAGTAAGTAAGTAAATAAGTAAACAAATAAGTAGCTAAGTAAAAAAGTAAGAAAGTGAGTGAGTAAGTTTGTACATAATTAAATGAGCAATTTAAGAAATATGTTTAAGGAGAAGAAAAATCATTAGTTTTTTATTGTTTTGATTATTTGATGTTTAAAGACGTACTCAACAACCAGATCATATTAAGTCGGGGGGTGTTTGCAGGAAAGTGACAAGTAGGACGTAAAGGGGAGGACGTGGACCGCCTTTCGTCTGGCTTCTCTACCTAGGGTAGCCCTACCAGAAGCATACGCTTCCTCCGGCATAGCTCTCGGCATCAGCAAAGCACACAAACCTGCCCACCCCAATAAGGTAGCAAGCAGTCCCTGGGCAGGATCATTAGTTTAAGTAAGTTAAATTATCCAAAAGAACTACATTACATTGTATGGTTTGTGAAACTGAGTTGCTGTAATGTGTAATGACAGAGATGTCGGTAGAGATAGCGTTGCCAGAGACTCCCTTATCAGTATGGGCGTCGGGACGCCGGCGTCTCCCGAGGGAACGAAGGTTCCTCCCTACCCGGGTCGGAATCAGTAGAGCGGGAACACTCGACCTGCTGAAGGGATGACGTAGGACAAACAAAGAAACTCACAGCAAGGGCAAAGAACTTCTACTGGAAACATGCGAATATGTCAAAACTCTTGAACATCACGACAAAGAGAAGTCATACTATAAAAAGATTAAAAACCATGCGAAATTAAACGTTAAAAAAAAAAATATTCATGTCTTGGTAAGACTTAACAATACCGTATTAAAAAAGTAACATGTGTTCGAATTTTGGTTTCGTAAGACCTAAAAATTATTTTTAAAAATTATAAATATTTTAATTATTTGCAATGTAAATGAATCACAATTCAGTATTAATTACCCGGTAATGTTAAAAATATTTGTAATTTTTTTAAATCCGGTATTAAGGTTCTTACAAAACTTCAATTCGGGCATTAATCGCCTTTTTAATGTTGTGTAGCGTTCACAAGATATTACACTAAAAGTTGTTGGCGCGGTTTTGTTGTCAGACTACTCTTCCGCTACTTATTCCCGATTTTTCTATGTTGACCCCTAACCCAATTTCGACAATAGACGATTTTATAATTGATCTAGAGATCTGTGATTACTTCTATCTAAGGGTCATTGATAGATCAATGACAACAATGCTCAACAAAAACAACTACTGTTGTGCATTGTTGTCGTTGCAGATCTAGAAGGCCGTGGTTAATGCTAACTAATGATCCTAGATCAATTCTGAAAAAGGTCTATTGAGCACACGGTTTATTGGCCCATCAAAATAGACTAGACGCATTCTGGTGGCAAGAAAATAAACTACTTTAAGGATGAGTTTATCTGTCAATTGTCCATTGTTGCTTTAGTGTTGAATCATCAAAGGCGCAGATAAGGGTGTTGCTTAGCAGCGCTATCTATGTGTTAGTTTTAGTCTCCGTTGTTTTCAAGGGTTGACATAAAACATTGTTGCATGACAGAACGTATCTACGACATATCTTTTACGACCGGTGTCTAGTGAAGTACCCTAGTAACGTGGGATTAAAATAAAAACCCACCTGGTTTAATTATATAACGGCTAACGTCCAGTCGGATTGCTCGTCAAGCAGGTTTAACGTCCATCGCATGATGGATGATGGACTACAACCAGGTGAAGGGTGGATCAGTCCATGATTGGACGGCCAAAGTCAAGGGGTGTGTAGATATTAATGTATTCCTAGCCGGTTTATTGTCGATGGCACCAATCATGTAGGTTTCAACCGCACACATCAAAGAGGATATAATTTGGTAACTGTCTATAGGGGCAACGCGCTGTGTTGTGCGATAGTGATGACGTAGACAAACTGTCTATATGGACACCGCGCTGTGTTGTTCAATATTGATGACGTCACAGTAATTTCAAAAATAGTAAACGCTCATCAAAATGCATCACCACATACTTAATCTTTAAAAGTAATATCTAGACACATTTTTATCTATGGCCAGCTACTCTATTTCAAACTATGAACAACACTATCTTACTAAGTTCTAGACTTAAAAATAAGTTTGTGCTAAATTTCGAGCGCGTTTAACGAAGCCAATAAAAGATGTTGTTTATTTTAATATTCCTTCCACCTAGGATCGACCAAGTTTTTAAAACTTTCAATAGGCTAAACGATGACCATACAATCGGCAGACATAATGAATTCGTCACAAAACCAAGGAATCACAAACTAATTTGAAAAGTTGTTGACAAGGAAATGTTCTGTATTGGATTGCTCTTGATTGTTTTTGTCGGCAAACGTGCATTTTATGTTTGATTATGAACATATTTATGATTGATTGGTTTGTGAATTTAGAACGCTTCAATAGCTAAGATCATTCGCGTCTCCAAGATTATTGAAATAACCAATTTAGTAGATCTAACAATAAAACTAAATAAAGTTTGTAAACTTTAATAAACTACGTTTCCTCTTTAAAGTTTTCACCAAGATTTTAATATAATATTAATATGTTAACCCGGTCCATTTAACCGTTAACTATCTGCGTTAACTCTCGAAGGCACTCCACGTTATAACATTAAGACGGGACGGGGGCGTTTATGCGTAGGTAATGCGTCATCCACTAACGCACTGTGGATAAGCCCTGGCAAATATTTTACTGCATTAATTAACACCTAACAGGCTTGCGTCGTGTTAGAAGCGGCAAACTAAGATACTCCCTAGACAAGGGGATTTATGAGGGAAAAGGGGTGTGGGATTTTTATTACTATTTTCTGTGCAAAGTAGTTTCAAGTTTAAATTATAAAGTTGTGAGTATTCTTGAATATTGTAGGGTATTTCGTACTACAGATGAGATTTATGTTTGTTTTATTTAAATTGAAATTAAGAAGTTGGAACTACACAGTTCGTGTTTCTTAAATTGATGGAAAATCATAGTGAATGTATACAATTTATACCAGTTAGATTATAGATTTAGTGCTTCAATGCAGTTCAGTTATAGATTTAAGTACTGGGGATATGTTAATCTAGAAACATTATTTAAAAAAATAAATGAAAACAAGACCTTAATATTTTTAAGCAGTTCAATGTTAAATGTGAACTTATAATGCATACATACTTATTTTGTGAGAGGTTTGTTGATCAAACATCTTCACTGGCTTAGAATTGATGGAACACTTCATTTAAATTCTTACATTGAATGCAGTACAATAAAATTCATGGCGGATATTTACATCCAATAATTTACTATGACATACATGTTTCACGTTTAACTAAAGTGTCGTTTATTTTTATCCCTCCTGTGTGTTTGCCCTCGTTATCAATTACTTTTAATTTATTTTGATACCACTTCTCCTTACTATGTTAATTTTAATGTGGCGTGTATTCCGACAACCCAGTATCATATGAGTGCACTCTATCTTAATCTCGACTGTACCACGATTCAACCTCTTTGTTTTTTTAATGTGGCATTTATGTTACTCCCTCCTGTACAATTGCCCTTATATTATCAGTTGAGTGTATTTTCTTGTGATCCCCTGTACAACCCCCCCTCCCCCTCCGTTCCCTAAGTCTCTAGTGAAAGTCACGGCCGTAAGATAAAGTGATTCTAAGAAGGTCTTAGTGCAAGACGCTCCCGCATGAGTGCGCTGCTATCAGCCGGTTAGGTAGCTCACTATCCGGCTGACCCAAGATAAGACAACAACCCCTCTTCTTGTCGATGGACGGAAACACATCTGTATCTGATACAGGGGCGGAACATTTGGTGGAGACGTTGACCGTCGGTTAGCTGTGACGGATTAACTAATCTCCGATTAGATGGCTGATGCTTAATCTTTTTAATGAACTGTTAACTGGACATGGCAAGAGCGGGGTTTGGTAAATGGCTACTTGTTTCTTAGATGGTCAAAGCCTTAACTTCTTGTAACTAGGGTAGGTATTCGAATGGATGGGAGATATTTGGAACTGTGACAAGAGCGATAGACACAAAGTGACTATGGATAAGGAAACATGAGTATTGCGTGGCTCGTTGTTTCTTTGGGGTTATTCTTGGTTCCATTAGACAAGGTGCTGATTCGATATCTGGTTTGGAATGGTTTTTTGTATTTATGAATTCGATATGATACTTTGAGGATCGGCCAGCGATAAGAATATCTAACATATTGTTGATGAATATAATTTGGGAAAGTAGATGGGTAAAGGTTAGAGATAGATCCAACCAATTTAATTAAAATACTTGATGAAAACTAGGAAGTGTGAAGTGTTGTTTCAAACTGTTTCAATACTATCAAGTTGATTGAAACATGATAGTTGTTAGTTACGTAGTAAGTTCAATTTGTGTCACTGAGGGTTCAAATAAATTACACAAGAGATGTCAATCTGTCATTTCCAATTTACCTTTAGATACAGGAACCTACTGAACACTGAAAATAACTGTCAATTTATATTCCTATTACTTTCCAATTAGTCCTTAATTGCCATCACATATATCGATTGGTCCTTGATTAAACCGATAAACAAATTGTGTTAACACTAAAAACGTGTCGATTATGTATTCGTAAAAAAAACTTATTTGTTAATTTGAAAATCCCTTTTAACAGATTGGTGTACGGTATAAATGGTTTTAGTTTAACGGGGAAGGGGAGTCTCACTGCAAAAACGGAGCCGAATTAACGGGGTTTAGTTACATTTGTGAACGCTCAATATTGAAAAAGTGAAAAAAAACGGAAATGTAGTTTTTAAGAATTAAAAACAGAGTTAACAAAATAAAGTAAATACATTTGTAGTTATAGTATATTCAAATTGTATATTTATACGATAGTATATTACTTATGGAATAGGAAAATAAACAGTTATTTCGGTATCATCTTATACACCATTCTTAACAATAGATTCAGGATATAATTACGTATCGTATAAGATTGCTTTCTGTGTTGTTGTGGTTAAATTTCTGTATAATTATTTTCACTTTTTGCCTCAATTTGTTTAGATATTTCATTCCAGTAACTGGGCTGCTTCATGAAATATATACGAAAGTTATATACCATAACCGTATCTGTGTCAGCGTATATACAAATTATATTCCCCCGATAATCCACGTTTTTATTATATAGAATGGTTTAATCAAAGTTGGCTGCATGTTTTGATGTTATATTTCCATACACGTAATCATATTATACTGTGACGTTTCGTCTGAAATTGCAGCGCTTCACTTTACATCCAGTCCAATCACCGTCCTGCTATATGTACAGTGATGACAGTCCTTTGAAACTTGGAACGTATTTCGCCGAGGACTGATGAATTAATGCAGAAACACACCAGGCTCGATTTTAGTAAAGTCTTTTGAATGTGGGAGCTATTTAAAAACAAATAATACTGGTAGATGAAAGAGTGTGTTGGAATGGATGGTGGCATGATATCATTGGTCAAGGATAGATTTGGCAACAAGGTCTATGGCAACCATGTGTACTGGTAAAAATGGGTCGAATATAAATAAATAAATAAATAAATTCACATTTAGAGTCTACCCACTCAGTAATTAAACTGATTTGCAGTGGGGGACTTTAATTTAAAGTGACTAAACCAACCCTGTAGGCTTCGAAGACCATCGACGAGTGAGCGATAACCAATCAAAGGTCGATATTTCAAATATGAAACAGATGAATCAGTGATTGGACAGTGCGAACACCTGCGGACAGATGCCAGAATCAACAAGGCCGATTCAGAACAACTTTGAATTTATTGAGTGCTTCGTTGCTAGGACGGCTCCAAAGTCACCGTTTACTTATTCCTAGGCCAAGAAGAAGGGCCGGTCTTACAATCTCTTAATAAGAAAGTTGTGTGTAGCAATTAAGCTATTTGGAGGATTTCAAGGGTTTTGATTGGTGGTTGCCATGGAGAAAACAAGCTTTTCGACGAATAAGTAGTTATTGGGACATTGTAAGACTGGACCTAAGTCACATCTATGAAAATTAAAATGCATTTACAGAGAAAAAAACTAAAAATACGTATGTTTTGTCATTCATGACAAAAAATGGAACATTAATGTAAAAACGTTCCTGCCCTAGAGAGAACGTATGATGAAAAAAATATCGAAATTGTGTATTATCTCGAGCTAAATACGTTTAATAATTATTTTTCGTATTGTGTTTCGCATGTACCCGTTCATAGCTCTCGGGATCACCAAGGGACGCAAACCTGCCCACCACGATAAAGTTTTGGGGTACATTTACACGCCCGTTATTATAACAGAATTTTTTTCGTGCTCACTGGCAAAATATATAAGTTAGGGAATGTTTGTTGACTCTGGGAGAGGGGGGTGGGGGGGGGGGGGGGGGGGGGGAGGGGGAGTTAGTCAGTATTGTGTTCGGCAGTAGAAGGAAGGCGTTGCGAGCCGACGCATTCGTCAATCAAATATGTTGTGAACTTTCGAATTGGAACTTGCCACAAAATGAAATAAAATAGATCGGGAAAAGTTTTGTCAAGTCTTTCCAGTTGGGATGCGGTGGTGAATACGGAAGATTGTTGCGCAAAGATATATATATGTATTCTCACACGCACACACGCACACACATGTGCACAAATAAAATATTGGAAAAATTAGCAAAAGAAAAACAAAAAAAAACAAGTTATAAAAGCAATAAATGAATATGTGTATGGTTTCTAACAGTTTTTGGTTGGAAAATGAGAAAACATATAACAAGTTAAGGCTACAGCAATAAAATGTCGCTTTAATGAAAAAAATCAACGTTTTAAAACATGTTTTTCGGCTGCTTCAATTTTTTATTTCTTTCTCAATTATTTATCATGATAAGATAGGTTCTTTATATAATATTATTCCTGGAACGTACTACGGCCAACATGGCATGAAATTTCTAAAAAGTCATTTTCAACAAAAAAGATACAGAATTAAAAAAAATATATTATCCAATGTCCAGGGAAAGTGTTTGTTATTTTATAGACGCGCTTTTGAGTGCTTTGGACATTCGCCGACGTGATGTCGAGTGCTTTGAAAGCAACCGCTTTAAAAACATCAATCGTTTTTGTGAAAGCGCCTAATGTAAACTACTCCGTTGCGACGTTGCCATTCGCAACACTCTTTGGAGTGTCATGGTCGGATGTGGCCGTGTGCGAAACAACTATGAAACTTGGCACTGCCGTGTGCTAAATGAAAATCACCAGCCTTTAGACATCTTTTAAAGTTACAGAATGGTTTTACTTGCGATTAATTCGAATTAATTTTTAATTAATTTTAAGAATTGGAAGTTTATTTCACATATTAGTAAATCCAGTGATTCTCCCTCCTAAACAGAACTGTGGCAAGGTATTTATTTATCTAAAAATGTATCAAACAAAAAATAGGCCAGTGCTTTTATGTATTTTCTTCCACACTCACAGAACAATAGAGCCATTCAAAATAATTTGAATTTATTATTTGTTCAACAAACAATATATAAATATACATGTAAAATATACATTTTGAACTAAAAAAACAAATCGATTAGAAAAATGAAAAGAAGCACAAAATTTAGAAGGTTCGGACACAAATTGCATGAAATGCTTGAGAATTTAATATTTCTGGTTCGTATTTTTGAAAATACATTCAATATAAACATGTTGAGATGATGATGGCATGAGGTACTGATAATCAGTATCTACAGTTAATTTTAATAAAACAAATGATAAAAAAGTTGGTGTTTGGATCAAATTAATAATTTTTAAATAGAATGGACATCGATTGTCATTTTCAAGATAATAATTTTCAATTTATTTGTATAAATATATAAGAAGTTAATTTTAGGCTAAAAAATAAGCGCACGATAATTGTGTTTTACGCAATACAGTTAGTACTGTGAAACATTAAGTTGACACTTATAATTAACTGAGCTGTTTTCCTTTAATCCCTTGGAGAATTCATGGAGTTTATATTTGGCGCGCAAGTAGACCAAATAAACTGTTTACCCGCAGTTTCCATCACACTTCAGTAAATATGACCAACGTGTGGAAATTTGATTAGGGTAAATTTCTAACTGTTTTCTGTTGAATGTCTGGAGGCTGGTGTAAATATTGACTAGTTGCTACGGCTCATAGTCTTGGGACTTTAGTACATGCACAGTGGCGGTTCTATATTAAAGGAACAAACACCCCTCCCCCCCCTCCCCCCTCCTCCAATGAATGCAACTACAAAATTTAGTATACTAACATAAGTAAATAAATGAAATAAAGACGTTCCTATTTAAAGTACTGAATCAGTTACAAGCTACCTCAAAATTAAATTTAATTTATAAATATATAAACCTTTATTTATTGACTAATTTATTGGAATAATTAATGTTAATCTCAATATTTCTTTGTAATCAAATATTCATGAAAACTTTGAAATTGCACTTTGTGCAGTTTCTCTGGAAAATAACTTTTTCTAAAGAATGTTGTATTATGGTTTTCTTTTTAATACATTTGGATAGATATTTCTTCTCGTAGACAATATAAAACGAGATCAAATTTATTCGGCCCATTTGGATAGCAGCCATGTATTCGATTTGTAAAAATTATTGCGTTATATTTTTGTAAGAAGGTCATAGCTGTTCACATTAAAATATATGTTGAGATGTATATCACAAGACAACCGAAGTACTTTGCCAAGTAATAAGGAACACTGACAGTTTTAGATTTCTATTACACTAAGAAGGAGTCATCGGTCTGAATGCAAAATAATAAATTGCAAAATAGATTTGCATTAACAAAGTTGTACTGGATATCTTGAAAAATATTATGCCACGAGAAACAGGGTACTACGTAAAATTTGTAACATTATACAAATTGAGCCATGGCCTCTTGAAATGAATAAGTATGTGATGGAAATTTTAATTATTTTGCCGCTGTTTTGTTTGGAAACTGTATTTAAGGTATTGTAACAAATTTAATTCTTGACCGAAATTTGCCACAAACCTAATGGCTTTTGACTCGCATCAAAGCTTGTGGTAGTTCCACATTTGAACTTATTAGACTCTCCGTTCGACAACTATCGTGAGACGTTAACGCTCTCTTTGTTTGCATAAATACCGGGGCCCACATTCACAAAAGTGCCTAAGTGCTAAGACGTCCCAGTTTAGGCAAATCTTAGTAATATTAATCACGCATATGTCGTTGTGCAACTTCATAAGATCAAATATAGTAAAATATCAACAGTTTAGCTAATAATATTTCATTTGTGAATGAGTAGTAATACCCAGAGATGATTTATCTTGATTTATCTAGCTAGGATTTGTTTAACATAAGACAACTTAGAGTTAGGCATCTTTGTGAATCCAGGCCCTGGACTTCACAAAGATGCCTAACTCTAAGTTGTCCTAAGTTAGGCAAATCCAAGATAGATAAATCAAGATAAATCATCCTTGGGTATTACTGCACACTCACAAATACAATATTATTAGTTAAATTGTTGTTATATAACTATAGTGTATCTTTAGGACATTGCAGAGCGATATATGCGTGATTAATTTCACTAAGATTTGCCTAAAGTAGGACGTCTTAGCACTAGGCACTTTTGTGAATCTGGTCCCTGGATTGTAATTTTTAACTTTTATCTGCTCCCTTATAGATGTCGCTGCAGTCTTGTAATATTTATCGTTCTGTTTCGAGTGATGGCCGCCTTCACGTCAGAGCGCTGTCTTCGTATGACACTGACGTGACAGCGTGACTGTCCAGCTCACAGTTAACTGTCACTGTCACTGTCATGTCACTCAGACAAGCAGAAAACATCTTTGTTTATTAAGACTACCCCCTTTCAGCAGATAACTTAATTATAATTGTCTCATCTACGCAGTTTTATCTTGTGACATCTCAACTTTTTTTAGATGCCGAATGGAATTTTTGTTTCTTGTTTTTTTTTTTTTCAGCAGCTTGAAATGCAGTAGGGTTAGTAATTATTATTTTCTTGAGGGGTTCTCATACAAAGTTTGTCTATTCTAGAGCGATATTTCAGAATCTTGCAGTGCTTTAAACTGTGTCACCATCTTCGTTTTGTAGCTATAGTGAATATACACGTGACGTCACAGCGGACATGTTAAAGAATAAGACAACATATGTTGAAGTAGAACATAAATAACCATTCATAATACATATTTTATAAATAAGTTTCATACTTTAGTCATACATATTATGACGTTTTTGTTAAAAAAAAAAAAATGATTATTAGCATCATTTACTACTGCTTGGACCAAGCTAGGCAATGCATATAAATAATAACGAATATTTAATGCAAATTTATAACATATCTAAGATGTCTTGTGACCCTGAACAGAAATAACGAACGATATTATTTGGACCCGGCACCTACACCAAAACAATGAGATTCTTGAACACAAGTATTTTCTAGTCCAAATAAATACATTTTATATTATTATCCAAGCACTTAGTTACAATAAAAGATCTTCAGAGGTAATAAATGACATTAATTAGTGAGCTTACCTTAATAAAATAATTGATAATCACAATATAATTGATAGAAAATGAGAATTTGTTAAATAGATTTTCTCATGATTAGTTTATATTTAATTTAAACAATTGTTTTCGCTGCCAACATTATTATTTGATAACTTCATTGAGCGTAAGATGCACTTACTTGGTTGAAACTAGGGTTTACATGTTATACGGACGTAATTTTAGTTGTGTGTCCACAATCTTAGTTCCACAAATTACAATTCCAATTCCACAACAACAAATTACAAGTACAATTTAAAAGTGTACTATTATAATGTGTTATTGTTGGGGGGTAAAAAATAACAGAAAAAGCATTAAATATTCGAGCTCAGCTAGCCTGTGTGTACATAAAAAATATGATGACAATTTAAAAGTGTACTTTTACAATGTGTTATTGTTGGGGGGTAAAAAATAACAGAAAAAGCATTAAATATTCGAGCTCAGCTAGCCTGTGTGCACATAAAAAATATGATGATTATTTAAAAGTGTACTATTATAATGTGTTATTGTTGGTGGGTAAAGAATAACAGAAAAAGCATTAAATATTCGAGCTCAGCTAGCCTGTGTGCACATAGAAAATAAAAAATAAATTAAAATATAAATATTATAAATATTATTTAATGTAAAAGTATGTATTTAATTCTTTAATTATTATTCCTAAAAATGATAATTTAATTATAATAAATAACCTGCGATCGATATCTCAGCGCCCAAATAATGTTGTCCCGCTGAGCATGAAGAAAACACAAGTACTGTTTGTTTTTATTTCTACCCGGCGCCGCCACCAAATACCCTGATTTTCATGAACTCCTGCATTATTACATGCCTGAGGTCAAATAAAGCCAATATAAATACAGTTCTTATTGGTAACCCATCACTTAATTAACATAAACTATATTCAGTAGCAACAAATACATTTGTAATATATGTTTTTGGTTGCTAAAAATGTTTAATTCATTAAAATTAATCAAAACCAGAGTTTGGAGATTATAATAACAATGGTAAATTTAAATGAGTTTTAAATATACATAAATAAACGACACAGACAGAAATAGTTTACATATCTATCTGTACAACTTGTTATCCCTGGTTATCTCATAAATATTTATCGACATTATTTGTGTGTTTTTATATTATCTACTATTATTAGACAAATAAATTAAATCAAAGTATCGTTCAAATAAAATAAAAGTAATCAATTCATATTTATAGAGTCTACCCACTCAGTAACAACACTGATTTTCAGTGGGGGACAATAATTAAAAGCAACTAAACCAACCCTGTAGGCTTATTATTGTTGTTATTTTTGTTATTATGATTATTATTGTTATTGTTGTTGTTGTTGTCGGTGTATTCTTAACGCTGTTTGCGCACCTCCTCGCCCCCCCCCCCCTCCCCCAGTAAAAAAGTCTCCGGCCTCCTCGAGAAGACAAGCCGATCTCTTGCATCTACTTGATTGATATGTTCTTACGGAGCGGACAGAAATCCAGTTGTTGCGGGGAGAGGGGAAGTGTGGAGGGGGTGGGGGAGGGGGTGAGATGAACAACTGTGAACACGGACGACTCTAGGGGTCGTCATACGTCCCCGTCACTCGACATCCCCCACCCCGCGCGGTAACTGAAGCCGGTCGCTAGACTTCCGAGTAACGAGAATGATTGTGCATCACAGCAAAGGGAATTAGGGTGGAAAGAAGATGTTTGTTGAAGTTAGCATCAACATTTTTAAAAGGGTTCGCTTTTGAAAAATGGTATTACATCTTCATTCTAAATATTTGAATGTCCGCTAACTTGTTTTCTTCATGGTAACGATAAATCGTAAGTTTAGAGTGTAAGTTATTTGACAGATAAATATCAAGCTGGAATGGGCGGTAGTTTTAGCTAGAGGACTAACAAAGTTGTCTCTGCCAGGACTTTACGGCATGTATGTTCGGATACAGAGCTTGGTTTTACCGTGATTTTAACTTCTTTAAGTTTAAGATAAGAAATAATATTGTTTATCCATTCATAAGTTCAAAATAATATTCTACGAGTAAAAGATCAACCACAACCGACGGCATCGTGATTGTAATCGTAATCGTGAAATCGTAAAAGAGTTAACTTACTTGGTTCTTATGGCTCTGTTCACAACAAAATCGTATCGTCGTAACGGATTGTAATTGTAAATCATATTCCTACAGTTGCGGCCCGATTACAATTACGATAGCGTCAATTGTGGTTGGGCCTTTAATATTATTAATTAACATAACAGTTGACGCTTCAAACAGCTGGCGTGAAAATCACCTGCATAAGGGAAAAGTTAATGTCACATAGTTGCAATTTACATTTTTAATATAGACGTCTATGCTGACAATGATGACAAGATGATCACGTCTGTAGTGTAGAAGGGGCATAAAGTAACAGTTGACCTTGACTTGGGGAGGATTTCCTTAAAAGATTATAAGAAATATGTCTCTAAGATAAATATGTTCGCACTTTTCTACCCCCCCCCCCCCCCCCCTAATCAGCCGTCTACCCCGTCTGATGTAACACGAACCCTCGCAGACGTCGCGAGGAGACATATTTTACCGGTGACAGCCCATAAAACAAAGCCCTCAGTCGGCAAAGCTCTTCATTATTATCCTCGGCGACTCGATCGATAATACAGATCTACTTCATGATCCTATTACTCGACCCCGTCATTATTTAGTTCCTGACTTGTGAGTATTGAAGGGAAATTATAGTGAGGAGTCGAGTTGGTAGTAATATTCTTGATCAATAAGCATTGGGAATATAGTCGGTATGATCGTAACCTGAGCCCAGCTTTGTTAGGACCTTTCTTGAGACAAGTTGTGATAATCGGGGACAGTTCATGTTGAGATGATTATCTCATGGACATCTACATCTGCGAAAATGAATGTCTCCATGAAATTTGCCATTTGGACATTGTGTCTCGCTAGAGACAGCTAGTCGGACGAAACGCTGGTAGCGGTGCAATCGCCTATCTATTGTTCAAATATGTTTGGTAGATAAAATTTGTTTAGCGTTTTAGGTTTTAGATGCATAATAGATGAAGATACATTTTTCTAAATTGCTTCAAAATTCTAACTATACAAACACCTATTGAGATTTAGTAGAGAATCGAATTTTTACATTTGAGTCGTTAAAATGATGAATTGGTTTCAAATATATGCACAGAATTTTCCATTATAAATGCAAGAACCCGCCTTATATTTAAGGTTTTGATGAAAAGAAAAAAAAATGCTAGATTTGAAATAATTAACGGTAAATTCAGAAAAACTAATGCAAAAAAGACTTCGGCCTACCTCTATTTATACGTCGGTTGCTGACATGCGGCCAATCTATCCTGCTACCTTCAATCTAGGGAATATCCTGTCGGGATCCGGTTGTGATGATACGGAGTATATCCATGTTTATTGCCGTAGCGTGTGGGGTAAAACAACACACACGCATACCCAACAGTTCGAATAGACACAGATACACGTCAAGCGGACATCAAAATACTGTTATTTACTTTTTACTGCTGTCAAAACGGGAGAATAATGTCTGGATCGCTGACAAAAGGAACGGATTTTTAAAATATATGATTATGATGTAGAAGCGCTCGCGATCCGTATGATATGTGACGTCACGAATATGTTTATTTTAGTGAAATGTTATGGGTAAATGTCATGTTGGAGTCTTCACGTTTTATTTATATCGTTCCGATGTTTGTACCCTGGGAAAAGTACCGCTTGCGATGTAGTTGCAATACGACAATATTTACCAAAAAAAAAAATGTAAAAAGTGTTTATTTTAACCTACATTTCAAGAATGGCATGTTTATTTTTTATATTTGATATATAAAATATGATTATAAAATTTATAGCTGTATGCTGTAAATATAAATGTATTAATATGTTGGGTTCTATGTCTTGTAAGTCCGGTTATTTTATTCTTGCTTCCAATCCAGACGGTCCGTAGTTCGCTTCCCTTTTCAGGCTGAGGTGTTTTACCTCGGAAATTGTAGCATTATTGAAATATGATTGAAAAACTAAAATTTAGGTCGGTTTCAATATTAGCGGTAGTAATAATTCTTCTAATACAACTAATTTATTATACATTTTGTATTAAATTAAAAACATTTTTCTAGTTTTCTTTTTTACTGCCACTTGCTAGCATGATCACTTATTTTGATTTTTAAGTTTTTTCAAAGAGCTTATACCGTGCCAATGTATCCTTCACAGTAAGTTATTTGATATTAGGCAACACTGTGAACCGATTTCTATAATCCTTAAATCTTAAGAGTGTAGGCCCACCTAGCCTGCGGAATTCCCAATTTTGGTTTGTTAACATTGCTTTAAAATGTGTTAAAATTATCCCAATAAATAAAAATAGGTCATCCTGTAGAGCATTTAGTGCTCTTTCTTATGAATGTTTCTTTGTTCCAATCAATATTTCCGTTTTCTAAAGTCGATCGATGAAGTGAACTACCCATTCAATACAACAACTACACTATTAAAATTAAATGGACATGAAAAAATACTTTTTTTAATTCTAAATTATGAATTTCAAGAATTATTACATATGAGTAGCATTTAATACTGAACTTCTTGAAATTATATATTTTTTTTATTAATAAAGTATATTTATAGTTTCTAATTTGAGTAGATTTGACGTAAAATTGACACACCAACGCCAATATCTCGAAAACGGATCGCGTTCGATCATCTTTTTCAAACGTATTCATGTTAGTCATGAAGTTATCTACATTTAGGAAGAAAATTTGTTACAATATTTTACTTTTTGGAGGTGCTACGCAAAGTTATACGATTGAAAGTGTAGGTTTTTGTTCAGTTACAATGTATAACATAGGAAATTCCAACGCATTTCAACACTCAATAAATAAAAAACTAATAGCGGTAGGTGCATATGTTTTTCTACAATATTCACAAGCTTAATCTCAACTTGCATTACATACAATTTGAATGATTTATATTACATGTGCAGTTATCATCGATCGACTTTAATAACCTTTTGTTATGTGATGTTAATGGACACTTTTCACATCTTAATTAAGGTAGGTGAACATAAAGAACATACTCAAGTTCTAAATATACAAGAGAAGGAAATTTATATTATGTTGAACTTAAGGGCGAAATCTTTGGAAGATTTAAACCTAATACGAAATATCGGATTTCTTAAATCTGTTGCGAAGGTCCACGCGCTTGACATTCAGACTTTTGGACACTAAGTACCCCCCCCCCCTCCCCTTACCCCCCTCCCCCCCAGTCGGCCCTATTGGATTAGTCTCAATGCGTGAATGAACCAAATTGGATCAAACTCTACAAACTTTCTACTTATCGAGTTTGGAGTCGTTTGAGGAGATTAACTATTCGCTACGGTACAAGTTTATCAATGGGCTAATTAAAAGCATATCTTATTTAGCTTTCAATAGACTTAAGACATTATACAGAGCTTTTAATACGCCTCCACATTGGCATGTTTATGCTGACTTAAATCAGTAGGGGATATGGAGGAGGGGGGCGTTGCTGCGTTTCCGCTACCCCCCCCCCCCCCCCCCCCCCCACCTTCACACGTATCAATTGTTGTGGACTACGTCAAAAATAGATTTAATAATTTTTAGGAAATTTTATTAAAAAATAGCTAGTTTCTGTTGTTATTAATTGCCGTGAAAAAAGATTCCTTTATAGTCAATTCTTTTACGTTTACTTTTACGAGAAACGCTTTGATTTCGAATGTACTTCTATATATTAACTTATCATAAAACATATAAGGTACTTAGTTTTTATCACATTATTCACCTAAATAATATTACGCAATGTCCGCCCATATGATAATGGACATTTTTAGCTAAGTTTTTCCACTGAAACGTTGTTCTAAAATAATGAAAAACACATTTGTATTCTTATGACTAAAATAGTACAAAATACAACGAGCATTCAATATATTTTCTTATACCTAAATTATACATTAAGATTTATAGAGAACTTTTTCCACGTAAACTAGCAAACAAAATAGCTCAAAACACCTCCGTTCCTTATTTACTCACCCCTGCTCACATTCAAACCACCCCTTCTATCTCGAGAGCTGATATTTGAAAAATCTGGATTTTCTTTTGACTTGAAGACTTAATAAGACGGATTTATACGCGTTCAATTGATGACGCTTTTTGCTCTAAGCTTAGTTTCAGCAGAGTTGCCAGCTTGGCTACATCAGGATTTGTGGAAACTAAAACGCGACGTTGCCACATCTACGCTTATTGCAACCGGGGCGCGAACACAGATTTTACATTAAGTAGAGACAGTATAAGTTTTAGTTAAACTTAGATGATCATTAATCTGGAACGTTGGTCTTGCAGAGCTTATCTTGTTTCACTTTAAATAAGTTATTTCACAGTTTTAAGTAATGATAGATTTTATGGTTACGACTTCACGTTGCCGATTGCATATATGTGTGTATCTTCGTTAGAAAACTATATTATATCAATTGGGATTGGGATTTCGTTCCCACATCAGGTCAGTACATAAATAATAATAACAATCCTTCAGCAAAACTGTGCCAAAATTTCTGATTTCTGATACTTTTATCGTGAACAAAAAACTCTTATTTCTATACTTAAATCGAAAGACGTTCTGTTCTGTTCTATTCTTTAGTTACTTCATGACTGCGATTGTAAGTCGTCTCCAAGACATTAGATATTTATCTGAACGATCTACTTTGGTCACCTCTATTTTCTCGGCCACTTTCGAAGGATTAAGACATCTTAAATATGCCTTCCGTATTTGTTAACCCATATTCTTTTTCTTTCTTTTCCTAAAACACTACCTAGAAATATGTATTTGAAATATTTTAATGATATCTCAGGCAACCAACTATCCCCCATTCTTGTATGAAACCCTGTACACCCCTGTCTTCACGAATAACGCCCTTAAAGGGGGAAAGATACTTGAACCGTTGAACTTTCGTCACCCCTGTATTCTCCAAAACCATTCATTTCTTTCATTTATTCCACTTTGTATACCCCTGTTACCACGAAAAGCACCCTTGAAAGAGATATATGCCTATATATAATAATTGATATCAACCTTGTGTCACCCCTGTGGCCTCAACAACCCTGCAATATTACTCTGTACACCCCTGTTTCGTCGACCTCCCCCAGTCACTGCTGTATTTACTACTGTGTACACCCCTGTTACCTAGACCGACCGCCACCCTTCAAAAGGGGTAGATATTTGATCTGTTAAACTTTTGTCACCCCTATGCTCTCAAGAACTTTTCAATGCTGTGCACAACTCTGTAAACCCCTGTTTCCTCGACCTCCCCCAGTCACTGCTGTATTTACTACTGTGTACACCCCTGTTACCTAGACCGACCGACCGCCACCCTTGAAGGGGGGGTAGATATTTGAAATATCGCCAGCACCGTTCGACTTGTCAACACTGGGCTCCTTGGAGACTTTCCGGGGCCAACTTTACGCATTTCTCACGCTGACGAAGGTTTTCAGAGTAGGAGAGGAAAAGTGAGTGTCCTCCCCCCCCACTTCTTGGAAGTTTCCTCAAACAGATCTGGTGGTGGGGTTTTGAACATCAATGCCTACGGAAATGCCGATGTCGGTGTCACTAGATAGCCACCATTCAAAAGACCAACCCCTTCAGCATCGAGTGGTCGACGGAGGGAGGTTCACTTGTAGCGGAGAGGTTGACGTTCTCGGGAGAAAAAGCAAACACTGAGATAGGGTTGGTTTAGGTGGCAGAATTCGGATCGATATATTGTCGGTGTCAATGTCAGCTGCAGAAATAAAAATTGGGTGTTGTAATTTATTTGATGTGGTTGTTGATATGTGAGTTGTGATGAGATGTGTTTGTTGTTGGTAAATGAAGTAGAATTAATTAAAATTTTTACAATTTTTGGTAGTTCTACAATTTAAATCATAGTATTCTGGAATGAAAAAGTTTTTTGTGTATCGTTGTGGGGTAGTTAGTAATTATTCTAATTATTTACACTATCAATAACAATCGTAATTATTAATGTATGCGTATTTTAAATCTAGTTTTTAGGTCTTACAAAACTACAATTCGGGTATTCATAATCTTGGTTTTGTATTTATTAATGGGTTTCTATAAAGCATAATATTTACAAATATATTATAAATATTTTATAATAATCATTTATTAAAATAAATTCTAAAAAATATAAAAGGTTTAATATTGTGTAGCGTTATCAAGATATAAGTAAGGTTCGTTAATTTTGCGTAGCTTTCAATAGACGTCACGTGGCGGCCATTATGAGGAACACATTGCTTGTTTACATTGGTGCTGTCAATAGAAGATACATAGGTGATCCAGGAAATATCACAGTTTCAAGCCGTATAAATTGATGTGTGCAGGTAAAAGTTCAAGAAAATGATAACACATGCAAATGATTGTCTTCAAACAGAGTTAACGCGTTCTTATTGTGTTTTTTGTTTTCAGTCATAATACGGAACCTTTGTTTGAAAACAGTTGATGTGTTAGTCAAAGCATAGAGAAATAAGTCAAAGGACATCTGCAATATTGCAACAATGAAGTGTCGGAAGAACGTAAACAAATGTTTACAGAATACCTCAGTATGGCCACCGTGCGATACCGGAAATGATGTTATTGCAAGCTCCCTATTTGACTAAACATTGCCGTGAATTACAATATAGTGCATCGTGTAGCACATCGTGAACCCCCTATACCTCACAGCAGTACGTTTTTAATGAAAGTAAGTGTTGAGCCGCTGAAACACCCCAGCTAATCCTCACTAAATGTTATTTGCAGAACGGGCGTCAAAACGAGTTGCCTACCGCTGTATATCTTCCACTTTTAAGGTGAAAACATCTAGTGAAATTATTTACTTAAAAACTTTATCGCACGCCCTTTATAAACTTAAGTCAAAATAATTACGGGAATAAATGTGATTTATTAGGTTCCGTGTGCTGCTTCGCTATGTAGCCATGTTGGATGGCAAGCTAACGAAATAACATTCACGAATGTAAACATTAAAAAAGCAGATAAATCTTCACTACGGTAAATTATTGAACGTGAGAGAGAGAGAGAAAAAGAAGGAGAGTCATGTTTTTATTTTAGTGAGAGTGAGAGGGGGGTGGGGGTAGGGGAGGGAGAAAAAAGTGTGGCGTAGAAATCACATCGTGTGTTAATATTCAGATTAGAAAAATGTAACAAAGGTATTCCCGGGCGAAAATTTGTTTCTATTTTCAAAGTAGGGAAAT
Source organism: Isoperla grammatica (assembly GCA_945910005.1). Classification (NCBI taxonomy): domain Eukaryota; kingdom Metazoa; phylum Arthropoda; class Insecta; order Plecoptera; family Perlodidae; genus Isoperla; species Isoperla grammatica. Next base: position 5,871,222 of record OX246750.1, read on the forward strand.
GGAATCTCTATTGTTCTATTGAAAAAATAATTTTTTACCTCGTCCCGAGACATTAAATGGGATTTTTTTGTTTGTTACGTTTTTGTCGGTTTTTGATTTCTCTCTTTCCTATACCAATGAATAGAAATATTCGGTTTTGGTAGTCTAATGGGAAACGAGAGCAAATACAATAGCTCTGTATTTGTTCGAGTGCGGTATACAATTCAATATTTTCTCGTTTTATTTCTGTCTTTTTGTTTTGTCTTGTGCGCGGATATTTCTTGCAACGACAAGACTGTTACTTGTTTACTCTGGTACAACCCTCATAAATTGTGTGTTACGATTGTATATTTGCACGAAGCATATTACCCATTCTCCAACTCTTATGTAAATATATAGACTAGGAGCGAGCAAAGCAACAAGGGTCCAAAATAACATCGAACTGTTTGAAAACAATCATTGCCCTGGAGAAATTATTTTCCATTTTGAAACTAGTTCACCGGAATATTCACAGAAGAAAAACAAAAGCTTTCTGAATGTGCGATGAACGAGATAAAATCATTTGTTTAAAAATTGTTTCAACATTTGTTTACAATGCAAATTAATTGTCCGATTTTAGTGGTAATTGCGTGACAAGAAAAATATTGTTATCGAGATGGTTTTGATATTTTTTTAAATTAAAAACTGTTTGTGGACATTCTTTGTCGTGTAATTGTGAATAACTTAAGGTACACAATTTTTCGTTGATATGATCATAAGATAAACAAGTTATTTGTGAGTTTCCACAGTCCAGCTTTCAATTTTTTGAATTCAAACAGCTGTATGGAAAGTTGAAGCTAACCTTGAATACCTATTGAAACGGGCAGCCAAACTGAACCGAAGATTCTCAAGTCAATACACAGGAAAGCAACAGTTGGAGGGTAAATCAGTTGAAGAATACTACACACTGCTGCCTTTCATCGTTTCCAACAGCATAATTGAAACAATAGAGACATAACAACAATATAATTTCAAGAGAAAACGGAACAATTTTAAACATTCGAAATCACACAATGCGTTGGGTTGAACGACGCATAACCTTAACTAATACTTCCTTTATCATACCCTCAACCCTATTATATTGAAAATCTGAGACAAGATCCTTAACTACCTTATTGAAAGCATTTGATTTGAAAACAAAAGACAAAAGTTCGATTCTTTTATTAACCTTGTAGTTTAAAAAAGCAATTCAGTAAAATAAAACGGATAAAATAAAAATCTTTAACCACACTATTGAAACTAAACAGTTTAATAATAAAGTTCATGTTTACAAGATTCCGTCATATGGACAGCAAACGATATTGTTTAGAAACCCAGCGAGTAAGAATTTTCATGAAATACATACATAAATTCACATTTTGTGTCTACCCACTCAGTAACGAAACTGATTTTCAGTGGGGGCGACTAAACCAACCCTGTAGGCTCCAAACACCTTCGACGAGTGAGCGATAACTAATCAAAGATCGATATTTCAAATACGAAACATATGAATCAGTGATTGGACAGTGCGAACACCTGCGGAAAAATGCTAGAATCAACAAGGCCGATTCAGAACAACTTGGAATTTATTGAGTGTTTCGTTGCTAGGACGGCTCCAAAGTCACCGTTTACTTATTCCTAAGACAATAAGTAATGGAACTAAATCCTATAATGCGACATTACATCTAAGTTGCGCAGAGTAGTACTAGAACGTGAAGTACCGGTACTGCACTAGCCTCAATGACCTCAGCTATATAAGAAGTCTTGTGTTTTAATTAGTAGCCAATGTTTTAGTTCAAATGTCTACACTTAACATGGGAATGGTGGAGCTAAATAAATACCACAAGGTCATCAGTACAGGGAGAGATCCATCAAAACAAAGTAATACCACATTAAAGAAGGTATCCCGTAGCGAATCGCGTTTTTTTCGGGTTTGCACTGTTTTATTACTAGATGGAGTCTTAGATTAGCCAGACATACTGTGACCCCTTAGGATATTCTAAATTACAAATAACTCAATTACTTTAAAACAATGTTATCGCCATCTTTTTTACTGGCGAATTGAACTACGTAAACGTATAAAAACAAGACTTCAAATTCAGCTGTAACGAAACCCATAACGGTTTGATTACCCGTTTCTTTTTACGCCCCCGCCCTTCAAACAACAACATTGTTTTACCACATGTACGGCTGATGTGAGCTAAACCGTTTAGTCAGGTTATTTATAGATAGATTCCTTCAAGGGAGATTTTACAGTTTATTTTTTCAGTCGTAGCGACGAGTTAATTCGAATGTTTCCGTCTTTATTCGTTGCAAGTTACACATGGAAGAATCCACATAAAGCGACACTAAAACAATACGGTGCTGACATTAGTCCCCGGGGTATTGTAAAGACAGCTTCACTGTGTTGTTTTTACGGAGTCTGCTTGGATAATCAACTATAGGATGATAAAAAAAACTAGATACTTGTAAAGGCAAACTTTTATAAAACTACAAAGCACTTTGTTATCAATTCGTTGATTAGTTGCAGACTTGGAAACTGTTCTCCATTCTTTCTCCGCTTGTCTGTATCTATTTAAAAGCATTTCGTGGAATATCGGTTGCAATTTTTCAATCATTGTACGAACTATTTTTTCCTTCCATCACTGACTCTCCATTTATAAACTTAAGTGCTATGATTATTTAACAATTGTTTTGAATTACAGACAATTTTAAATTTTTAAAATTTGAATTTTGGATTTTAGATTTTGATATGAATTTTGAATTTTGAATTTTGAATTTCGAATTTTATTAACATCTCATTGCATCACATTGATTGTATTGGGGGTTGCTTAAATTGCTACTTCAAGCTACAAAATTGATGTGATAAACAAAATCTACTTTGTTCCTTTGTGATGGTTCTTTTTCCTTTAGTCTCAATGCTTTCAATCGTGCTATGCAAGGCAATGAGCTGTGATCTATAAAATACAATCACAAAACACCCATGCCTCATTCGGGATTCGAACCCACATCCCTAGGCAGCCCCCGTAATCAATCGCACGAGCCACAACGTATGGGATCTTATTCAAAACAAAATATTTTTTTAGGAATGGGCGATATTTTGGCATTGCCTCAACAAACATTTGACAATAGACATTTTAGTGGTAACAGGCAAGGATACCTCTACGTCAAAAACAGCACAAACCTTTAATTTTTAATATTATAACTCAGGAATGGGCACCGAAATTGAAAATCTGAATCAACAGCGCACTGTGGTTTAGTAAGCTCTACATACTGAATTCTGTAAGTTGTATTTTCATTATAATCAGCATGTTTTTTTTTTATATAACTAATTGTATTACTAATTATCGAATTAAATCAAAATAACTACGCTAATGGTTATATTATATCATTCAGTCTGTAGGGCTTACCAAAACACAGTGCGCTGTTGATTTAGATTTTCGATTTATGTTGCAATCTTAAGATATGATTAAATAATTAAACCTTTCTGCGGTTTTTGACGTATTGACTACCCTTCGCTCTTAAGCAATTTTTGGTCTTATGGCTTCGGTAATGGTGAAACATTAATTTATTCATATATGGTCATGTCACGGTCAATACCTGTCTGACCAAAGTGGCGGAGGGAGGGGGGGGGGGGGGGGGAGGGTTAAAACCTGTAAATGGTCTATTATGGACACTCCCTACCCATAATACGTCCCAGAAGTACTTGTTAATAATTCATTAGTTTCACGATAACAACATGAAATACTCGAACGTGACGTAACATTGACTAGATGAAACATTTATGAACACTCAGTATGAACGCGAATGTCTTGTTATAGGCATACTTTTAAAAGTATTCAAGAGACAAGGGAACACTTTTGAAAGGTTGATAGTAAATCAGTCAGTTACGTTTGTTTTTCAAATCAAAATAAATTGACATTATACATCAAATATTTTGAAGTGTTTGCTTTTGCGCTATTTTGAAATGTAAAAAAATGAAATTCGACATGTTTTGAGTTGGTATATATATATTTTTTTGGGGTGTTCCACTGTCAATAAAAAAACACACAATGTATCAAAACCTTTAGACATTTTGATGGATTATTTTGCATTTCAAATAGTAAATTGGTTTTCGATTCCAAATCCTTGCTGTTCTGAATAGGAACTTTGCACTGATAAAAACTAAGCCGAAAACCCAGATAGTAAACATAAATGAAAACACAAACCACAAATTTAAATTCTCACATATCTACTTTAATAATAAATATATTTTTTAAAACGTCCTGTTGCGATATTGCTATTGTGCATCGAACCCACTTCCCTCCGAGCGAGGATCGGTGCGTATCCACTAAGCTATCACAATGTGCGTTGATGAGGTGGATTCCGCTAAACTAAAGTACATTTTTCTAAAGGATGACAAGTTGAAAGACAGGCTTAGCTTATCAGCCGAAATAGGCTTAGGACTCGTCAACAAAACAAAACATCCCCCCCTCCCCCTCCCCCTTCCCCCCTATCCCATAATCCTCTCTGTTCCTGGCGACGTACGAAAAACTCGCCCAGAAAAGATTCCGTTATTTATTTTGGAAATAACTCGCACGTACGTATATTATACGACTAATGGTCTAGAGAGTCCATAAAGCACTAGTCCTATAGAGAAAGTAAAATAAAGTCAACATCTAGTCAATAAAGCTAGAGCTTTTAGGGCTTACGCTAGTATTTTTAAAACGGGAATGATATAGTTGAAAATGCTAAAAATAAGTACCTATTTGAATAGTTATAAAAAAGGGGGCAAAATATGTACGTATACACAACACTGGTAAAAAGTAGACATTTTAAGATATTGGTTCAATTATTGTAATGTATACAATTCAACTACAAGATATTTTCTATCAAGATTGTAAGATTATCTGTGTACTTGAATAGTATGCGTGTGCGTGTGCGTGTGCGTGTGCGTGTGCGTGTGCGTGTGCGTGTGCGTGTGCGTGTGCGTGTGCGTGTGCGTGTGCGTGTGCGTGTGCGTGTGCGTGTGCGTGTGCGTGTGCGTGTGCGTGTGCGTGTGCGTGTGCGTGTGCGTGTGCGTGTGCGTGTGCGTGTGCGTGTGCGTGTGCGTGTGCGTGTGCGTGTGCGTGTGCGTGTGCGTGTGCGTGTGCGTGTGCGTGTGCGTGTGCGTGTGCGTGTGCGTGTGCGTGTGCGTGTGCGTGTGCGTGTGCGTGTGCGTGTGCGTGTGCGTGTGCGTGTGCGTGTGCGTGTGCGTGTGCGTGTGTCTGCCGCCATTAAATCCGATGACTTATGACGGCGTGTTTTTTCGATAGGCAAACACATAAACTAGGATTGTAAAAACTTGTCCACTTTGCGCTGGTTTTATTGTATGATTTATTCAATCAATTCCAGGCCTATACTTATATTTAAACCTCCCTAACGTTATGGGGCGGTAATCAATCAGTTGCGTATTATTTCGCGGATACAAAAACCACCCCGGCTACGGAATTGACAGGATGCATTTTCAATGAATGATAGATGGAGATAAATGGTGATATCGAACTTTAAATGAAGATTCATAGATTTACGCGTTTCGGAGTTTTATTGAAATCTTCCGATATCAATATTTTGTTCGATTGGTGCTTTTTATTTTAAACGATCGTAGCGGGAAACGGTTTCTATTCAAGATAAATTGATCTATTCTTCTGGATAAAGTCTTGTGGATGGGATTTTAATATAAATAATGCATTTCATTTTTTAAAGTTGTTGGCTCAACGATAATATGAGATACTCTTATTCTAGAGGTCTCCTCTTCGATTTCGGCCACCCGAAAATTTTGACTGATATTTTCCTTAAAGTTTTCCTAGTCTTAAGAGTCTGCGGCAGCAGAGCGTGAGTATATAAGGCTTTATGTTCCTATCTTTAATTGACCTTTTAAAATTGAAATTGTGTGTTGATAGCACAGCTAGATACTATAACAATCTACAGATAACAAGAAAAATTAAATGCAAAATTCTTTTTTTTATTAAATCAGCCGAGATATTTTTGTATGATCAGAATTTATCCAAACGTAGGAGAAATGATTTTTTTTTGTCAGGGCTGGTCGAGCCCAGTCGGTTCACTGAACGCAACCTTGATTGGAAATTACGTTACAACTTGCGACCAAAAAATTTTAAGAACAACATATAAGTTTACTATGTATATTCAAGAATGTCTGTTGCAACACATAAAAAGAAACAAACATTTGATAAAGTAACAGCAAGCAAAAAAAGATGAAAAAGAACCGTGAAATAAAATGAAACTGGGTAAATATAATACAAAAAAATTCCTTATACACACAGCCACAAAAATGCTAAATATTCTACATCGAAAGTCTTTTCAATACAGCTCCTGCATTAATGTTTCAGTATTCGTTTTAAATATACAGTTAGATAAATGAACCTGCTAAACTGAAGCGCTTCTGTAATAAACCTTTTGTGTTTCAAGATCAACGCACCCACTCTAGGTAAAATGTTATTCCTGTACATTCATACAGATGGAAAACAGAAGTTCTATCTTCATTGAATGCATTCAAATGAATGTTTTAGAAATACAGACGTCTTTATTGAGCACATGCGCAGTTGCGCACGTCTTTACCTTATTGTGTACCCACTTCTTCAATATACAACTACTCAAGCAAACGTCATTAATTGATAAGGTCGTTTCAACTCCCGTGTTTAAAAATTAAAAAAACTAAAAACATTAAAACAACGCTCAACAATGATAATCCAATAATTTTCACCACTCACAAATAAAAACTAGTTTTCAAATGTTATGATCAAAGTACATTTTTCATTGTTGTGCATTGCTGTTATTATAATTAAATATTTTGAACCGTGATAGTCGGGACATTCTACGTAGGTATCTAATATGTTCCTAAAAAAATTTTGAGGAGTAACTTGTTATACGTTACAGTAACCAAATAAAAAGGAACTAGTTACTGGAAAAGTTACCAAAGAAGTTACTAATAACGCGTCCTTAGTTGAGTTACTAATCTACAATATGAAAACAACTTATTTGTTCTCCTAAGTCTCACATTGCGAATGTAACATTCAAGAACTTCTATCAGTGGTTCATCAAGCAAAGTGACCCATTGTTCCAAACAATCTCCGCCCCTCTCTAGATTAAAACTATTTCTCCATAACACTTAGATAATAAAAGGGATTCTTCAACAAAGACTTTCTTTCATGCATCGAGATAAAGGTTTCTAGTTTTCTACTTCTTTCGAACGTATTTTGTGTGAATACATAAAACTACTGTCTCCATTTATTAAAAAGAATATCGACAATAACTTTGTCTTTATAAGAATTATATTGTTAACACAACCATTAATAATACAATTATAAATTGGTGAATGAGGTTTACTATTCACATTCTGAATGGGTACTTAAGTTATTTATTGAAATTCTATTAATCGAGCATACCCTTCGTTGTCATGCTCTGTTTGGGCTAGTTTTATGAGCAACTCTTTTCTTACATTTGAAATGCAAACGTTTTTATTCAGAAGGAATAACTCGGAAGGATAAAAATCTAAAACTAGAAGAGTTGTTAGTTACAATAAAAGTAAAATTTCTTTAAAATCATTTGAAAACTAACCATCTTTGAAATAAGACCACGATAGTAGGTCTTATCACGATACAAAATCTCATAACACCAATGTGCAAAATACTCGCCGTTCCTTTACAGACAGAATCGATGTTTGCACGTTCCTTCACAGACTGTATCGGTGTTTGAACGAACCTCACATACCTTGAATGGGCCGCAGTCAACATTCAATCAGCTTTCAATAAGCCGTGATTCCGAGCTGAATGGGGCAGACTTAAGTAGGGGGGCAATCAAGGGCCAACACAGTAGTCACAACTTAACATGCAACCCTGCGCGCGCACACATAAAGAAACAAATATGGCAACACTGTATGTGAGGTACGGTTACACTGTAAATTCGCAACGGTCGCTTACACCTAGTCTACACGATACACGAATTCGGTGCTTAAGAGCGTTCGGCAGTAGAAATTTTACAGATTTATTGGCCGACAACTAATCACTCTTAAACTAATAGTAGGATTATAATAAATATTTACCCCCTTGTAGAGGGATGGCATTGTCATATCTATGCTAGGTATTAAGTACATTTGTCACCAACCTATTGTGCATGTTAGGCTTATGCCCGGTCGTATTTCGCAAGCCGCCTGTTGACGGAATAAACTCTGCTGACTGTGAGTTGAGTGAGTGCGTGATTGTGTGAGTCAGCGTCTGCGAATGTAACCCGCAAGTATCGAGGGCTAGAGAGCCGACCAGCCCGCGTTGTCTTTATTGACGGAATACCGGGACACCTTTTGTCCAAAAATTACAAACCGGTAAAAATACGTCTTTTCAATGAATCTCTCGGGACACCGGTACAAGTGTTCCGATAACGGTACTGTACCGGTCAAACCGGTACATCTGGTCACCTTACTTCGTCATAGACTATAGTGATCCGTGACCGATCAGCGAGCCCTAATTTTCTAATACCGATCGCTGATTGGTCACGAGTCCCTCGTATGACGAAAGCATCTGTAAGGCTGCCGGTATGAATGAGAATGAGACGAGTAACGGAGACAAACATGGTTGCTTGCAATGATAGAATTCCATCACTTCTTGGCTTAGGAATAAGTAAACGGTGACTTTGGAGCCGTCCTAGCAACGAAGCACTCAATAAATTCAAAGTTGTTCTGAATCGGCCTTGTTGATTCTGACATTTGTCCGCAGGTGTTCGCGTTTGTCCAATTACTGATTCATATGTTTCGTATTTGAAATATCGATCTTTGATTGGTTATCGCTCACTCGTCGATGGTGTTCGAAGCCTACTAAACCTTGGTTTAGTCCCTTGAAATTAAAGTCCCCCACTGCAAATCAGTCTTGTTACTGAGAAGGTGGACACTATAAATACGAATTGTATTTATTTTTATTTATTTATAGAGACGTAAAACAACCAAATTTATCATCTTAAAAAAAAACATTCAAAACTATCCTTACTTAATTTGTTTCTAAGCTGTTTTTGTTTAAAATGTCAACAAGAATGACGCTTACGTTATCTCGCCGAATGAAACAAAATATGTTAATTTAAATTTTTTTAAATACTGGCACAAGACTCACAGAATTTTAAAAGAAAATGTACAGACCTTTTAAAAATATCCGTTGGTTACCAACATTCTTGTTTACCTGTAACGGTGGACATAGCTAGGCTCAGCAATATACTGCATTTACGAATAATTAAACGGAAACATAGTAGAACAGGTAAAACGTTATATAAGACCTAGTAATCGGACTGTTCACTGTTCCTTGTCACAGTTGAAATGTGCATGTGAATGAACGTCAGAAATCTGTTAATTTCTTTGAACTGGCGAACAATTGATAAGGAGGATCAGATGTAAATTATAGTCCTAAACCCGGCCATTTCTCAATTGGTCTTATTAATATTCACGTGTTCACGCCCTGTGCGTTCTCGGAATATTAGGGGGATTGTATATATCATTAACATCCTGTTCTTACGCAGGGATGCCATGGTCGCGTGTATTAATTAGACCTAGGCTTCATCCCCCATTCACCCCTTGATTCACTGGAATTCCAACTCACTAGTATTTAATTAACCAGACGTTATTAATAAGCCTGCATACCTTCCCCTTGTGTCACAGGGTGGGGGGAGGGGGAGGGAGTGGCCGAATGATCGAGGTAGGGGAAGCAGGGCTACTTTGATTGTATGTAGTTCTTAAATAACTGAATGGCCATGAATTAATTAATACTCCATAATTCTGGTATTGGGTATTTAGGCCTATACAGTATCGGTAAATTTTCAATAGCCGATACGATAACCAAAGAACAGTAGATTTATTGAATCTCGGCGTCATTTGCTGGAATTTACAAAAAAACAACTTATTTAACACTACACACATTTAACTACAAACTGTTAACTACTGTTAACTACATTTAACACAACAGTTCACGAATGCGCAAAAATCAATTTTTGTCAATGGTATTAAATTGTATAACAGAATGGGCAGTATAGGGCAAATGACAGGTGGTAAGTTTAGAAGGCATGTAGTGGAATTTGTTAAAAGAGAATTCCCACTGGGAGTATAAATAATGCCTTAGTTGTGATAAATATGTAATGAAAGTCTGTAGGCATAGGGTAACCTAAATTGTATTTTTCTTATTTTTATATTTATAACTAATAATATTATATGATGTATTGCTTAATATATGTCTAGTGTGTAAACTACTATACGAGTATAACGTGTTATGTACGAGTATACGCGTATTGTATAATGTATAATGTGTAATGCAAAAAGTGCTACTAGCTCCAACCGAGCTATAAGAAATAAAGAATACAATACAATACAATACAATACAATACAATACAATACGCATTAAGTTCCGCTTTGGGCCATTTGGTATAGTTTACCACCTTTCGTTGGTTACTTGGAACGGTCGGGCTCAGCGGAATGCCGCATTTATGAATGTCGGGAATCTGTTGTTTTTTTTTTAATTAGCGCGCGGTGAATAAGGATATTATTTCGGTTTGCGAACATTTATGTTGGGGCTAGTAAAGAATACAGTACAACCAAATATATTTGTAAATAGTTTTGATCTTGACAAAAGAGAATATTTGATATGGATACTCCTCAGTTGTGTTTCATTCATTAGTGATTAGTGATTAGTGATTAGTGATTAGTGGATAGTGATAAGTGATAAGAGATTCGGGATAAGTGATTAGTGGTTAGTGATTAGTGATTAGTGATCAGTGATTAGTGGTTAGTGGTAAGTGATAAGTGATTAGTGATTCGTGACAAGTGGTTAGTGGTTAGTGATAAGTGATTAGTGTTTAGTGGGTAGTGGTTAGTGATTAGTGATTACTGATTAGTGGTAAGTGGTTAGTGATTAGTGATTAGTGATTAGTGATTAGTGTGGGAAGGTTTGCGTGCTTTGTTGATCCCGAGAGCTATGCCGGCGGAAGCGTATGCTTCTGTAGGGCCACCCTAGCCGGACAGGTCGAGGTGGAGAAAGACGAAATGCAGTCCATATCGTTCCCCTTCCCTTTTCCTCCCCGCCCTCCTACTTGCCCCTTTCCTCCAAACAGCCCTCTTTTTTATCTTCATATTTCACCACTCATCGTCTCGATTAGCCAAGTTGCAACAATATGAGACGTTAAGCCCAATATCAATCAACCCTTCATTAGTGTTGATTACTGTGCCGAGTCAACTAAAGTGGTTGATGGGTTCAGGTATCGCATAAGATGGTAGCGGAGTTGTATCAGCACACTTGGTTTGTGTAAACGGAAAGCGAAGCCGTTTGATAAAAGCATTTCAATGTAACTACTAAATTATTTAAAACACTCACAATTCGATCTACGTTAAAGGTAAACAACTCGAGAGTTTCAAACGTATCTTAACTGTATGCTATGCTTTATATATAGGAACCCTTTTCAGATGGATGTGGTTTTAAAACAAACGACACAAGTTTTCAGTTCAACAGTCTAACTACCGTACATATCAAAATTTTAATGTATTTTCAAACAATGCCCCTCCCAGAAAGTATTTATGTTGTGTTACGAATGGTACTGATGTCATTCGTACTTTGTGTTTACTTATGGCATTGTACCGTATCTAGCCTATCTATAGTTTCTCTTTTTTCGTGTTAAGGCCTGTGTATATGCTGTGTAATATAAGTGCTTTGTAACTAGAGTGGAAAATCTCAAATCATGGTCAAAAAAAGAAGATATGACGCATTTTAAATAATGTCGTGCCTGTACAACATCAACCAGAACTACAAGCAACATAAAAAAGAACAATTTAATTCTTTTTGAAATAACATAATTTTTATATCTTTTTGCAGTAATTTTAAGCTTAAAGGAGAGTAACTCAAGTGTTCGAAATCATATTTTGAGCTGAGCGAGGGTTGAAGGTTAATGTCATATTGAATGACAGGAAAGCCTAAGACCTTCATGGTTAGATCATCGATAATGATGTGAATTGATATTGATTCCAAATTGTAACGAAATAATAAAAGATAACTTTTCAACATACAAATACAATTCAACTTTATAATGCTATAGAGAGAGACTTGTGTAAACAAAGCAACCGAATAACCGTTGAAACAAGACAGAAACATAACTCAAATTATTTTGTATTCACTTGCCTTGCGGATACGCAATTTTCGTCATTTAAAATTGATTTTAAATTGTTTAAAATTGTCCCAAAAGAAAATCAAAATATGTCATTCTGTAGAGAATTTAATGCTCTTGCTTATTAAATGTTTTTTTTATTCCAAAAATATTTACGATTTGCAATTTTTCTTAATTAGGTTTGAAAGGTGTCCAGCAACATCACATTAAAAAAAATAATTAAGAACATCTAAAAAACGGAAGTATTGATTGGAACAAAGAAACATTCATATGAAAGAACACTTAATTCTCTACAGGATGATATAATTTGATTTACATTTGGGACAGTTTCAACACATTTTAGAGCAATTTTAAAACAGAACGAAATCGGGAGTTCCGCAGAATATTTGGAAACCTAAACCTTAATAATTCTTAAAACAAACATCACCAATTTTATAGTCAGCAATATTTACTCTTCCTACTAAAATCAATCCATCCCCCATACTTAGGTTATATTCGGCTTACAACACATTTCAAGTATTGTGTGTTAATACCATGTTATCTCCATGTAGGTCCGATGTGTGTGAAGTAGGCTGCGATATAATACAGCGTGCGATGTGTGTGAAGAAGGCTGCGATAATATGCAGCGTGAGCGAGGTGTGTGAAGTAGGCTGCGATAATATGCGGCGTGAGCGAAGTGTGTGAAGTAGGCTGCGATAATATGCAGCGTGAGCGAGTACACACATAGTGATCTATAGCACAGCAGAGGCAGTTTGTAAACATTAGTTATGTTGGTCTAGTGGTATAAATTAACCGTAGAATCAGCACCGAAATGACAGACCCATACGATTGCTGATAAGCTGTTGCCCGTTGCATCAACCCCCCACGCCCCCTGGGGTGTTTAGAAGCACCAATCAACCCCCGAGTGACTAATTGCTACGAAGAAATAACGGACACGACAAACAATACATCTGCGGGTGAGATACAACGGGAGGCGACAATATAATACAAAGGGGGGGGGGGGGGGGGGGTAATTTAAAGGACATCTCAAGTGAAAAAAGTTTCTGTTTGAGATGGAAGAATCTTTAATACCCACATTACACGCTTCAATACTTTCGTCAAACTTATTGAACTCAAGGACAAAACAGCATCAATTAATAGAAGCTATATTGTTGCAGTTTTTTACAAACTGTTTTTGATTCGCTTTTGTTCTTGAATTCAATAAGTTTGACGAAAGTATTGAGTCGTGTAATGTCGGCATAATGAAATAGCCTTCGGCAGTAGGAGTTTTACAGATGTATTGGCCGTCAACTAATTACTCTTAAACTAATAGTAGGATTATTATAAATATTTACCTACTTGTAGAGGAATGTCATATCTATGCATGGTATTAAGTATATTTGTCACCAACCTATTAAAAAATAATTTGGCCATTTTTAAACAGATTCTCCGTATTATTTGCCGAACATTTTCGACGAAAGTATTTTATTTTCTTAACTCAAACATGAGTATATTATTTTTGAGCAGGCATATCACAAAAGTATTTTATAACATGCGTAGATATGACATCCCTCTGCAAGTAGGTAAATTTTCATAATAATCCTTTTATTTGTTTAAAAGAAATTAGTTCACTAAAAACATCAAAACTACTTCCGAACGCTCTTAATTGAAAATGTGAAGTTAATATGAGGTGTGGTTTTGTTTTTAGGAGGTTTTGAATAAATTGATTATGACTTCAAAGAAGCGGGCGCGTGAAAACCACAGCAGACGAATAGCTTGTTTTGTGCATGGTTCATATTAAAACGTGTGTTGTCGCCTAAATGTGTGCATGTTTGCCTGTTGGCCACTGTTAATATGTGGGTTCCTCTGATGTTCATTCTTTGAAGTATTGAAAAGCGCCTTTGAAAATTTATCTCAAAAGTTTTCTGTTGGAGTTTTTAATCAGGCTCATTTAAAAGAAAATTAAAACGTGTATCCCTACTTTATTTTAGAGAAAGATTTAAGTTGAAACATATTTCCATCTGCACTTTTTGTAAACATCAATGTTCAACAACATGAAAACAAACTTTTTCATATCAAATTAAGTTAAAATGAAGTCCAAACACCGTACATATTACAAAACGAATATTTTTAAATGTACACGGGAAGTTCGAATTCAAATGTTGACAAACTAAAATTTTCCACAACTATTCGGTTACTAATCATGCTAAAAACATTTTAAATCGAAGTACGTATAACAAAAGTTCACCACTTTCTTACAAACATAGTCCCTTGTCTACCAATCATCGTCTCGATTGCCTTCAAGCACAATTCATAAAGAGTTGAATCAAGACAAAAACTCATATTTCAAGAAAGATCTCTACACCAGCTGACCTAGATATTTTTTTCTTTTTTCGTTTTGGCATGTCAAAGATATTGGAATCATAAACCTTGTAAGATCTTTGGAAGTGAAAACCTGGGTTCAACCCCTCGAGGGAAAGACGGGAAACATGTCCGGTGAAATTCCTCGGACAATCCAATCTCGGAGCAAGTCGGGTCCCCGTAGGATAGAACAACGCGCAGAGAATCATATGGTAACGCATTTGTACCTCGGGGAGTCTGGGCCGGCGCCAGATGGTGTCGGAACTGCGCGCCGGCCGGACGCAGTGTAACGGACATCTCAGTCATAATAATAATAATAATAATAATAATAATAATAATTCTTCATTTAGCTGACAACATCTATTGCAATACATTACACTCCCCATTTCACGTACACTACACACACATTGACTACACACACTACATACACTACATTTCACATTTTGTTTAAACAATATGATATACCTAATGATATAAGTATTAATTAATATAAATTCATTTCTGAAACTGAGCTCTATGTAAGAGATAATTTTTCTTAAAACTAGCAACATTAATGGAATTAATAACTGTACAAGGTAAGTTATTAAATTCCCTAATACCAGTATAAAAAATTGATTTACTAGTCATCTTTTTATTCCAACCTTTTAAATAGTACCCATTTTTAGCTGTTCTTGTGCTATGGTCGTGAATTGATGCTATTGGCTTTAATTTCAATCCTAAGTAATTCGGCAATAAGTTATGATGGATCTTAAAAATGAATAACATGGCATTACCCAACGACCTAAAGAATACAGTAGTTGTCTCTATTTAATAGAATGAAATACTAAAAAAACGAAGAGCATTAAATAAAATAAGTTAAATAAATTCACATTTAGAGTCTACCCACTCAGTAACTAAACTGAATTGCAGTGGGGGACCTTAAATTTAAAGTGACTAAACCAACCCTGTAGGCTTCGAACACCATCGACGAGTGAGCGATAACCAATCAAAGATTGATATTTCAAATACGAAACATATGAATCAGTGATTGGACAGTGCGAACAGCTGCGGACAAATGCCAGAATCAACAAGGCCGATACAGAACAACTTTTGAATTTATTGAGTGCTTCGTTGCTAGGACGGCTCCAAAGTCACCGTTCACTGATTCCTAAGACGAGAAGTAATGGAATTGAATCCACATTAGAAGTTAAAAAACGTTTGCCTGAAGAAATACTTATAGTGTGGGTTCAGTGAGAGTGTAATTGTGTTGAAAAGGATGTAAGGGTGTGACCCGGATGCACGAGGGTAGGTTAGCGCGCCGCACTTCACAGCCCCGTACTCCGGTAGTAGCGAGAACGGAATGTGATTGGGGTCGGGTCACTCTTGTACCATCCAGCCTATCAGAAGCATTATTGTTATTGTTATTCTCCTTATATTCACTAGACTCAGAACAATCTCATTGCTCTCCACAGCCTGTTAGGGGAGGGGGGGGGGGGGGATGTCCGAGGGCTGTTTGCGGGTCTCAATCCCAGCCTCTCGACATAGCTTTGGGCCGTGTTGTTGGTGTCGGGGGGGGAGGGGGGGGGGGGGGGGAGACACAGTGAGCTCTCGAATTGCGTACCACCGCCCGAGTATTGTTTGCAATTTATCATTTAATGTTTAAAATTTTTATCATAGAACATTGACGGTTTTATCATTTATCTTATAAGGTTATTTTTTAATATTAATTGATTGTCGCTTGTCGTTTATTTTTTATGGTAAATCGTTTGTCATATTTATTCTCCTTTAACCTTTCATTATTTCATTTTTTCATTTTTTTTTTTATTTTTTATTTTTGTTGTTTTTTTATTTTTATTTTTATTTTCGATTTTTTATTTTTAATTTATTTACCGAAGCATCCTTTATCAACATTCAACACACGAAATAAATACAAGTGTCGAATTATCCACGAGAACAATACTTAAATTGTAAAACATCACATTACAACTATAAATATACTTTTCCTTAAAAGTAAAGATTGAATAATTAAAAACATGGAACCCGATGGCATTTCCATGGGACAGTAGACGATACAAAATGTAAATCGATATTTTATTTGAGAAACACTATATCGTAGGTTAAATTGTTGTGAAATCCAGAAACTACTAAAGTACCCGACCGGGAATCGAACTAGCAATGTGTGGGTGCCTTGACCGCTAGACCACCGAGAGATCTGGGTTCGATTCCCAGTCGGAGTTGGTTGGCTCACAACGACTCAAATGTGCTTGCACTCTCTCGGCACATACCATGATCTAAACAAGTGCATTCCTCTTACCTTATTCTGTTGTCTGGCTATAGTCTTCGCAATGTCACAACATAACCCTAACCTACGCGCACAGTACAAAGACTAACTTCGTATTCTCCGAGGCCAGCGACTCAAGTAGATAAGCGGTACAGCTGCAATCACGGTGGGGAGGGGGAGGGGGATTTCACAAACATTCATGAAGTCAGTGCAGCGTAAGTGGATATGTGAGCCAGCAGCATTCTTCAACTGCGCACAGTCAACGCAAGTAAGTTAAATATTGATAATACATTCACAGGTACACTCACGTTAGTAACTGTTAAATGACTGTGCTTCTTTGGCATTAGAATCTAATTAATTAATTCGCTTTTAAAAAATAAGCATAAATTAGAATGTTTTTTTTCAATTGAGGGCGTTTCAACAGTTACGATCATTCGCACAGATAATTATAAAGAATTAGTAAAAACGTTAATTTCAGTATAAATTTTGACTTGTTAGGCTTTCTGTTACACTGAAAAGTACTCTTTGGAAAAAGTACTGTTTGGATAGTGGAAAGGAATGTCGGAGGGCTGTTAGTAGGACTCAATCACGGCATTAGCGTTTATGACTGTGGAAAACTTCGGAACATCATTTATTCAGGATTTCCGGTGGTCGGAATCGAACCGGCGATCACAGTGTTTAAAGTATCGCGTCTTACCGCTGAGCTACCTGTGTTGGTGCCTGCCATACTAAGCACGTCCTAGTATAGATAGTATACAACCTTGTTCATTTCCAAGGAACAGATACAATCACAGATGTCGAATTTCCTTATTCCATACATAAACAGAAACTACACATCTGCAATATAAAAAAATGGCTTGGTACACTTTAACTTTTTCGTACGAATGTGGTAAACAAATCGTTCTTTACGCCCTAAAAACGTTTCCAAAATATTCAAAAAGTAAACATTTTTAGATGTTATGTAGTTATAACCAGTGTTGTGACTAGATAATTTATTTTTTATCTAGATACAGATAAAGATAATTCTCCAAAAAATTATCTAGATAATAGATAAATGATTAAAATAATTGTCTAGATAATTTTGAAAAGATAAAAGATAATAATGATATTATTGAGTTGACATGTTTCTTAAAAAGCAATATTTACTTATTTTTTTTCCATATCTATCATAATGTGGATAGATTTTAATCACAAAAATTTAATAACAAATTGCTGCCATTTTCAAAAAAGGGGAAAACCAGTAGAAGTATTTTTTATTTTGAAAAATGGTATATTTTATTATTATTTTGTATCTATATAATGGTTAAACATTTTATCTATTTTTTTTTTATCTAAAAGCTTAAAATTTTAGATAAAATAATCTGTATTTTTATCTAGATAAAAGATAAAGATAACACCAAAAAATTAGCTAGATAAAGATAAAAGATAACAGATTTTATCTAGATACGTTATCTAGATAATTTTATCTAGATAAGTCACAACACTGGTTATAACTATTCAAACAATTAGCTGAGTGCATTTGCTGTTATATTGTTGTTGTCTGCGTGATTCCCGTTAACGACAAGGGGTACCTCGCAATGAAAACCCGCGCAAGTTACAAGTTCTTTATTGATATCCTGAGAAAGCTTCGAGCTATTGAAAAAGTGATTCTAAGTTTCTAACCAAAGATTTGGATTCGAATTAGCTAAACATGCGAATTTATGAACTTTCAAATACTTCCTACTTACCCTCTTACTTACTTACTAACTTAGTTTCTTACTTACTTATTTACTTATTTACTTACTTACTTATTTACTTACTTACTTATTTACTTACTTACTTATTTACTTACTTCCTTACTTACTTACTTACTTACTTACTTACTCACTTACTTACTTACTTATTTGCTTACTTACTTATCCTTGTTATATGTCATTGTTGTTGTATCTGTAATTCATTCAATATAAATAATTTAATTGAGAACAGAAATAACAATGGAAACAATTTCAAAATATTGAAAGTTTTAAAACTCATTGTGTAGCTTTTTTTAAACAAAACTTTAGTTAGAATCACTTTATCAATATCTTGAAGCGGTTTCAAGATATTGAAAAATTGAAAGTGATTCTAACGAAAGAAATCAGCTCTACACAATTAATTTCAAACCTGTTAAAATACTGAAATTGTGGCTATTGTTAGTCATGTTCTCAATTACTCATTTAAAACTAATGATTTACAGATATAACAATCGTAACAATATAATATCTGGAATTTAATAAATTCACTTGTTTAGCTGATTCGATCACTTCACTCAATCACTCAAGATACCCATAAAAAACGTTGAATTTTTGTGGTTGAACATTGCGAGGTACCCCTAGCCCTTAATGCGTAACCACCGTTGCGGCGATCCGGAGTCAGAACCCTTCTAATATGCGACCACCACAGATAGAACAGCCAACAAGTCATCACGTACAAGACCCGAACAGGTCATAAATAAGAACAAAGCATTGGCTCGCCCCCCTATTACATCATTCCGTGTTGTTCGCCGCATTCCTTGCACCCTATTACCCCCATATACGAATTCCCACACGCCATACCTATAACTTCCTCGTCTTTATTTGTTCGATTGCTAGCGCGAGAGTGAGTGAGAGCTACTCTAGCGCGCGTGCGTCGACTAGGGGTTGCGAGTGACGCGTCGAGGGGGTTAGTTCACAACGGCGAACACTCGCAGTCACTTCGCGCTTGTCCGTCGTACGAGC
Organism: Isoperla grammatica; assembly: GCA_945910005.1. Classification (NCBI taxonomy): domain Eukaryota; kingdom Metazoa; phylum Arthropoda; class Insecta; order Plecoptera; family Perlodidae; genus Isoperla; species Isoperla grammatica. The sequence continues at coordinate 5,890,713 of OX246750.1, forward strand.
AAGACGCGTTCGGAAGAGTTCGGAAGATTCCGTCGTGAGATCGTATTAGCTTACTAAGGCGGTGTGTGTCCGTGTGTGTGATAGTGTAAGCGCGCTATCTATGTTCATAGCGAGTGGGATTGACGCTTTTAGATACTGACAGTGGTCGAATATATTTGAGATAATCACTACTGAAACGTAAGTGTTATTGTCAATATTTACCACCAAAATTTGTTTCTTTCTGCGATGAATCGTTTTTTGTAAATTTATATTTGTGTTTATACTGAGGATATACATATGACATATTTTAAAGAATGGAGCACGGTCGAGAATGTAAGAAATAACAAGTAACGCGTGAATGAAAATTTACAAAGAAAGATCAAGAAATGAATTTGTTTCAAGTTTGAGAGAAGTTATGAAAATTATCCACTATCATTCTTACTTGAAAATAATGATTTAATTTGTACTTATAGAAACACGTTGTTTTTCAATGGTCGTTCATAAAACAAATAATTGATGAACAATAAGATGTATACAAAATAAGACAAATGTTGATGTTAGGTGATAATAAAGACGAAAACTTAACTGTCAGATACGTTAAAAAATGTATTTTAAAGAGATAATTGATTTGTCTTCATGCACTAGTTGACAATACTAACACGCATATTTAGTCGAGCAACAAATCTAACGAGAGGATTTAACTTTTAGGTCAAAAGGTGTTAATGAATTGAATCTACGATGGGATACTAAATTGTTTTAATAAGAACTAATATTATTTATTTAGTGATAGTTGTTGCAGTGACGAGTTAGTAAACACAATTATCATTGGCTTAAAGCAAAACATTCGCTAGCAACAATAGAAAATAATTCATGTTTACTATTTGAACATTATTATTTAAGTTTTACTTGGTATATAGTATCCATAAAAACCAGTTCAAATGAAGGGTAGCGAGTAAGATTGTGTTATAACATAGAGCAAAGAAATGAAAATTGTATTGTGATGAAAATTGAAGTTAGAGTAAAGTTTGGAAAGTTTCCTTAGTGAAAACGCGGGATAATGGAAAGCTTTGCTTCGTTTATACTTTACACTTTATATGTTGGTCTGACAGGTCAGTCAGATAATATTTCACATTGTACGTTCTTTTCTTTCGGGTGGTCAATTAAAGTGACCGAAATATTACATTTTCAGTAACAAGGTTTACTTGTTACTTGTTGTAATTTGATGAAACATACCGATTTAGACAAAAGTTTCATTTAAATCTTAAGACTTGCTTAAATTCACAAGAATACAACGAAACAAATAAAATGTTGCGGTCTGACCGAATGTTTTCAATTATTACGAACTGTTTTTTTTGGGGCTTTCGGCTTCAGGTAAATCGAGTGGTTCAATTATATAACACAGAAAGGCACATTGTTGTATGATCAAAAATTAAAATAGGATAACTCTTACAATTTTATTTCATAATTGAACCTTGTATTAAATATATGATGTTTATTGTTTCAAATTGCAGATTTGCTTTTTGAACATTGTATTAACACATCATAATAATGAATTTTTTATTAATACGTATAACTTTTTGCACAGATTCAATTACTTGCGCATATTCTAAACTAGTATAGTAACTACTTGACGTATTAATGTTTCAGTAGACCTAAATTACGTACACAAATATATTACAATAAATATACTATTCACATTGAAATGAAATTAAATCAACAGGGTATAGTAACCCCTAAAAGGTAACTTACGCTTTTTAACAAAGTATAAACAATATTTCTTGTCTGATTGATGGTGAAAATGAATTTCATTATTTATTCTAACTATTTAGTTTGGTCTTGTTAGGTACTTAAATCAGTTTGAAGTATTTCATCTTAGTCAAGATCGTATTTCAGCCTTGTGGGTGAGTAACGTGCCGTGGGTCATTAAGTTACGACCAAGCTATTAATAGACCGAAGGGGTCTTACATTAAACGAACACAGATTTGATTTCCTTGAGCATCGGTAAAAGTTATACGAGGCCATTATAAGTTTGCAATATCGATCTTATCGTTTGCTTATACCATGGTATAAGTATCTACGTACACTCTATAGTTTGTAGAATTTCTTAGAGTTTCTGTTTCTGAGTTTTTCTTTAGATGTAGAGAATTAATGATGAATGAAATTGAAAAAGCTCATAGTTCTTTTGTAAAACTTATGAGAAACGATTTTTTAATATGAATCCGTTAAAACTTCGTTCATTTAACTTTTAAGCTTTGAAAAGTATTATGGAGCGAAATTAAAGCTAGCGATGCAAACAATAGTGTAAAATAGAATATTATATAATATCTGAATTAAAAATATTATTCACGCATAATAAAATTTGTATTTTATTGCTTTTTTTTTAAGTTAATTAAGTTTTTTGTATAGTTAATGTAAATGAACAGACACAAAGGGAACATGTTATAAAAATCAGAACGAACCATAGTCATGCAATTAACAGAATCGAGTGGATAAATTTACTTAAAAGGCTAATATAATTGTATGGAAATAATAGTATAACGTTAACCATCATCGGGTGAAAACAAAATATACAAACATCAATATCATAACAAAACAAGACACAACTGTGAATGTCGATTTACACAAAACTTATGCTTGATATTTATTTATTTAAAGAGAGCTTTTCCGTGACAAGACACATTATCAATGCATAGAGAACATAGAAAATTCTATCAAATTTACTATATTTTACCGAAGTATCATTTAGATTGAACTTTATTGCTTTAATTATGTAACGAATACTAAACGACATCACACATATTAACCCTCATCCAAGGTCAATCCTGTCTAAACCACCCTTGACCGCATTCCACCCTTCAACGCAACGCATCTCCTCAACCAAAACCATCCCATTCCTCGTTCCCACCTCGATCCCTTTGTCTTCCCGAATACACAATCGCGTTTACATAATTCCATCCCCTAATCCCATAATCCCGGAACAAGGAATCTTACAACTGCGTACAATAAACAGAACTGTGCCCACGTTAGTTTAATAACTGGATAACTTGGTACGCGCGTACAAGTTAAGTTAACGCGCTCGCGGGAGTTATTTAGCCTTGACCCTCGTTAAGTCTCGTAAGTGGGGACTTAAGTCAGTTTGGATTACGCTCAAGTTTGCAGTTGGTCCGTATCAACTCGTAGTAACTATCATGATTCAATTCATTCGGTTTGTTTCTGTACGATGGACCGAATTAATGGGATTTCAGTCGACGGAAAAGGAGACCGAGAACAAATATCGACGTTTCTTGTTTGGGTGTATACCGACGTTTATTTTGTCGGTGAAAATGTTGTGTATATGTTTCTTGTAATGATGATGATAATGATGGCGTTTGAAATAAAATAAATATTATACATTCATATTAAGAGTCTACCCACTCAGTAATAAGACTTAGTTTCAGTGGGGGACTTTAATTTAAAGCGACTAAACCAACCCTGTAGGCTTCGAACACCATCGACGAGTGAGAGATAACCAATCAAAGATCGATATTTCAAATACGGAACATATGAATCAGTGATTGGACAGTGCGAACACCTGCGGACAGATGCCAGAATCAACAAGGCCGATTCAGAACAACTTTGAATTTATTGAGTGCTTCGTTGCTAGGACGGCTCCAAAGTCACCGTTTACTAATTCCTAAGACAAGATGAAAATCGACGTACAGTATGTAACATAAGTAAATAAGGGGTAGGTGAAAACACGTAATTGCTATCGACGTTTATTTTGACGATGAGTCCGCTGTGTAAATTGACGTTTCTTGTGATGATAACGTTTTAAAGTCAACGGTTCTTGTACTGTATGTGACATTAATAGATCAGGAGTAACTCTTCTGCGGTCAAAGGTTATGCTGATCGTTATTTCTCATCAACATATGTTGCCTATTCTTATGCCAATGTTAATTTGTCTGTCTGCAACTATAACTAAGTGTTAAGTGACCATATTTTGAACATTGCAAACCGCGACAAACAAAATGTAAGTATACAAACTCCATGGACAAGCACGGGGTCTGGGGCGAAAGAGGCGAAACATTTTTTAATTCAAATTTGCGTGCAAAATGCCCAGACAATAGCTTTATAACATGAATTATAATAAAACAAAATAAATATCAATACATTATTATTCATATAAATTTTAATTAATACATATTAAGTATTTAAATGAATGGGGGTAAATTTTTGAAGTCATGTGCCAGCCGCCTGTTGACGGAATAAACTCTGCGGACTGTGAGTTGAGTGAGTGCGTGATTGTGTGAGTCAGCGTCTGCGAATGCAACCTGCATGTGTCGAGGGCTAGAGAGCCAACCAGCCCGCGGAGAATACCGGGACACCTTTTCCCCTAAAATTACAAACCGGTACAAATACGTCTTTTCAATGAATCTCTCGGGACACCGGTACAAGTGTTCCGATAACGTTACTGTACCGGTTTGTACTGTACCGGTTTGTACTGTACCGGTCAAACCGGTACGTCTGTCACCTTAACTAAGTGTATGGCGGTCAACAATGTCTGTGACGCCACGTGCATTGAAAGGAAAGAGACACAAGTTGGAGAAACTATTAGATTTAAAGAGGCAAATGGGAAGAAAAGGGAAAATCTCATTTCGTCGTCGATTACTACCGGCCGATAAATCCTGGCCCAAATTCTATCCCAGCCCCAGGAAGAAGCTAAAACGCAGTTCAATTAAGCCGTTTAAAAACAAACACAAATTCTCTAATTATTCCACTACGCTTTACTACGGCCCAATAGGCAATTGTTCGAGGGGCGAGACCCAACGAGTTTGGCTATAATCATTCATTAATTTAGTTTAATTCATTTAGGCAAACGCATAATTGTTTCAGATCACTTTAGATCTACTAAAAACTAAACGTGAGCTTTAGTAAGGTATGCTACATGAAAACATTTACGGGTCTGCTTGGGATATTTGTTAAATAGTGACATATATTTGTATTGCATTTCGTTCTACCTATATAGATAATTAGTAATATTCTGTCCGGCATCATTCCAAAATTTTGGTCTTGAATGTTGTTTTATTTTAACATTAGTGAATTATGTCTTACATGTAAAATATATGTGAAAATGTAGTATTTAAAAATATGAACTAAAAATCTTAAATTCTCACAGTTTTTCTAGCTTATTTTATCGAACGCTTTTAAACAAGGCAAATGGTGGTTGACGGAAAGAACTCTCACAAGACAGTTAAGCTCTTGAGTTGAAACCGACTGTAGTTCCATTTATAATAACGCGAAACTTACGAGCGAAGGGTACCTCTACGTCAAAAACCGCCGAAAAGTTTCATTTTTTTATTATATCTCAGGAATACTACATGAAATCGAAAATCTGAGTCAACAGTTCACTGTGTTTTGGTAAGCCCTTCATACTAAATGAAATATGATAACCATTAGCGTAGTTATTTTGTTTATCAAATCAATAATTAGTATTATTACTAAGGATAGTGAATTAGAAATGAAAACCGTACTGATTATAATGTAAGACGCAATTAAGAGCATTCAGTATGTAGGGATTACCAAACCACAGTGCGCTGTTGATTACGATTTTCGATTTCGAAAAATAATCTGCGGTTTTTGACGCAGAGGTATCCTTCGCTCTTAATCAAGGCAAATGGTAGGTTAAGATCTATCAAACTACTGTTGAGTTTTTGAATTGAACCCGACTATAGCCCCATTTATAATAACTCTAAAGTTAAGGTTGTGTGTACGTACAGTTATAACTTATTTCGGACGATAGATGGGGCTAGTGTTGCAAACATTGCTTAGCGGTTAAAGTGCGGTGAAGTTGCCCCCCCTGGCGATCACTCACTGTCGCTACGACCGGGGCCGACCCACACATTTGCCCATCTTAGTAACAACGTAATCCGCGTGTTGCGCTGCGCTCACTGAATCTATCGACGCCGGTCACTTTATTAATATAATAAAGTAGATGTATAAAGATATAGATGTATAGAATAAAGTAGTATAGAATAATAAAGTAGTAAATAATAAAGTAGTAGTGTCATTCGGGAGGTCGCCGTTTCGATTCCGTCCACCGGCAGTCATGACTGAAGGTTTTTTCCGAGGTTTTCCTCAGTCACAAGGCGAATGTTGGGATTGAGTCCTACTAACAGCCCTCGGACATTCCTTCCCCAGCTATCCAAACACCCTAATATTCTAGTTGGTAAAGCTGGTGTGCACCCTATAACGGGTATTCCTACGAAAATGTTTTCATTGTTATTGAGTCTATCTATCAACGACGGCCATTTTATTAATACCGATAGAGGTAGATGTGAGACTGTCATTCGGGAGGTCGCCGGTTCGATTTCGGCTACCGGCAATCGTGACTGAAGGTTGCTCCGAGGGTTTCCTCAGTCTTAAACGTGAATGTTGGGATTGAGTCCTACTAACAGACCTCGGAATTCCTCCCAAACACACTAGTAACCTAGTTAGTCACCTGAAGAGGGGCACATCAGGTAATGCTGGTGTGCACGCTATAACGAGTATTCCTACGCAAAATTATTAAATGTTATTTACTCTACGACGGCCATTTTATTAATACCGATAGAGGTAGATGTGAGACTGTCATTCGGGAGGTCACCGGTTCGATTCCGGCCACCGGCAGTCCTGACTGAAGTTTTTTCCGACATTTTTCTCAGTCGTAAAGGCGAATGTTGGAATTGAGTCCTACTAATAGCCCTCGGACATTCCGTCCCAACTATCCAAAAACCCTAATCGCACATCACATTAATTCACAATTTAAGGTGATTATCACGAAAATACTACTTTTAATAAATAAGTAAGAACATTTTTATCGTTTGTCTACTATAAGTAACAATATAATATATGTATGTTTATACAGTCTATTTTTTCAATCATACAACTCATATATTTGAATGTTCAGACAATTACGCAACCAATGTGTATCAACCAATACCTAACTAAACACTTGTTTAGCGTTAAAAAAACAAACCAATGGTAACAGTTAAAGATATGCGTAAATTGTGACGTAATATTCCTGCTCGTTTTGAAGTCGCCTCTTTGGCAAACTCCCGAATACCGAGATTACAATTTATCGAATTTTAAAATTAAAATTTGAAGTTCGTCTTGAAATTGAAATGAATTTGAAGACGTCAAATCACTCTCACTTGTCCGGGTCGCTTATTTTGTATCATGTAAATGTTTTTTCCTACCCGAATAAATACATTTGTTTTCGTTATAAACCCCAAATCAGACTGATATTAAAATTAAGTTATTAATGTTGTATAGCTTTACATAAACATAACTAAAACATGGTAAATGTTCTAGTTTTTTAATGTTGTTAAACATGTTTTATCCATCAAACTAACAGTGATTGGTTTGAGCAATAAACTCTAAAAATATTATCTCTCTAATTTTGTTAATAATTTGTGTTGCACTGCAAAACAAAAACATGCATTACTTATAATTTAATTGTCACACTACAACGACACGAGATATAATAAATAATTAAAACTTTGTTTATCTGGTCAATGTTAAAGAAGTTTTAATGAGTTTCCTGATAATATTTGCGTTGTAAAACAACGTATGTCATTATAATTGGATGTTGGAAGCTTATTTGTTCCATGTTTTGTTTGAGTCGTCACGATTTACAAAATGACTAATTATTAATAACAGTTTTGGCTTTACAAATTATAGTCGATTTACAGCTACGCCTTACGAGCGAAGCGAAGGCGCGAGCTCCAATCAGCGGCCGAGTTTCAAGCGAAGAAGTTAATAGTTTCACGCAAACTCGGCCACTGATTGGAGCTCGCGCCTTCGCTTCGCTCGCAACGCGTAGATGTAAATCGACTTTAATACTTTGCTTTCATTTTGATTGGATAGATAAATGTAAGAAATCAGGGTATGGCCATTCATGTCTACGGTTGTTCAAACTAAAATAACTCACTAAGTAAGTTTTAGAGTTGAAATGAGTTAACGTTAAAATTATACCACGTTTAGCGAAAACAATACACTAGGTTGATAAATCAAAACAATAATCTTGTAAGTTCTAGACTCACACAGACATGAATTCAAAAACTCAAAGAGGTGTTGATAAAGGAGCTATCTGTACTAACAGCCGAACCACAACAATGGAATTTATGAATTGAACTGGTGGACAAACAACAAGCCGTCAAAGTAATATCTTTGCAAATAATGAGGAGAAACAATTATTTGTAACGATAGTTACTGCTCGCCAGTTAAAATTTATGTTAAGTAATGAACAGCAACTATCTGAAAGTGTGTAAACGTTCTGAACGTTTGTTTTTTCCAACTTCAGAACTTCATATATTTTTTTGACAGCTTGCTTATCCATCGGTTCAATTCATTTGTTTCATTGTTGTGTTTTGGTGTTGTGCTTACCCTATATTTCTATGACTACGAAGGTCCGTATTCATTGGGCGCCCTTTGTTGCCAGTATCAAATCCTTAGCAACAACGGGCATGGGGAACGACTATGAATACGGACCGTTTGTGAATGTGATATTTTCAGCCTTTGCTCAGTTAAATAGTCATACATCTTCACTAATCCTATCCCCCAAGAAGTATCCACTAGGTTTTGAACGCGAGCGTCAATCTAATTTAATTCCCAACGCAACGACCACGCTAAGATTACAACCCTCGTATCATTCTCTGTTACCTCTGCGATATATGCATCGTTTGTCTTAACTAATTCGTCCAGAGATTTAATATCTCGTTCTAATGCAGAGTGCAACCGTTTCATTAGAAACTAGGTCACCTCACTACACAACCCTCCCCCCCCCCCCCCCACTCATACGTGCTGAACTCACTTTTAATTAAAACCATACTATGTTATAGTCCCCATTAAGCGATCCCCTGCGTAAAAACATACTTTTTATTTCTTTTCCAATTTTAATATCTAGGAAACAGTTTGAATTGCTGTAAATTAGTACATTGTTGTTATAAATTAATTAAATTGAAAATCGTGTTTTAAGTAAAACAGTTTTTATTGAATTATATTCTGCGAAAAAAATGTTATTATTATATTTTTTTCAAATTTTAAACGTTTAGATATCAGTTTTTTAACGTGAAGTAGTTTAATTAATTCATATTGAAAATCACATTTTCAGTATTACAAAGACTTTCTAAATTATGTCCTCTATGTGAAAAGTATCTAGGATATACTTTACTATTTTAAATATAAACATTCTTTATTACCGTGAATTTCTTCGTTGTCAAACATTAATTAGTTAAAACTCTAATAACAGGTCTACCGTCACCATATAAATATAATCTGACTGGAAAATTGTCACATTGACTGTTTTGTTTTCAATTGAAATATCAAAACAAACGTATTTATTAAAGTAAATTACTTTATTCTCTTAAAGCAGTAAAAACAATTCTCTATTTAAAATGTCATTTTATTAAATAGAATTTTTATGTCACAAGATCCAATCATTGTCGTGATATAAACAATTATCTCTCCGAGGTGAACACGTCATTACGACGTTTTGTTATAACAAATAGTTCTCGTTTTAGTAAACGTAGATAAAAGTGGACAAGTAAAAGCACTCGAATGCATTAAACTTGTGATTCTATTACACAAGGTTCGTGGCTACTGGAAATGTGTCTCACTTTATAACTGTATCGTGCCTTAGTACGACACCAGCTCGCTAGTAGCGCTGATAACAGACACGGCAGTGGTTCTTACTAGATGTATGAAGCACTCTATGTGGTCTGATGTCTTATAAAAGTTCCAGTACATAAACGCATGAAATTACTGTTTTTTAGCAATGTATCAAAAGTGCTTTTAAACACATCGAAAATGTTGAACATAGAATTATGTTTAATTATTTAATAAATAAATAAATTCACATTTTAGAGTCTACAGTTGGCCGAGGTCGATTAAGCGTTGGTCTAGTAAACCGCGGTCTTGGCGTTCCAGGTTCGAATCCTGGCTTGGGCATGTGGCGTTTTTTCATCCTCATAATCACCCACTCATCGTCTCGATTAGCCTCTTTGTGCAAAAATATGGGACGTAAAACCCCAAATATCATCATCATCATCAGTAACGAAACTGATTTTCTGTGAGTGACTTTAATTTGAAGTGACTAATTACCAACCATGTAGACTGCGAACACTATCGATTAATGATGTTTTGTGGGAAACCTACCCAGGGACAAAACATGCCCCTCTTCAGGTGCGGTATTTGGTTGGCAAGGAATGTCCAAGGACAGTTATAGTAGGACTTAATCCTTGTGACTGAGGAAAACCTCAAGAAAACCTTCAGTCAAGAATGCCGATGGTTGGTATTTATTTATTTTATTGTAATTAAGGCCAGTGTAGAGCACAATGCCCTCTTTAGCCTGATGAGTGATGATTGATGAATGATAATGAGGAAAGGAGGAGGGGAAACCTGGTACCGGCACGTAGCCTACTCCTGTCGAAAAGTACCAAGGGGACCATCAGCTTTACGTCCCATCAGAAAGGACGGTGTAATTTTGACCAGTCATATAGGTTCCTCCACTAACCTGGACTGCCGAGCAGTTGACGAGAAGAACGAAGCTGTTACCCCTTTCAAACCCTCCAATCTACTCTAACCAACGGTAACTAGTGTTTCAGAGGAAACTGGTCACCCATCCACCTCCTGACCTAGTCCGAGGTTCCGTAACTTCGGTGTTCGTATGGGAACCGGCTAAGCAACCGCGGCTAAACCGTTTGCCGGTGGCCGGTATCGAACCGGAGCCATTTGAGTGACAGGGTATATTTGCATCGAATACCCAGAAAAAAGCTTCGCGAATCCTGACATGTAAATATTATTTGGTAGATGTTTGTAGGTTGGTGGTATTTCCTTAGCCGCCTGTTGTTGAAATAAACTCTTCTAGCTGTCGGACAGTGATTCAGCGTCTGCGAATGCGGCCCGCATGAGTCGAGCGCTGTTGACGGAATACCGGGACACTGTTTCTGTCGAATTACAAACCACAACAAATACGTCATGTTAATGAATCTCTCGGGACACCGGTACAAATGTTCTGAAAACTGTACTATGTACCGGTAAAACCGGTACTATATCCCGGGAAAATCGGTACTATATACCGGTAAAACCGGTTTACGTCTGGTCACTTTATAAATGGTATAATGTGCGCCATTTAAAAACAATTCTCGTATAACTGAGTGGATATAGTGACAATACATGTACATTTTTTTTTTTTTTTTTTTTTTTTTGGGCACAAGAAAAGGGTCACATATTAGTAAAGAATTATGTTAGAACAAATCAGAGATAACTGTTTAGAAAGAATACCTACAGACAGAAGTGAAACCTACAACAAATTACACGTAGAAGTTGTTAAAAACCACTTGTATTTAATGTTTTTTTATTTATTTGTTTACTTAAATAGTGATCCTTGTCGTCACCCGATATACGTTGAACAGCAGACAATAATTTGTTTTTCTCTCTCTTCGACATATTCTACGACTATGTACAGGTCGATATGCTGACCTAATCAGTTCAACTGTAACTGTTATTGATTTCAATGAGTGAGCGTTGGCTATCATTGGCATAATTGAGCGAATACGATTATTTCGCTGCGGGGGTCTAACTAATTAACATAGCACAATGTGGTGATTACTCGTTAAAGGGGTGGGTGATTGTAGTGTTGTGTGTTGTTAACATTGTCTCTTTTGTTTTTATGTTTTCTGTCATAATTTATAAATAAATATATGTGAATATATGAGTATATAAATATATAAGTATATAAGTATATAAATATATAAATATATAAATATATAAATAAATATATAAATATATACATATTTAAATATATAAATATGTAAATACATAAATATATAAATATATCAATATATAAATAAATAAATATAGAAATAAATAAATATATAAATATATAAATATATAAATACCCCCTAAAACCCCTTAAAAACCCCCACAGCGCCCCACGTGTGCTGAAGTATTACTAACTCTATTCATACTCCCTTATATCGATCAACGAAAACGATAACCTAATAACCTATTATAACCTATTACCCTATTGTTCATAATAACCGGTACTAATTTTTAATCTCGACCGTTTTCTCGCATTATATATAATATGTATATATTCTACCCTATCAACAATCATATACATTACAGCGTTATGTACGAAGGGCCCTTGGATTTATCGGCATGTTAATTAGACTACATCATGCTCATGTTTTTATGTTAATGCCTCCTCATGATTATCCGGCCTCCCCTAACGTAACCGGCCTCTATCTTAATTGCTTACAAAATAATAATAAAAAGTTACTAATTAACGTAATCAAAAGAGAACGTGCTTGCTCTACATGAAACATGCAACAGTGTATGTGTGTTGTTGTTTTGGTGTTTTAAGTTGTTGTGGGTCAATAGGTATGAAACCGTAGAACAAGAACAACAACAGGTTTTTCTAATAGGTTTTTGTCAGGATGGAAAGAAAAAGTATGTTTTTGTTTTTTCACATACAATAATGATTGTAAAGAAACGTATATTTTAAGTTATTAGAACTCTTCCTTGTAGTTGACCTTTGCCAGTTGTGTACTTGAACAATAGTTCGAGCTTCGTTCAGTATAGATCGCTCGTATTTCTACCAGCTGTAAACACATAGAACGACCTATCGAACTATCAGAGTCGATTTAATCGAACTCTTCATTGTTAGTTGATTGCGTTCACTTCTTTATGTTCTCGTGCACAGCTGAGATGACTCCAAGCAATCGATACCGGATTGCAACGCCTTGGTTACTCGGTGGGAGGGGGTAGTTTGCAGTTTAGGTTGCAGTGCACAAGAATCTGTTTATATCTTCACGAAGTTTCTAATATATATTTGAATTCGTGTATGCTTATTTTTATAATGGATGCATTTTTAATTGTATTAATAGGATTATTTTCAGCTGTAAAATTATTTCCTAAATAGACGATTTTTTTTTTTTTATTGTTTCATATTATTCTGTATTTGTATGTTAGTTTTTATAGTTTACGTTTATCTTCATTTTTATATGTATTTCATTTTTGTTTGATATTTTAAATATTGATTTTCTTCAACCTCAGTTTCACGTCTAAATTTATTTATTTAATATTTATCCTATTTATAGTTACAATACTGATTAGCTATCGAATAGGATATACATTGAATAAAGATATAAATTACAAGTATTAGTCACAATTTTTATTTCCCATCCCCTTTAACATAAAACCTCCCTCCCTCTTGTCTACCTGCTAATTCTCGCCACCACCACCAAGTAGAATGCAATAAAGTAGAAGGGGGGGGGTTGTTCACTGACCTTGGCCCGAAGCCAACCCCACAATTCCTGGCTTATAAATATCTGCGCCGAGGTTCCGGGAACAAAAGAAAGTAGAAGAATATCGTTTGTGAACGCGGGAGAAAGACTCGAGTATTATAACGATAATAATTCGTGCTCTTTTATAGATGTCTCTGGTATTATATGTTCTGAAACATGGGGATGTTTGGCCGGATAGGCGGGCGGTAAATTTAATTTTCCCTCGCTCGTATAATTGAGAGATAAAGGAAGACTTCTTTTATGACGTTTACTTACTTACTTTCGTTTTATATTTATATATACGTAAAAACAGATGTGTAAACTTTCAGAAAGATATAAAAGCGAAAGTTCCAGTCGAACGTTGTATGGGTTGTTTGGTTGTTTTATGTGTACATTCCATTAAGTTGTCTGTGACGTTCTCACTGAACCGCGCGATACCTGTATTCCTCTTCTATGTTTATTTATATTTTTTTCATTCTTACATTTTTGTGACATGAGTTCGATAATCATTTTCGTAAAGTCGGATTTAAATACTTTTTTGAACGTTTCCTACTAACAACATGATCTTGTGTCCATCTTTGGTCTGTTCCTACTTCCAATGCAGAAGATCCCGGGTTCGAGCGCCGGTTTGAGTTGGGCTCTTAACTTCTGGATTTAGCTTTAATCATTAATACATTATTGTAAACGGTGGATTTTGAACTGTCATAGCAACGAATCACAGTACAATGTTCGCTACTGAAAATAAGTTTCTACAAATACGAATGTAGAAAATAAAATGTATATTTTGTTTATAATAGATTTGAAACATTCAGAAATCCCTAGAAATGTCTTACACAACCCTAGGGCACCCAATCCTTCTGTATTAGATGGAGAATGTAAGAAGGAATAATGAAATTCACCCAGGATTGAATGGACTGAGAAAAGGCAATATATCGTGTTGTTTTATGGGGTAAAAAACCGTAATTAAAGAGCTTAAGATTTTAGTCACCGTCTTATCACCAGTATCGACCCCCATATTGAAGGTGGTGCATGTTCTTCTGGTATTACTTATTTCTTGTAAGTGTGGTTTTTCCTCTTCTGGTAATGTTAACTTATCAAGGAGCCGATAACTCTAATTATAGGCTTGCTTCGCTATTAACAGCTGGGCCATAACGAGTTTTTTTAGGATTTCCATGTTTCTACATAAAAACTTCTACTTTTCGATTTCTTCCTAGCACAAGAGAATAATTCCGTAGATTATTTCGTCACATATTACCTTGCTTGTAGTATAATAACTAAGATGGGACTTAGATAAAAACATACATGAATACATTAGTGTACTGGATACAAGTAAACTATAGAATTATTGTTTTACATATTCCTTCAAATTTCAGAAGACATCTTTTTTATATGTCAGACACGGACAGTCAATGTCTGATGATGAGGACGGATGGTCTCCCAAAACTTGCGGTAGAAAATTTAAAAAAATATCTTTTTGTGCAATAAGCTACAATCATTTTCATTTCAAATCTTTTAACATCAACTGTGACATTTCACGGTAATACAACACCATGGCAATTATCTTTTAGCTTATTACACATTCGAGAGCAAAATATTTGGTCGAAAAAAGTGATGTTGACTGAAACATGTAACGCTCACTTTATAAGATATTATGCTGTAGTGAGGTTCTGGTAATATCTACAAATTAAAGTAACAAATAATATAATTTATAAATTGTTATCATGATTGTATCTGCTCAATGAATTTCTTTTGACTAGAGTCTAAACTTTTTAAAACTATAGAAGTATATATAGTAAATGTGTGAAAATGTGAACATTGTTGAGTAAGAGTGTAAAAAAAGCTTGTTTTTGTGAGAAGATGGCGGCCTTTCAAAGGATTCTCAAGGTAACTCTTCTTAACACCCCCATTACGATGACCTTGAATTTAGTTTGACCTTCGTACCACGCTAGAGGTCAAGCTAAAGCTGCTCCGATGTCATCCTAAGTCGGGGTTAGCGACAGTTAGGAAAATTTACGGGAATAGATCCCCCCACCCCCCTAGCATGGATGTGTGCTGGTTACTAAGTTGCTAGCAAATGCTATTCCAGACGTTTTTCGTTTTATAAAGATATCCATAAAAAAGACTCGTGAAGAGTGAACGTTAAGTGGAGTCTAATAGTGCGTTAAAAAATAAAACAAGACTACGATTTTTTAAAACATACCCTCAATATTACGCTTTGCATTTATATTAAATCCGGACAAGGTTAAAGTGTCAATTTTCATATATTTTACTTTGCTTTAGCATACCTTTGTCAGTGGAATAACGTTTTTCATAAACCTGATCTTCAATAGTTATTTGAAATGTATATCGTTTCGTCCATCGGTATAAAACAATCATTGATAAAGATGTTCATTAAAAAAATAATATAGAAAAAACTGTTAACCCTTTCGTAGGCGGTGGGAAGATTTCTTCCCACCCATTATAAGTTCGCTTATGGGCGTTGGGAAGATAATTTCCCAGTTTCGGATCGTGCTGCTACCTAGCGGAGCGCGTGGAAATCACTTAAAAAAATTGGTACATGTCTTTAGGCCGATAACTGCAGTTCGTATAGCGTTTTGGCTTGACAGCTGACTGTGTTTTGTGACAACAAAAAAAATTCTGAAGAATAAGTGCGTAAAGTGAAAACCCGAGGTGGATTTCTCCAAGCGAGATGTAAATATATCAAATATAAGTATTCTAGAATATGATTAGTGACATTTCCAAACTCATTTATCACATATTGCACAAAGGTGTACTTTGTTACAAAGTTGGGTAATATTTCACCCAGTGCTCATGCCTGATTGCTAAATTTTGTAGGTTATGTATCTAAAATATGTAAATTTGTGCTTGGATTTCGTATACTGTAACTAATTACTTTTGTATGATTGTTTTAGGGGTGGACGGAACTTTATACGTGATAATATCAGGAAAAATCAGTGCAGTTAGTGAAAATGTGACTTTTTAAAAACACTATCCAGTGGGCAGTGGGAAGAAAAATACCCACCTCATTATTGTTTATTGTATGCAATTTTTTTTTTTTTTTTTTTTTGGAAATATGTATTAAATAATATTACAACTTCAAACAGCTATGTAAACTTATATTTTGTAGTACAAATAAAATTGCCCATGAAAGGGTTAAGAGTTAACATTTATATCATATTGAACGAAAGTGTTTCAATTTACAATGAAGAATTAAAAAATATTGAATGTTAATATAAACAATGAACCCATACGTGATGTAAAACGTAATATTGAAATCATGTGTTCAAACTGTGTTACGTCTTATCGTTATCATTGCATTTCACCCTATAAAAGGTTCACCATTTACACGTTCTTTAATATGGATATTTGTATAAACTAAGAGGAAAAACTGCTGACACAGCCTTATTGTCTTTTCATACAAAATACAATTACAAGTGGCCACTCGATGACCGCGAAGTTTTGTTCTTGGCCCCGCAACCTGATTATTTTCGTTTAGGGGTGATATTTTACGGCCCGCGCGGTGGCAGTGAGGATAAATAGGGTGGTTTTCTTCGACCGCCGAGTGGAGAAGAATACAGAGATATTCTCATTAGCTGGGAGGAACTGTACCAACCGCGCATTGTACTGGGCTCACTGTTTTAAATCTTAAACCTGCGGCTGGGCGGATAATATTTATGATCATTATTTCTTTATTTAATTTCCTTCCTCTATTCTGTGTAACAGTAAAAAGTACTTGTATCATATATAGTATTTGTCCTAATATCATAATATATGTTAATATTATACCTAATAAAATATTATATTTCAAACTAACATTGTTGCATTTTGTAAACAGTTTAAACTTGATTAAACTTGATAAAAAAATCTCGCGGTTTTAAAACAAACTCGATGCAGTGGTACAGAATATTAATGATAACTTATTTCTTTATATTTTAAAATTCAACTTCTATTCCGTATTAGTTAGTAAAAGGTAGTATTACCATATAGTATATACATATAAAGAACACGCCCTTTGTAAGTTGACTAAGCTTGCGGTATAGTTGGAAATAGTGAAGCCAATGATATAATTATATGCTATGCATATTTTAATATAGTATCCATTTGTTAATAGGCAATAGGGCACTAGCAACACCAAAAGACAACATTGAAACAAATGAATTGAATCGATGGCCAAACAACAAGCTGTCAAAAAATAATTTCGTCTGATTTTGGAAAACAAAACAAACAAATACACATACAAAACTTTCGCTTAGTCGTTGTATATCATTAAAAGTTTTAAATGGCGAGCAGTTACTATTGCTACACTTGATTTTATTTCTATGGTTGCAATTTTATTATTTTGACAGCTGATGGTTTGTCCATCAGTTCAATTCATTTGTTGCATTGTTGTCTGTCGGTGTTGCTAGTGCCCTTTACAATAATGAAACAACTGACATATCGGATCTTTCATTACTAGACTCACGCAACGAGCGAAACCCGAACTAACGAAGCACTCAATAAATTCAAAGTTGTTCTGAATCGGCCTTGTTGATTCTGGCATTTGTCCGCAGGTGTTCGCACTGTCCAATCACTGATTCATATGTTTTGTATTTGAAATATCGATCTTGGATTGGTTATCGCTCACTCGTCGATGGTGTTCGAAGCCTACAGGGTTGGTTCAGTCACTTTCAATTAAAGTCCCCCACTGCAAATCAGTTTAGTTACTGAGTGGGTAGACTCTAAATGTGAATTTATTTATTTTATTTTTATTTAAGCCGAACAGGTGTTGGTAAAGAAGGTTTCTGTATGATCCTTGATTAACATATACCAACAAGTGTACATATACATCAAATGACCTGTAAATCCCTCAAACGAACGAATCTTTTGTGACTGACTGGGAAGGAATAAATGGGCTTTCCCAGAAGCAAAGAAAGACGAAATATCGATCACCCTTTCAGCGGTCACAGACACCAATTAGTCCTTACTAGGTTAGTAAGCTTACTTAAATATAAGACTTTCACCTAACTTATTTCTCTTCGTTTCCAGGTGGAACACGAGCAGGCTACTCTTGAACCGTTCATCATCAACGACCGTAATTTTGCTGCGTTAAATTGTCGACTGTAAATATAAACGGCGATACATTTATCACAATATAAATATCACAATTTGTGTTTTGAGAATCAATCGATATACATTACTAACACATCACATGCAATTGTGTTGCTGAATAATTGAACTCGTTCTTTCTGTTTACTGTAAGTGTGTTCATTACAAAACAGTTAAATCAATGAGATACAATCAGATATAACGGTGATTATATGACTTGGTAGTTGCATTACACTTTAAACATATATATAGTTCTATATTGTCGCTTTGTTTTGTTTACTCTTGAACATTTCAAAAGGGAGAACTTTACTCGAGTGATTTTAATCAATTCGCTATATGTGTTTACGTAATAATACCGTGTTTTAGAACTAAATCAATATAATATCTTAGTGTTAACTGTTTAATAAGTGTGACGTATTAGTGTTTATGTATTCAAGTGTGCGTGTGTAAAACGTAAGAAAACAAACAATACAATCTTGAAACTTTAAGTGAGTTTATTCAAAACTTTCCGAAACTCATTGGGACTGAAGAGTGGTGCCACCTGCCGGGAGGAAAACGTAAGTACTGCATAATTTAAATCTTGTTAATGGAATAGAAATAAGTTTTTATAGGGTACGCACAACACCAAAACACAACAATGAAACAAATGAATTGAACCGATGAACAAACAAGCTGTCAAATAAAATATATGAAGTTCTGAAGTTGGAAAAAACAAACGTTCAGAACGTTAACAAACTTTCAGATAGTTGCTGTCCATTACTGAACATAAATTTTAACTGGCGAGCAGTTACTATCGTTACAACTAATTTTGTCTCCTCATTATTTGCAAAGATATTACTTTGACAGCTTGATGTTTGTCCACCAGTTCAATTCATTTATTCCATTGTTGTAGTTCGGCTGTTACGTCAGTTGCACGTTCCCTATAGGTTTTTCTTAGTATTGTGTGAAAAACGTTATGTCTTTTTTACTTGATGTTAAAATGTTTTTACAGATGTTGCTAGGACTTTCAAAAATGTGTGGACAAAATTAGAGAGTATCTCAAATTCAATGCTTTCAGTTTATCTAGAAAAAATAGTAAATAAATAGCAAAACATTTGTTTGTGTTAGGTCGTGATAATGGTTGTATTTCACTGTTTGCTGTTTGCGTCACATCCACGACTGTATATTGCGCAAACCACCCCACAACTAGGGTTGTAGTGGGCGTGATCACACCTGATAAGTGTCATCGTTATAACACAAGTGATCGTGATAAACGGTCGCCCCTATCTATGCAAATACACCGGACACGACGTCGTTATACAGTCAACGCTACTTCTGATTGGCTGGGGCGAGGTTTGTTTATACGCTTCACATCATCATATGTAGCATTAATTATTCCGAAAAATAATTTAAAAAAACTATCTATACAAAAAACTTAAAACATTTTTTGTTTTGGACAAATATGTGCGCGAATCTAAAAAGACAAAACAATGAAACTACCTAGCAACCTTTTGTTTGTCTGACCTGTGTCGTCACAACCTTCGTATTCGTTATTAACATTATTGATATCGTTACTGACTAAAGGCCGATTCACAATTAAAATAAGAGTTGAAATAGTGAAATAGCAATAAGGTTTAAGCGAATTGGAACATGCAATAACAATGCTGTGGTTCACAACTGTCACAATGGATTGAAATAGTAATAAGAAATTAATCAATTCCATTTCTTATTTCAACTTCCTTATAACGAACCAATCAGAACGCAGAAGAGCCAGAAGAGAAGACCTACTACGGAGATCAAAACAAAAACGGTGGTGCCGCATGTGCTGTTGTTGATGTCGTCAATGAAAGTAAATACATATTAAAACACTGGCTTGACTACTGAAATAAGGTACTAGGAGACTGTTGTGAACCAATAGCTTCTTATTTCACTATTTCACGGATTCTTATTGCAACTCTTATTTCAATTGTGGATCGGCCTTAACCAAGTCTCATTTGAATTGCAACATATATGGACGACAATAATATAATATTTAGGGAAGTTATAAATAAATAGGTTTTTATTTATTGTCTACCCGCAATCAGTTACAGGAACTATTTATTTTTCAGTGGGGGATATTATTTATTATACCATTTATTATGTACATCGTTTTACATGGTTTGACAATACATATTACTATAAGAATGAAAGCAGCACCCAACACAACCCACTAACAACACAACCCAAGCAACACAAGATTTTATACTGTGATCACAATGAACTTCACATTTTTCTTTTCTTTCTTTTTTATATAATATTTGTCGGAACATTTTAGGGAGTCACGAACGATGAAAGTAAAAACGTAGAGTTTATCCAACAACAATGGCGAACAAAACAAACAAGTGGCCTCATTTTCTTCGTTGTATCGATTTCATTTGGTGGGAAGGGGTCTAGTCTTTTATGAGGGGGAGGGGAGGGGGAGGGGGGGTTCTCTTTGCCAGACTTTGGCTACAGGGAAATATGTTCAGCTCATTACAGAAGGTCTTGTGGTCGTAGGATAGAGGAAAGCAAATGATCGGCCGTTTTTCCAAAGATTTTACTTTGTCCTTGAATTTATTTATATTATGATTGTTAAAAATCTGGCCCCGAATGAGCATAAACTACTTTCAGGCTTCTGTCTTCAAATGATGGGATTACAATTTTCCCTCAGCCAAAATGCGAACTTGCGATTTAGTTATAGCAACAGCGATCAGTAACTCATTACCAACTATCCCATCTATAAATACCCTAACATACCTAGTTATTCAACTAAAACAAGAGAATATAGTAAAGCTGTGTGCACCCTACAGTTGGTATTCTTTCAAAAAAATTATTATTCTCACAAGAGTAATTAATTAATTGTTAGTAATAAACTCATATTTAAACCGTCTAAAATCACCAATTAGTAAATGATCGGGGCATATCTACCGGTAGGGGGTGGGTTTCATACCCACGCCCTTTATCATCACCGTGGATCGTGCACCCTCGCATGGCTACACAACGATAACAGGTCAATAAACATAACAACATGTAGAGAGCGCATTACATTAAACATAAAGTTGTATATTCATTGCTCAGTAACATAATACCTGCATAGCGTCGTATACAAGTACAACTGTACCCACGCACGCAATAGTCATAGTCGCACGCGTACATGTCACGCACAGATCGCGACAGGAGATAACGTCAACAACAGTTAGGTGGGTGCGAGGTTTAGCGCTTTTGCTGCTTGGTGACACGAATAATTGTGATAAGAAAACATTCTTGGAGATATCCGACGAAAACTAATTTATTATACAGTCAAAGGTTAATTTATATCTTCTTCTTCATTAGAAATAGTCTAATACCTTGTTCACGCTACGGCCACTGACAGAAGCTAGGCTACTAACTGCTGTTAATGATGTAATGTGAACGTATAGTTAACAGCTGACAGAGATAAATTTAACACTGCCTTCCTATTATTTTCACGATTTTACTTAACTTCTGTTAGCCTAACTACTGTTAGTGGCCGCAATTTGAACAAGGTATAAGCTATGCAACGCAACCCCATAAGAATCAATATAAACCGTATTAGAATTAAGACAACCAGAAACTATAACTGTAATCTTATAAACTAACACATACAAAAAGAGACACACACATGCTATATACATGCTACATATATATATATATATATATATATCTATTCGACGTTAAGCCCAAATATCAATCAATCTTAAAGAAGGTAAAAAAATGATCATTGGGGACGAATAATAAGGTGAATAGTTATTTAAACTTGGCTTGTCTGTTTCTTGGTAAACAATGTAATACAGTCACCAAAATGCTGTGGGATATCAAAAAGGCCCTTTTTACTGACGATATTTGGGGTTAACGTCTTATATTTATGCCCCTTTTAAGGCGACTAACGATGGTTATATTCGGGTGTTTGGATACTTGGGAAGGGATGTCCTGATAGGGCTAGAACTCAATCACAGCACTCTATTCTGAGAAAAAAACTCAGAAAGTACATTCTGTCATGATTGCCAGTAGCCGGATTCGAATCGGTGTCATTCTAAACTAGAGCCTTGCGTGTTACTGCTGAGCCAGTTCTATTGGTGAGACACGAATATTTACTTACTAGTGATAGTGATAATAATGTATCTAGCGTGCTTGCTCTTCACATAGTAATAGTGATAATAATGTATCTAGCGTGCTTGCTCTTCACATAGTAATAGTGATAATAATGTATCTAGCGTGCTTGCTCTTCACATAGTAATAGTGATAATAATGTATCTAGCGTGCTTGCTCTTCACATAGTAATAGTGATAATAATGTATCTAGCGTGCTTGCTCTTCACATAGTAATAGTGATAATAATGTATCTAGCGTGCTTGCTCTTCACATAGTAATAGTGATAATAATGTATCTAGCGTGCTTGCTCTTCACATAGTAATAGTGATAATAATGTATCTAGCGTGCTTGCTCTTCACATAGTAATAGTGATAATAATGTATCTAGCGTGCTTGCTCTTCACATAGTAATAGTGATAATAATGTATCTAGCGTGCTTGCTCTTCACATAGTAATAGTGATAATAATGTATCTAGCGTGCTTGCTCTTCACATAGTAATAGTGATAATAATGTATCTAGCGTGCTTGCTCTTCACATAGTAATAGTGATAATAATGTATCTAGCGTGTTTGCTCTTCACATAATGTTACAATATTACACAGTAAAACATAAATAGATATATACTTACTGAAGAATAATTAACACTTACACAAACAAATATAAAGTGGAGAGGGACATAAGGAAAGAAAGAGAGAGAGGGGGAGAGAGAGAGAGAGAGAAAAGAAAGAGAAAGAAAGAAAGAAAGAAAGAAATAGAGAAACAGAGAAACAGAGAAACAGAGGAACAGAGATAGAGAGAAACAGAGAAAGAGAGAAAGAGAGAAAGACAGAAAGAGAAAGAGAGAAAGAGAGAGAGAGAAAGAGAGAAAGAGAGAAACAGAGAAAGAGAGAAACAGAGAAAGAGAGAAAGAGTGAAAGAGAGAGAGAAAGAGAGGAAAAGAGAGGAAGAGAGGAAGAGAGAAAGAGAGAAAGAGAGAAAGAGAGATGGAGAGAGAGAGAGATAGATAGATAGATAGATAGATAGATAGATAGATAGATAGATAATGGTCTTTATTGAAGGCGGGATTAAGGCCAGTTGGGCCTTCTCTACAGAGAGAGAGAGGGAGGGGGGGGGGGGGGGCAAAGGTCATCGCCCACCCCGCTAATCCCGAGACCCCCTCTCATACGAGGCGTTATTATTATTTCCAGCGGGGCAGATTTGCATACTTGGGTCTTGTTCATTATTACCAGAGGAGATTGGGTTAGTTCAGTCCATTAAAGCTGCGGCCTTGTTAGAGCGAGGGTAGTTCTAGTTACCCGACAGGCCGCGATCTTTGACGGCGGAGCCACCGTCTCGTCTCAACCACCGCCTTCTCTGAACTAGAAGCATTTCAGTTTTAACGTTGGTCGTGGTCAGTGCCTCAAACAAGTAAACGGAACACTAAACAATAGACCTTTTTCTGATTTAATCTAGAACCCTTAGATAGAGCTAATCACGGTTCTCTAGATCTTCAATGACAATAATGCACAACAGTGACCAATGCACCTTAAAATAACGATCAAATAACCTTAGATAGAGCAAATCATGGCTTTCTAGATCAATTCTGAAAATCATCTATTTGCCTAGATCACTTTGACAATAGGAAGGGTTTGGAAGGATGTTTTTTAAAATATTATGGTACATGTATTTTGTTTGTTTTGATGTTTTCTGATGATTGCAATTAA
Organism: Isoperla grammatica; assembly: GCA_945910005.1. Lineage (NCBI taxonomy): Eukaryota > Metazoa > Arthropoda > Insecta > Plecoptera > Perlodidae > Isoperla > Isoperla grammatica. The sequence goes on from OX246750.1 coordinate 5,914,892, forward strand.
ATTTGTAGATATCGAAGGATTTTTAATTTTCTTGATTGCCTTTTGTTAGACGTTCCTTGGCTTTTTCAAGGAAGTGAGTCTTTATCCAATAATTATTTAGTTATCCCTTTCGATGTCTGAGCGCTGCTGTATAGTTTCTTCTTCAGCTGAAACTTTCCATATAAAAAATTTGTAATTATGCTGAGCTTAATATCTACAGATAGAAAACCAGAATGTTCGGATGAAATTTAACAATTCAATATGTCTTTTATTGTCTAAATTGATACACATAATACAATCTTAATCCATTTTAAAGAAAAGATGTGGATTTTATTATATATCTAACCCGTTGATATTGAATGCTAATCGAAAGACACTAAGAGAAACATTAATTCTCCCGAAATGCAAATAATTTGTCTGGAACCCCCTATTCTATCCTATTCCCATCCCTATCCTATTTGTCTATCCTGAGATAAAACAAACTTACAAACAAACACAAAAAGTATTCATCCACGATTCAAAGTATTGCGCCACGAATGTTTTAACTTCATTATAAAGGGTGTGTTTTGAAAACGAACACAGATGTTCCCCTTTAACCGAGGTCGTCGCTACACTAGCGCTAGATGGATGACTGCGGACATTGCTGGAAACGTTTCAAGCCCACCCGCTAGACGGATGCACCCGTGGCGTTATCAACAACAATGGATAAGTTTGGCAACGTCGCAACTACCATCCAACCGTGTCGCTATCTTTAAGAAGTAACCAGCCTCGAGTAGACCCATCAATAACTTAGCAAGTGTTCGAATTGTCAACAAGTGAGGAGATACGAATACAAGAGGTAGCGTTCTTTTTTTTATTATTAACGAAAAGGAATCGTTTTGGTTTATTCTGAAAGATATATTTCTAGGGATGTGCAAAACGTATAGCACATACATGTGCATGAAGGGTATTGGCCACTCAGAATATAGATTTCTAGGGGTGTGCAAAACGTATAGCACATACATGTAAATGAAGGGTATTGGCCACTCAGAATATAGATTTCTAGGGGTGTGCAAAACGTATAGCACATACATGTGCATGAAGGGTATTGGCCACTCAGAATATAGATTTCTAGGGGTGTGCAAAACGTATAGCACATACATGTGCATGAAGGGTATTGGCCACTCAGAATATAGATTTCTAGGGGTGTGCAAAACGTATAGCACATACATGTGCATGAAGGGTATTGGCCACTCAGAATATAGATTTCTAGGGGTGTGCAAAACGTATAGCACATACATGTGCATGAAGGGTATTGGCCACTCAGAATATAGATTTCTAGGGGTGTGCAAAACGTATAGCACATACATGTAAATGAAGGGTATTGGCCACTCAGAATATAGATGCATTCTGGTGACGAGGATTTAAACTATTATAAGGAGGAGGTGGAGTTAAGCTGTCAATTGTTCATGCTATGCTTAGCACCGCTATCTATTGTGCTAGTTTTAGTCCTCAGTAACCAACTATACTTTACCATATATAGGCAAACCGGAAGCCATATTTGATATTAATTGAAATTCGGCAGCCATGACAAAATATACGTGTTGGATTTTCTTCTTATTTCAGTTAGCTACTGCTACTAAAATGTAACTTACCTTGTCTCGTATAATAATCTATCATATATATATATAAATAATCATATTCGTAAACTTTATGGGGCGATATGACCTCATCACATTTCATGGTAAGTATATATTCGTATTCTATTGTTAGAACAAATCGCAACACATTTTGGGCAGCATTATGGCCATTGTTACTTCACGTAAATACTCTTTTCTCTAATGTACCAAGATCTTTAATTGTCAGTGATGATTTAACAATATTGATATTCTACAATATGACGGTTATTTGTTGTTTAACGACGTACTCGAAAAGTATGATCAAATGACGTCAAGGGTGTTTGCAGGAAAGTGTGTAAAAAGTGTGACAAGTAAAAAGGCGGGTAATGGGGATAGGTGAAGGGGAGGAAAATGGAGGGGGGAGAACGTGTTGACTATAGCACTAGTCTGACTTCCCTTCCTCGACCTGTCCGGCTAGGGTGGCCCTACCAGAAGCATACGCTTCCACCGGCATAGCTCTCGGGATCATCAAAGCTCTCAGACCCGCCCACCACGAAAAGGTAACAGTCTTGCTCAGCAACGTAACAGACTTGTAATTATTTCCTCTGTTGTCACCACAAAGCGTAAAGTCTATTTCGAACGACCAATAACAATGGTCAGTGAGTCAGTCACCACTCGACTGTAACTTCCCCAATACATAATCTCTCCGGTAGAACTAGACTAACGCATTTGATGTCACGCAAACGATTACATGTGGACGCACGCACGCACATTGACATAAGCTTGTACAGTCGCGTGGAAGATAATTGGAGCAGTTTCTCTAACGGGAGAGTTCATAAATATGAGACACAACTGCCCAGGGACTGAGCTACCTTATCGTGGTGGGCACGTTTCCTTGCTTTGTTGATCCCGAGAGCTATGCCGGTATAGGGCCACCCTAGCCGGACAGATCGAAGCCAGATGAAAGGAAGTTTACGTAATTCCTGTTCCCTATCCTCTCCTTTACGTCCTACTTGTCCCTTTCCTCCACAAACATCCCATTACGTCACACGATCATCGTTGTCGAATACTGACATCTGATTGGCCAATATCTCACTCATTATGACGTCATAGCAACCACAAGGTTGCTGTGAAACTACTTAACTTAACCATTCACTAAAAATAACACAATTTGTTGAATTGAGAAAAATAAATCTTCTCAAAATAAAGAAAAAAGGGCTGTGCACATATTATGTTTTGTGTCCGGAAATAAAATAAATAAATAAATAAATAAATAAATTCACATTTAGAGTCTACCCACTCAGTCACTAAACTGATTTGCAGTGGGGGACTTAAATTTAAAGTGACTAAACCAACCCTGTAGGGGTAGGCTCCGAACACCATTCACGAGTGAGCTATAACTAATCAAAGATCGATATTTCAAAATTTATTTCTCTCAAGTTGGTAACACAATTACTTGTCAGCATCTACAAGGTGAATTAACGTAACCATCCACTAAAAACAACTTACACAATTTATCGAATTGAGAAAAATAAATCTTCCCGTATAATAAAGAATGCGCCCTTGTATACACACTTCGTGTCGTGTCCGGAAGTTCATTTCTCTCAAGTTGGTAACACACTATTGTGAAGCGTCGCGTGACGCTTAGATGAGCCGTCGGTCTGTACACGTTGCTGATAGGTCACGCATAGCCCTACATTGTGCGCGCAACAAGGACACAAGCACCGGGGTATTCTCATCCCCGTTCAGGGGGAGGGGGAATGGAATTTCACCTGGAAGAAATTGTGTTTACTGGGAGAGTTTGGGAAATGGGTGTGGGTGTGTGTGAGGGAAGAGGTACGAAGAATTAATAGGTTTATCTTGAATGGGAGATCGTAGTTAAATTGTATGAGAGTTTGAGATTTGAGAGATAGAAAATGGTTAGTTTAATTAGAAATATGAAATTTATCCATCCAAAACAAGAACCGTACTTAACTAAAATATTTTAAATTTTGTTAATTAAATTTATAGTTCTTATGAAACTATAGATTGTTGCAATTTGTATATCATATTCATCCGGGGCTATTTTAGTATTAAATACTAACCTTCCCCCCGAATAAAGATATCTAAATATTTTTTTAAGTAGTTAAATACAGTCGTTACTAAGTGCAGTAGTAAAACATAGCGGTGTGTATGAAATGAACTGTTGCCTTGCAACAACGGGCGCCCCTAGGGGAAGGGGACTACTATGAATTCCAGAATTATTATAAGTACTCCAGTTATTTGCATATGTATAATTATAATTACATGCAAACAAAGTCTTACTCTTCATTCGTCAATTCAATTCTCTAAATTCGTCATCTTACTCTCTTTGGAAATTCCATTCCCACTCATAACAAGTCAATTTTCTCTCACTCACTCACACACATAAATGTCTGTATCCCCCCCCCTTCCCCTCTGCAACACTAACACAGTCGTCAAAACCCGACTCGTAACTAAGCTATAACAGGTCAGGTATTACTAAAACGTGCCAGGGGCCAAAAATTAATCTTTCTATGACTACATAGACTCTGTTCGCCCGTTTAACGTGGCCGCGCGCTCGGCATCAAAGTCACCCCCTCCCCCTCCCTCCCCCCACCCCCGTCTTATTTCAACGTAATTGCCAATTAGATAAAGGCCCACCCACCCTTCAACGAAAATAACAAAGAAGAACGGCGGTCGTGAAATATTACTTCAATAATTTTCGTACATCAACGGAATTGGAATGAAACGAACGACCTTTGCGAGGGGAGGGGGGGGGGGCGGTTGTTTGTCTTGAATCCGTTATTTGTGATTATGTAGTTTTAAAACGTTGAGTTAAGTGTTAACGTTGACGGTTGAGTTGTTAACGGGGTGAGTGCTGCACGCATGAAGAGCCATGTAAATAATGTTGATTACGGGAGAACAACTGAGCGAATGTAATGTGATATTTTCCTATGCAGTAGGTCAATTGTGTGTGGTATGAGACCATATATTTAAAACATTTAATCTGTATTTATTTATAAACTATAATGACATCGATTGAGACAGCTCGGCGGTAAGACGCGAGACTCTTATTCGGGAGGTCGTCGGTTCGATTCTGGCCACATACAATTGGAATTTTGTTCAAAGCGAAATCTTTGTATTATATCTCTCCGTGAACTCCAGATCAAACTTTACTAAATGTATCTAGTAATAATAGTTATATACTTAATAAACATATTGTGAAATCATATCTGTACGAATGTTGAATCAATACAAAACTTACGTACCATCACAAAAATAACAATTCGCTGCCACATCATCCTGTAAATATATAAAAACACATATTGAATGAGAAAACGCATTTTAATGCGTTGGTGAAAAAAGTAAAGAAAATCGAACAGAGGTGATCGGGCCATCGCTTAGTTATAACCCAGATAAAATCACTTTCAAATACATGACATTGATGTAAATATCCTTGCAGTAGGATTTTGATTTCGTCTTGGCATTTTCATTTAATTTAACAATTTCGTAATAATAAAAAAACGTACGTCATCACTCTTTACATAGTGTATTGTAAACATTGGGCAATAAATAAACCTATCATATCCCGCTCATATTCTTGGAACCAATTCTGGGTGAGTTGTAGTACGTAGAACCGTTATATTATTAAGTGAGCCACCCTTCAAGCGGAGTAGACTTGTTGTGAGCATAGTGACCCCACCGCCATAGATACACACAGCTGAGTACTTGACTTTTGACCGCTAGCCTTTCACACGCGCAATTATTCATTGAATGTATTTACTGCAAAGTATAACGTATCTGCTATCTTACTATTTGCTATCCCGTTCGCGGTGGCTCATGCAGTGCATAGGTTTGAATCCCGCTCAAGACATGGGTTTTTGTAATTTGCCTGTATCTTCATTATATGAAAACAAATAAATAAATTCCCATTTAGAGTCTACCTACTCAGTAACAAGACTGGTTTTCAGTGGAGAACTTTAATTTAAAGCTACTAAACCAACCCTGTGGGCTCCGAACACCATCGACGAGTGAGCGATAACTAATCAAAGATCGATATGTCAAATATGAAACATATGAATTAGTGGTTGGACAGTGCGAACACCTGCGGACAAATGCCAGAATCAACAAGGCCGATTCAGATTACCTTTGAATTTATTGAGTGCTTCGTTTCTAGGACGGCTCCAAAGTCACCGTTTACTTATTCCTAAGACAAAAAAGTGATGGAATGGAATCCATGTATCACTTATTATTACGTAGAATAACATGGTTGCTATAAATCTATCTATAATGATATGTAAAGCAAAAAATGAATGATCCTACCTTGTATTATTGCACCGAATATGCACAGATGCTATCATAGTGTAAGAATCTATACAATGCCGATACTCAAGCTCTTGTTTTGCTGCAAACACAATATGTGTTCGCAGGTGCTACACTTACAGGCTGCGGGTAGAAGTTGAGTCGATAAAGAAGCACTACTACAACTTCAGGTAAATATTTGGATAGCTGGGAAGGAACATCAGATTGCTTTAAGTAGAATAATTAATCCAAACATCCAACAAGAGATGATTTTCAGAATTGATCTAGAAAGCCGTGATACGCTCTATCTAAGGGTCCTTGATAGTTATGTTGAGGAGAATTTTTCATTGTTGTGCATTGTTGTCATTGAAGATCTAGAGGGCCGTAATTAGCTCTATTTAAGGGTCCTAGATGCAAAACCTCGGGGAAACGTTTTAGTGAAACGGGGGCCGGAATCTAACCAGTGACCTCCGTAATAAGAGTCACACGTGTTACTCCACGTGTTACGCCACGTGTATCAAACGTTTGACGACGCAAACTTCGAAACGCTTAATAATATCGCTCCGTATAGAGTGGAACTTCAAAGGGATCTGAAGCCATAGTTTAAAACTGATTTTTCGATAGAGCTTTATTTTAAATTGGTTTTAATCAAAATTCCCCGACACCGGAACGAGGTTTAAACGGGCCTTTGTTCGCAATGAACGGCAGCGTTACGTTTTGTCGATATTTAGCGTTTATGAGCCGCGTACGATGCTAATGGTGCGTGGAAGTAGCATTGACATTCAGCTTCCTGATCGCTATTACCACTACAGGGGTGTACACTGTTGTGGCCATAGGATCAATTTATAATCATTTTATTCCCGTAACAAGTAACTACATCGCACCACAATATACAAAAATTAATATTGATGAAGATACGAAAAATGTTTTATATAGAAATAAACTGAAAACTAACATGAGAAGCCTGCGTAAGGAAAACAATCATTTTGACCGTTCTGTCAAATCCCACAAGAAAGGTATTTTTACATAACAGGCAGTTCGTGGAATAAATAATAACTAACAACAAAAATAATACTATATATATATATATATATGTTGGAGAGGGTTTTTGGGTATTAGTCCACGTTTTGTGAGGAGGTTGTTTTTTCACATACCTTCTTTCACAACGTTTCGCTGACAAATGGATTGCAACACTCTCGGTACAGTCGAGCCCAGGCGTTCGCGACGACAACACACGCGACCCGGACCTGTCACCTGATGATGCCGCAACATTTGTCGGCGAAACGTTGTGAAAGAAGGTATGTGAAAAAACAACCTCCTCACAAAACGTGGACTAATACCCAAAAACCCTCTCCAACATCTCAGTTTGTCTACGAAAATTTACGTCTCAACATATATATATATATACTTACAACAAAGATACAAATTAATTTAGTATAGGAAAATGATAGATCATTATAACTTGTAACTAGATTTAGTACAAGAAATATTTATTTCAACGTATTGTGTATTCAAGTGTTGATATATCTAAATCTGAGCTAGGAGTAAAATTGGACCCAGGGTGACCCTCCCAATCGTAACAGGCAAAGAAATGAGGTTCTCCAATTTCTACAAACCCCTTTAAATCTATTTCTTACATAATATTACTTTCGTCCAATTACCTCCGACGTATTTGTCAAGTACGTAGTTAAACAACACATTAAATACTGTGTAATAAGTTATAAAACCGATTTACAAAGAATGTAACTATACTCATGCTGACGATAAAATAGAGCACAATAGTTTGATTTGTGTTTTCACGCGGATTAAATGATATTGCACGATCTGCATCCGTACGTATTCGAAAGAATGTTTTGAAATGATCTCCTGGATTGCTTAATATTTTCGAAGTCTACTCAAATATTTAAAATAAACTTTTTTGGACGAATAAACGACAATTCTTGGATTTATCTGGTACATTTTCTGAGTTTAATTACAACTTATTGGTTCTCAAATCAAATAAAAAATAAAAATTAGTTAATTTCGAAGATGATTGTGTTCTTAATTTATCTACACATATGTGAGTCGTATTTAATTGCATTGCTGTAATAATATCTAGTTAGATTTGAAGTTTATCGAAATAGTGAATCTTGATCCGAATTGAAGTATTTCACAAACTTTGCCTCAACGGCTTCACGATATTTTGAGCCCAGCTTAACCCGACACATTTCCTCTCTCTTTTCATCCCAACGCTGCGGCAACACGCTTCAATATCTTTCCTCCTTTTCAACTTCTTTGAAACTATAATTTACGAAAATCTGCAAAACGATCCGAAACGCATCCTCGCCACACGGTGGGGTATTGATTATGCAAAGCTATGCAAAGATGATGCTGGCATATGTGTGGAATCATCTTATGAATATTCTTTCAAAGTCTTTTCACGAGACGAAAGATTAATACTCACTCTTGCTTTGTAAGTTCTTTTTTTTTTATCTGAGGTTGTAGTACATGAGCAACTATGTGTAAGCCACGTGATTTTCGGGAATCATCGGAGGCTTACAAAATATATCTTGCTCACGGATTAAAATTTCTTTTACCTTCGGTTCTCTCTATCAGCTTTGTGTGTTCATTTCATACAATATTGTTGCTTTAGCAATGGACGAAGATGTATCTTTTGTTCCAATGTTAACAGACATAACTTAATTGTGCCTATATACAAAAAGACAAGATTAATTCAAAATCATTTGTTGTATCTTCTTATTCTTCTAGAAAGCAGAGCAATGGTTAATGGTTTAGAAGTCAGACATAACAACGCACCATTATTACGATGTGTGCTCATTTGATTTAAAATTAAAAAAAAAACGCGCACAAGTCAATAAATAAGAGAAAGTTCACTGAAAAGATTAAAGCTATAGGGACTATTAACTTGACGTCACAAAAATCAGAATGGATGGTAAATATGTGTTTATTTATAACAATATGACACGAAATATGTGAGATTTATCGCCTATATATTCCCTCGAAAGAGTTGACGGAAATGATTATTTGTACCCGAAACACATGATCGAGACAATTGGGAGTTTCGTAAGATTGCTTTTAAGTTCAAATGACAAACTGATTTTTTACCACGGTAGAACTTCATCAACCACCATCTAAAACATTTCAACAATCTGAAAAGTAAACACACCTTCTGTGTTTGCATACAATATGGCCACGAGGCTAATTATGAGAATACACCCTATCCCTTTCTATAGCGTGTGTTATATTTCGTGTTCAAACAAACAAACACACACAAAAACAAAACAAAAAGAGAGCCATAAATAAAAATTGTGCTGCATTGGACATCTGTTTACCTGTTCGAAAAACTACGAGAACTGCGGGGCTCAAGTCCAAATAATATTTCTATCCTTTACAACACAATGTTTTGAAATATTATTTTAATTTACATTATATACAAAAACTGGTAATTAACATAAATGTTAAAATTTACCCCCCCCCCCCCCCAACCATTCGTTTCCAAAACACCACGGGGTACATATTGTTTTTGATGCTATTACATATTGTCAAATGTTATCTATAATAGATTGTCGAACCTGGAGTATCTCGTTAGAGTGGCTTGTTTGACAACTACTCCACTGTGCAGTGAGGAGCCCCGCATTGTTGGTTTCACCCCCCGCAGACATGTCGGCATGTTTGGACACACACGGGGTAGAGTAGACAAACAAACGCGTAGCGCGGTTTCATAAACATGGAGATTCAAAACTTGTCAACATTCCAAATTACATCGAAGTCGGCGTAAACAGATATCCGAAATTGGTTTTATTCATGAACGGGGCCCCCCCCCCTCTCCCTCATCTACCCCCCCCCCCCCCTCCCCCGATGTGCGCGCGCGATTAGGCGACATAGGAATGTGGCTGGGGGGGGGGGGGGGGGGGGGGAAGGTTTACGCGCGTTACACCGAGGGGCCATTTTCACATTTTAATTAATGACTGCGTCACTAGTGGGGAAATATCGTAAGCAACGGAATTTTTCAATTCGACGTTCCCGTATCCTACGCGGGTAAATAATTGGTTGTTAAATTTCGTCGATAGACGGGATGAAAAATTAGACGATTTTTTTTTTTGTGTTTTATATTCGAGCGAATTTTTTTTTGCGACTGAAATGTTGAGTTTTTTTTTTACCGGGATCACTTTTGAAATTGGAATCATACGATGGCCGATGAAAAATTCAATTAGAAGCGTTCAGTATCAGCCATCACTGTTTTTTTTTTCGTTTTTGAATAATTGGTAATGTGGATGGGTTTTCTGATAGATGAGCTGTCGATTAGCTGTTTTTCCGGTAGCCACTTGTGTCAGAAAAATGTGTTTCTTGTGTAATTAATCTTTATTGTGTGTTTGACTTGAGCCACCCCTTGTAGAAATATTGGGATCGATTTTATTTCGAGGTTTGAGTGTATTCGAGAATCACGTTTGTCTTCTCCTGCAAAAACGAAACAAAACAATACTTCAAAATACGCGGAAAACAACTTTGGTGAAATTGTCCTAATGTAATTAGACTCGATCAGCACTCAGGATTTATTTTGGGGCGATCTAAGTTAACGTAAGGGGAGAAAGTTCTTATTTTAATAATTCAATAAAAATCCAAAAAGTGATCATCTTATAATACAATTTCAATATTGTTAAGTCATTAGGACTAAACTCGTGACGTCACAACGGACATAATAGATGACGTATATATATGATGGCGACCTTGGACTAATATTAAGAAGGTCTGGCCAAGCGCCCTAGCAGCTCATGGCTGCCCTAGGTCCGTAAATCCCCTGGCGAGGGCTCTTCGAACTTTGAGGTTTACCGAACTTCCACCAGGGATTGATGGACTTTATAGCTGTCGTAATACAAAGACATTGGACTAGTAGTACTATATTATATTTTCTCCGTAATAGCAAAAGCGTTGACAGTTTCATAGATACACGATAGATAGCGCCAAAAGTCAGCGGGCCACAATGTGAAGTGTGGCGCATTCTTTTGGCGGAACTGCTAAAGTTTCGCCGTTTTGAAATACTTGTCTAATATTCACCCTTAGTCGCAATCATATATACGGAACACACATTGTGAGCTCGAATATGGCTCTTATGACGTCAGATGAATACTTCCTACCCAGAGACGAATAATAAACATCTTCTAGATTAATATCCCTCTAAGAATCTCTACAATAGGCGACGCATGGGTCGCAGTTGGTTGCTTAGCAACAACACCTGAATAACACGAAACAAGTGTTTTTCGAGAACATTCGAAGCTCGCGGACGTTCTAACGAAAGATTAAGGTAGATTTCGTTTCAAACTTAACAATAATAAACTTGAATTCTTGATGTAATATCTGATATAGAAAGTTTTTCGGAACCTTAGGCGAGCCTGCCTAATACGCTATTAAAATGTGAAAATACGTGGCGTGTTATTTCTGCAAAACTTTGAATGGGTCGGTGCGGGGGCGGGGTGGGTGTGAGGGGGAGGGGAGGAGGGGGGGGGCGTGAGGGAGGGAATCAACACGTGAAGTCATCAAAAGTTATTGAAACGCTCGGAATAATTAATGCACGCAACTTACTTTGTGAGCATCAGATTAATTTCAAACTCTGGTTCTATAATAAAGCGGATTCGAATGTGAGAACAGTGGCGGAGGTAGATTAATGTGCGAATAGTGGCGAACGAAGATTGCTGTGGGAATAGTGGCAGATATAGATTCCTGTGCGAATAGTGACTATGCGCACATGATTTCGTGTTGGCGGGAGACGAATAAAAAATCGATAGATTATTAAATAGTTAAGAAGAAAAACTATTGCCAATGTTAAAACGCACAATAATATCGTGTTACTGCATTTAATCCGAATGTAATGAAATATTCATACATTTGTTTCTGTTTTAAGTATACTAACAGAAAACCTTAAACTCTCACACTCTGCTGCCGAGGACTCTTAATCCTGGTATTCACCTTGCGACTGAGAAAACATCGGACCTTACTCACCTCAAGAATGACGGTAGTCGGAATCAAACCGGCGACTTCCCGAACTACACTTAATTTGGTTTTTGACGCGAGCCACCGCAATCGCTCTCCTGAATTTTATCTTCAATTCGAGATGGAATTTTTTTCCCCACGCACTCAATCAAGTTATAGTATTGGCTAATTAAGTATCCTCGTACCCAAACTCCTAACCTGGGTCTATTCTACCCTTGGTACATACAAGGAATCTTTAATTCTCCCTCTCCTTCCCTCCAACCTCCCTCCCCCCTTCCAAGTCGCCACCATTCTGAAGCCGTATAGCCTTAAACGACTGAATTTTACTTACAAAGCAACTGTGGTTCGCCATAGACCACGAATTACCAAAGCTCTTTTAGACAAAGGAGCGAAGACCGACCAGCATTTCAGAAGGCGATGGAAGATATTCCCGTGGGAGTTGTTTGCGTAATAGAGAGAACGCCCAATAATAAGGAAGACTCACAAGCTAATAATATCGGCCCAAGAGGGGGGATATCTTCTTGATTATTAGTTAGAGGTTTCGTTATAATGATGTGTCCTAAGTCATCTTAGTGCATCAAGTATCTGCAACAAAGAAGCGCTTATTATTTAATATGAACTTTCAAAATCTATCTAGAAGGCTGTGATAACTTCTACCTAAGGTGCCTTAATAGATCAATGACAACAATGCTCAAAAATAACAACTAGTTTTCACTGTTTTGCATTGTTGTCATTGACGATCTAGAGGGCCGTAATTACTTCTTGATAGATAAATGACAACAATGCTCAACAATAACAACTAGTTTTTAAATGTTATGTTAAGGTGTATTTTTTACTGTTGTACATTATTGTCATTGAAGATCTAGAGGGTCCTGATTAATTCTAGAAAGGAATATTAAAAATATTCATATCTGCAGCCGAAACAGTCTGTTGCCAATCGTCAATGAATAATAACACAACATTTATTAAAACGAAAACTGAAACAAATAAGACAGAATATATATATATATTATTCTGTAGGTTTTTGCGGACTGAAGAAGATGAAATAATAGGTTCTCGGGTTGCTGTCCACGTTGCTTGCTCTCTTGAGACTGGTTGCTGGCCCAGAAATGGGCCATTGTCATTGTCTCGACGTTTCGGCAAAATCGCATTTGCCATCTTCAGGATGATTCGTTGGCTGAGAACCGAATATATATATATATATATAATCACATCATTAGTAATAATATACAAAGGATAGACGGAGCACAGTACACGATTGTGTCCAGTAGCAAAACTAAGAATTACAGACACCCGCGATTCGGGAACATTATAAATTTTAAAGCAGTTTCTAATTGGAATTTCTTGGATTTATGGAGTGTATAACTTGAAAAAATATACGTGGAGTAAAGTTTGTGTATTTGTTTCACGAAACCATTTAGTAGGAAATACTTTGAAATACTCGAGAATTCTAAATAATATAATTTTTATCTCAAGTGGAGGCGAAAAATAGTATACGTCGACAAAGATTAGATTGTATTCACCAGAAATCCCATTGTAGCGAATAATGTGGAACAGTAGAATACTTCCGGATAAGATGAAGGTATAACAACTGGATCAGACTTATAATAGGATTAATGTAACTGGATGAAATCTGTTTCATGTATCGTAAGTACCAATATTACTGGATACCTAATTGGTTTAGAATTGGTTTACTCTTTTTGATTTATTATTTATTGTTTAACGACGTCCTCGACAACAGTGATCATTTATCGTCGGGGGGTGTTTGTAGAAAAGGGATAAGTTGACATATCGGAGAGGGTTGATGACGTAGATTGCCTTTCGTCTGGCTTCTCCACTTCGACATGTCCGCTTAGGGTGGCCCTACCAGAAGCATACGCTTCCACCGGCATACTAAGCTCGCAGACTAGCCCACTACGATAAGGTCGCACTACCTGGACCGGTTAATGAATAATTTGATGAAAGTAGAACTATTTCATTTGTAATTAGTAGTGATATTAGCGGATACCTAATTGGTTACCCGTCTGCTGTGCTTCAGATGGTATGCGTGGCTCATATTAATTTGTCCTAGTACAGCTATTTCTCTCTCAGCTTTGGGCCAACCAAATGAAGCATTCCTGCCTAATGGAATTTTGATGAAATATTTTAAACATCCTTGAGATGTTTTATGGTTTAGTGAAAATTGTTTTTTTGTTTACGTTCTTTGATTTGAACGGTTCGTTCTGACCTGGGAAAAGTTCAAGTGAATTTTGTGTGTGTTTGATGTGAGCTTTTTTTTCGTAGACTCGTTTGATGTTGGTTTCATTAAAAGCTGTTAAGTTTGTAGTCCTGATTAAAGTGTTAATTATGGAAAGTCATTCTACGTTTTCAAAGACATAACTGAAGCATTTAAAACACAATAAAGCTAAGTAGAAAGTAATGACAATATATTATCTTTACTGTTCAAGTGTATTACTGATTTACAAAAGGAACAAGATTAATAAAACTAGAATACAATTTAAAATGAAGAAGAATGTATACGCTGAACAAGAATAAAACCAAACCACCACCAAAAAAAACCACACAACAGTAGAAAGAATACATTGAGGTTCAAAACAGGCTGTATATACGTTAAGGTGGCAACGAAGTGCAATAGAGTAATGATGTATAGCTGTTTTAAAGTTAAATATTTAAATTTTGATCCCTTTTGTTGAAAAACGATTTTTTTTTTTACTTTTTTAGAATCAGTAGGTTTTTTGAATTTGACTGGCTACTACAAAGGTAAATTTCAAAAGCTAAATGGTATCTACCTGACAACTATTGGTGTTGAAGAATGACCTCCTATGGTTAAAAATTCAACGGCACTAACTATGATACAGCTTAGAAAGTTATAATGAAAAGTTTAGAGATTTTTAATTCTAACCTTAAACTTTGATTCCTTTAAAATTTCCGCATTCAATTTAAAGAAAAAGTTCCTCCATTAGAGTATAAATCTTTACATACATAGTTTATCACAGTTTTTCACGCTTAAGAATTTTTTAGTAGAGTGTAAATTGCCTAGATTAATTCTCGCTTATTACTTTCTCTGATACTACTCAAAGCTAAACAGCTGTTACATCGTTCATATAACTTATCTTCTTTATTCATCCCCCCTCACGGTTACTCTGACGATGTAAGCAAAGAAAGTAAACAAACATCAGAAGCTTAGATAAAAAATTGCTACCTTAGTAATTCCACAAAGTGAAACCTCTTTAGCGTAGAAAGTCTCGGTATCTCTTATCTAATTGAAAACATAAAAGAAAAGTTATTTAAATAGAACTTTCTATTTTCTCGACCTAACGAAGTTTTCCGGTATGCGAGAGATCGCTTTAAGAAAATTGGAAAACAAAGACGGATGTGAGTCGTTTTTAGTACAGTAGATTTTCTGGAAGTTTAAGGGATGGTCATTGAGGTAGGAATAAAGGACTTCTTTTAGGTCGGACGGTAAAAAGAAATGGTTTCTTTTTTTATGAATTATACTCATTTAGGAGAAAGGATCAAGATCCAATTAAATTATTGCAATAATAAAAAAAAATGTTTCAGTATAAGGGGATTGTACACACTATTCAGGTGCCTACATGTTCAAAATAAAGGTTTGTATTCATAATTGTACAAAATAAACACATTAGACCTACATACAAAACAAACAAAGCAATATTTTCAATGTCTTTTTATTTTGTATTTGTTTTTTACATTCTTTCTTTATTAAATTTTGTGAGATGTTGATAAATTTTTATTACTCTACATTGTAAGATTACTCGTATAGAGTTTTATTTATTTATTAAACGATTCCCTTTAACATTTACACAAATTAAAGTAGTATCCCCATTAAACGTAGCTTTTTAATCGGCTTTGTATTATTTCGAAATCTAAATTAGTACACCGCCCCCGTTCTCATCAATTAAAAACAGAATGTATGTCGTTAGGGGATGATAATAGCGATTAAACTAATATGATTGTAAAACAAAATAAACAAAATAATTTCCCTCAAAGAGGTAAAAAGGGATATCATACTGTGATTTCATATATTCCATTGGGTGTTTGTTTTTGTTAATTAACCCGATTGCTCCAGTTGTTAACGCATTAATTAAAATGTTCGGAAATTATTTTGAAATGTTAGGTAGAAACTAGAACACTACTCTGTATCGATAACTAATTACTAATTACTAATTATTGTTAGCACGAGTGTCAGGGTAATTAATGTTTAAACGAAATAGTGCTAAAGAAAAGTAACATTATATTGCTATGTACAGAATCAGAAGGTAATGTATATTTTGGCAATGTAGCACAGAGAATACCACAGTTTATAGTTATAGTTGTTTTACAACTTTTAAAATAATGTGAAATATTAGAAAAATAACTGCTTATCATTTCAAGACAAGAAATAAATACAGTAAAAGATACAGTTTGCAATCTCTAAGCTGTGACTTCAGATGTAATGTTATTGTATTATAAGATTTACCTTCCTAGGATTGCATTAAAATATATAATTACATTTATTAATGGTTACTTTATCTCATTAATTATATTTATTTGTATTATATCTATCCTATACAGATACAAAACTGATTTGCTAAAGAGAACAAGAAACAAATATAACCAACTTACTATGGCAGAATAGCAAACAAGTCAACACAAAACACACTGCTTGATATAATAGAACATTAACAAGGAACATTTAATCGCGGGGGGAGGAGGGGGATTTTGTTATTATATAAATTTTAAATTAAATAATATAAAACAGAGAAAATATTAAATTGATATATAACAAAATACGTGAACAGGTAAGTAAGTAGATGTGCAGAAATAATGTCTATTTTCGCCTTGCAACATTTCTGAAGTAACAAAACGACGTTTAAATCACAGCAGCTCGCTTCCTCATGTACGGAATAGAGAAATGGGTTTTAAATGGGTCATCGGAGCGAACGTAATCGTCCACCATGCGGTATGGTAGCAATCAAACACGTGACATACTTCAGAAACATGCCCAGACTTGGTTTCAAAGAGGATATTTAAATATATACCTAGTTAATGGAAATATCTCAGGGCAGAGATTTAAATCTAGGAATTTAGGTCACTAAGACTAGGGAGAGATGAGAAATCAGGAGAAAGAGGTGAATGAAGATTGGTAGAAACGAGTGGAAAAGAAGATCGTGGAATTTTGATGAATCTTTGGACGGGAGAAGAATTTAATAAAAATACAAATATTTTTTTTTTATACTCGGCACCTCCACCAAGTTCCACTATTTTATTTTTTGTACTTGTATTTAAGTATTTCCTTGTATGTAAAAAAACCAATTATGATTAAAATTCATAATACAACCTTCTTACAAAGTTAACCTTGCCCGGGAATCGAACCCTAGTCCTTGGGATTTACATAAAAACCCGGCACCCCCACCAAAAACCATATTTATTTTTTGTAATTGTATTTATGTATTTGCTAGTTAGTAAACATACACAACATGATGGCTCACCACAACGTTTTATACAATCATCCAACGCAGCTTAATTAAAGTGGCATGAACTAACGAAAAAATGAATTATTCGCCTAAATAAATTAATGTTTATTTATCGAATTATTAAAAAAAAAAAAACAATTGTGTACGTCAGCTTTATTGAAATAAGCCCAATTACCAATTTGTATTCTATAAAAAATGTATAATTCGTTTTTTCATCGTTATTTAAGTTAATTTATAATGAGGATTTGCAAACAAAGTCAATATTAATGAACCAATTGAATCTAATAAAACGGGAATTAATAATTTCGTTCTGGAATCGAGGTAGTGAATAAACAAAAACAAAAAAACGATGTGTAAACGTAATCTAAAAGCCAAAGTACCAAAGTTGATTACGCTGGTGAACACAAAACAGATGTTAGGGCAATATTTATTTGTAATATTACAAACCTGAAATATTTGCCACCTTGCGACTGAAAAAGACCTCGGTAAAAACCTTCAGGCAGGATTACCGGTGACCGGAATCGAACAGGCAACCTCCCAGATTAGAGTCTAGCATGCTATTTCTAAGCCCCTTCATAGACAGTAAACATAATAATTTATTATTTTGTATGAATTCACTTCAGATAACATAGACTCAAGAAAAATTATTATTATCTTTATTCGTGTTAGTGCTTTAAAGTATTTTTTCTCATGAAGATGTCTAATGATATTTGAAATCTGTATTTAAATAGCTTCTGAATCACTGCTATGACCACGTACTTATTATTTACATTAATCTGTTTACTGCCCACACACAATCATCGTTTTCATTATGCTGGATCCTCACTTTCATAGATAAAATATTTTCTTACTAAATACCTAATTCATTTCTAATCTAACTATAAATCTTGTAATTTTATTTCGTTATTGAGTTTTTGTGAATTGTCAGTACTAAACATGATTTATATTTATTTTTGTATGGATTTTGCCATAATAAACTCAACTTATTAATATTAATATTAACGTGGGTTTAGTCCAGTAGCCTCGATCATACAGAATGTTATATCAGGTGTTGAACAGAATCAGAACACTTGTCGTGTAAGCTGCGGTATTCAAGCCACGTGAACTGACTGAAACTAGATAAGCCCGACTATGGGGGTGAGAAGAGTCGCTGACAATGGGATCCTGACAACGCTGGACATTGTTCTGTTGTGATATCAGATTAGGCTTCTGTTCTACGCCGGCCGGTCAGGTCCATCTGTGTAAACCTGCGAGTCTGAGATGGATAATTTCATCTTCAATGCACTCAGTACACTTCAACAGCACTGTGGATTATGAGTAGAGATACCTGAAAATGGCGGTTGGGGAGAAGATGCTACATAAGTGCTATTTTTCAACTGAATTTAAGGTTTTCTGCTTCTATTTTGTTTTATTTAACACAGTACTTTCACTTTATGATAAATGTAATTTAGTTGGTTTTAATTCTAATAGTATAATATAGTTAAAATGAAAACTTCATCCTCAAAAAAATAGATGCTACAAAATGCTATAAAATGACAAAATTGAATACGCTGTTTACACATATGGGTAAGATATTTCAGTCCTTTTTTTAACAGGTAAAGCAACCTAAATCATTCACAATAAATAAATTAAAATCGTAAAAAAAACCAACATTTTCAAGTACTGAACTCATCGTTTAGTTGACAAAAAACAAATCGCCTGTATGAATCATGTTTTCAATATATTTAAGCGTTCTCAAGTTTTTATAAGATACAGTTAATTTTACGTTGGTAATATTGCGAGACCGATTGCCGTTAAAACACTCTAAAATACTTCTTCTTCTTCTTCTTCTTGCCTCGTTCGACTACCGCGTCGTGTTGAAAATACTCCAAGTCGGCAACCGCGGCGTCGGGAGAGAAGCGAAACACACTTATCTTCCTATAACCCTATTTGCTGATATATTTACAGAACAAGCAACAAGTCAAGGGCCCCCCTGAAATAAAGCGGCCGCTAAAGTTTGCGGTGAACCAACTTCCTTCCATTGTTACAACGTTCTGTCTCTCTTCGTCTCGCCCGAGGTCGCATCTCGGCTCTCGCTCGCACTAATAGAGTAGTCTTATACTTTTGTCCTGCGCTACGATCGGCCATAATGGGGTGGAGATTTACTAAGTCGAACTTTGAGCTGTTTCCTAATCAGGTTAGTGAATTTAAGAAGCGCTTCTTTGTCTGTTTTTGTATTTTTCTCTTCCTCCATTTCATTTATATTGAAATACAGTTGAAATCTTATTTTGTACGAATGAAATGGCTAGAAGTCTTTGTTTTTTTTGAAATAATTTTTAATAGATCAGTATTGCATTCCATACTTGATCCAAAAGTTGCATGATATACAAATTTCAACACGACTTAGTCATAAGTTAATGAATACATTGTTCTCTCTCTCTCTCTCTCTCTCTCTCTCCTTCTGTCTCTTCTGTTCTCTCATTATCATAATCAGTCTCTTCTTTCTCTGTTGTACCTTAACGTTATCCTTTGCTTGGTTGTAGAGTTTCTAGAGCATTCCTTACTGCCACAAATATTAAGTGAAACGGAGATCTTCTTTTATTTCTAACTTATGGTAACTTAATTAAATATTAAAATTAGTGTGGAAGATAATTGCAGCTAAATATATTCCAGAAATAAGACCATTAAACTTGTGTTGGAATTTCAAACAAGACTATGGTTAGTTAGATTAAACGAGAGGGTGGTTGAACATTTAAATGTTTGAGAGAAGAAAGTTTATGAATTAATGTATTTGAATTAAAAGGTTAAAATAAAAACAATTGAGGAGTAAGAATAATGTATTGTAATCCAATTGTTAAATCTGCATAAAGATTAAAGTTAGGATTTCGTTTGTTCCTATATTCGTATGGAAAACATTCTCAGCAATGCAACTGAGTCTAAACTATGGATGCAATTTTGATGTTTTATTTGGAAATAATGTGAATTTACTTCCGTGTAAAAGATAAATTAAATTACAAGCTTTAATTAACGGTAATATATTGTGTTTTATGTTGTTTTTTTAAGAAAAGTACAAAAAAGTGCAACATCTAAATTAGCCAGCGCGGCTGCTTTGGGACATGAGCTCAAGAACAAAACACGTACTTGCAACGCGACTGTAATGGTTCTATCGTGTACTGGTTCCATTTAGTCATGTTAGCCAACAGTTTAGATTTATTTCCCCGTGTAGCCAACAGTGCAAACATGGAAAACTTTTCGGGAAGAACCATGGTCGTTTTTCAAAACCCAGTTCGAAAGAAACAAATTGAATTATCGTCCAAATCTATACGCGTTTTCTGTTTTAATTCATGTAGTACACCTTAAAATTAACGCGTTACCATTTTACTTAAATGTAAGAGTTTTTAGGTAATGTTAATTTATGTTTATGGCTAGAAGAAATTAAATTAATCCACCTATGTTATATAGCCATGTATATGAGCTTTTCAAAATAGTTATACATTTGTATTGTATAAGTGTAATTTGTTTCTATTTTCGTTTTGATATAAATTGTTTGTTATTCTGTGTCTTACGGCAACAGCTATGACTGCAGAAACCAATAAAGGTTGTTATTATTATTATATAATGCACTTTACTTTCTATATCTAAGCAACAGTGATTCGTGTGATATATTATTTTAGAGTAACTTACATGCGTTTACAAACTAGGATAAGTACCTGCAATGTATTCAATTACTTCAAACAATATTTTTTAAACATTTGTTATTTTTTTTTTTATTCGTGGGATTGTATTTATTAATATTACAAGACAAAAACAATGCGTCGAACCCCTTTACTGTTTTCATACGGATAACTCAATCTAGAGTTTCGAGTAACAATCATGTGTTTCGCACACCTTAAAACCTCCACCGCTTTAAGAAGAAGGAGATGAAGAAGACGAAGAGACCATTGACCGGCATTAGATCGAAGAGTCCCAAAGCCGAGCGGGCGACCGCTAGGAATCAATTCTATTGCATTAGCACCGGTTGCGAGGGAGTGAGACGTCGAGATTGAAGAGCAACAATCAATCTCCCCCCCCCCCATACCTCCCCTCCCCCCCCCCCCCCCCTCCCACAAGACTGACGAACAGTGATTCGAAACCTCTCGGAGACGATCTAACGAGGTGGTTTCCTTCTGTGTGTGACGCACACAACCACACGCACACGAACACTTACGGAGATTCCCGAACAGTGATTTCTTTTGTATTAATCATGAAATATATTATATCATTGAATGTTCTCTTTTTCTAACCTTTTTTACTAGTATTTTGACACTAAGAAAAATCACATTGTGTTTTGTATGCGAATAATTCCACTCGTTTGCAATTAGGCAGTGGTTTATTTCAAGGAAAAAAATGCCCGCTTTTAATTAAATTTGTTTTTCATTGGATGACATAATGTATGTTATATATTCTAGAGAATTTAAGGGATGGAGTAACAAACAGGCTCCGCTGGGAAAATTAACTTTGTCGTTTATGATTTTATTATAATCGACAGCACTAGACACAAATATTGCAGATTAACTTAACTCCATCAGATCTGATCATATTCATGTTGAAGGTAACGCCTTAAGTTTTTTGTTTTCCAGTATAATTGTTCTCTTTTTAAGGTAAGATGGGAAGTTTATGAAAAGCATCACATTACGTTTGTTTTGCATTTTTTTTGCACAAAACACTGTTATACAATTATCTTACATTTTCAAATAATAACGAAGTGTTTTTCTAACAGGGATAAACAGATTGTCAGTAATCGTACGAGTTTTCACTCTCACACGCAAGATTATCTTATTATTCTTACCATACAAACCTGTCTTGAAATATTTTATATTTTATTTTACTTTTTTTAGCCTATAATCGTGAAGAAAATTTTGTAACAGAATGGTATTGCATAAAATTTGATGTCTACATTGTGAAAAGATAAGAAAAATTCAGAATTCTGAATAAAACAACCTGAAAACGTATCCAAGTTACCCCATTTTAGATATTCCTTTATTATTGCGAGACGATCATGCAACGGTCTCTATGGAATGTGATATTAGTTGAGCTCTACTAAAAGATGTCTACCAGAGATAAAAGCTTCAGCCTTTCAAAGTGCGCTTTTAAGTTATTTCGCGTTAACCGTGATTGATAGCGGCTTAACATGGAAATGTCAGGAGAAATTACTACCCGCATGTTGGCGCGTTTTATACCCAGAGTCGATAGGGCTGGGCTTTATCGTTGGGGTTATTAGCGGTGTTAATCGATGTGCTTTGGTTCTCCGATACAAGGGTTTATGTGTGGTGTTGTGTTTTATGATAGTTTGCGACCCTCTTCGCGACCTGAACGAGTCAGCGGTACAGTATAGTGGTGGGTTCTTTCTCGTAGTGACCGGTGCACGCAAATACGTAACTTTTGTAAATAAATTAAATTAAATTCACATTTAGTCTACCAACTCAGTAACTATAGACTGATTTTCAGTGGGATATTTTAATTTAAAGCGACTGAACAAACCGTGTAGACTCCAAACACCATCGACGAGTGAGCGATAACCAATCAAAGATCGATATTTCAAATAAGAAACACATGAATCAGTGATTGGACAGTACATAAATCTGCGGACAAAGGCCGATTCAGAACAACTTTGAATTTATTGAGTGCTTCGTTGCTAGGACGGCTCCAAAGTCACCGTTTACTTATTCCTAAGCCAAGAAGTGATGGAATTGAATCCTTTGTCATTTTGTCTTCATCATCTTTCCTATTCCAACTTTCACAATCTTCTTCTTTTTCATACAATCATATTGGCCTAGTTTGTTATCCAAACGCCTGTATCTCCAACAGCCCTTCAATCCTTCAAACACTTTTTATCAAATCGGAATAACGAATTGGCGACTTCTCGACATCAAGTCTCGTGTGTTAGCATTGAGCCACCTTGCTTGGTTCAGTTCGTGTAGAACTAAACACGGAACATATTTTAAAACTAGTCACATTCTAACAAAATTGAAGCAATACATAAACAAATCATGCAATTATGTTTGCACAGCGAATTAACCATATTATTAATAACGCAATTGTTGTATTGTTGTAATGTAGTTTTATTTAAGGTCCTCCTTTTGTAAATCAGTTTTTATAACCGAATAGAACCGACATTAAATATATAAGTTAATAAATAAATAGGTATTCATAGTATGTGAATCACATTTATTTTGAAGAGGACTTAATACTTGTCATATTCAGGTAAAGTGAAAGACTTTAGTAGCTGTAGTGTTTGCACCAGTCATGGCTCAGAGCATTTCACCAGGAGCAGACTACGTGCCGCTTTGTATTTCACTCACGGCCTTAATCTCTGTCACCCTAATTGCCGGACTAATTCCTTAAGCACAACAACAACAACACCAAACATCAAACATCCCCCCCCCCCCCCGCCCGTTTGATGTAAGCAAAACAAACAGAGAATGCACCATTGTCTGGCGCCGTTGTATAATTATCCTAACGCATTAAGCCGGACGGTTTGCGGGACAAGCTTCCAAATCCGCTCAACAGATCGTGTTGATTAAATCTAGTAGCGAGCATATGGTTGGTCTGGTAGTTGGCGCTAGAGAGATGAGGGTGACTGACTGACTGAGTGACTGAATGACTGAGTGACTGACTGAGTGAGTGACTGACTGACCGACTGACTGAATTACTGAGTGATTGACTGACTGAGTGACTGAGTGAACGAGTGACTAACTGAGTGACTGAGTGACTGACTGAGTGAGTGACTAACTGATTAACTGACTGACTGACTGACTGACTGACTGACTGACTGACTGACTGACTGACTGACTGACTGACTGACTGACTGACTGACTGACTGACTGACTGACTGACTGACTGACTGACTGACTGACTGACTGACTGACTGACTGACTGACTGACTGACTGACTGACTGACTGACTGACTGACTGACTGACTGACTGACTGACTGACTGACTGACTGACTGACTGACTGACTGACTGACCTGACTGACTGACTGACTGACTGACTGACTGACTGACTGACTGACTGACTGACTGACTGACTGACTGACTGACTGACTGACTGACTGACTGACTGACTGACTGACTGACTGACTGACTGACTGACTGACTGACTGACTGACTGACTGACTGACTGACTGACTGACTGACTGACTGACTGACTGACTGACTGACTGACTGACTGACTGACTGACTGACTGACTGACTGACTGACTGACTGACTGACTCAGTGACATACTGAATGACTGATTTGTGAACATTCAGTACCAACATCAAAACAATTTGAGTTCGATTAGTTTTCAATACATAACAAATTATTTTTAACCCTCGTATGACATTGTTGACATTGCGCTGTAGAAAATATGTCAGCCGTTAACGTTCCACTCAAAAATGTTTCATTTGTTGACAAATTGTGTTACTCTTATATCGGTGAGGGGAGCGTTCCAAGTTGAGTGGGGGGGGGGGGGGGGGGAGGGAAGTGTTTGGAATGTCCTGTATCCATATTAATTTGATTGCACTAAATCGTCTCCACTTGACACCCAGTCATTGAAGTGGTTTGATCGCGTAGTGCGTGAGCCAATGGCTTCACGTTCAGCGGACTTGCTCATGACGTCACAGAAGGGGGAGTATAATTGTTAATAACAGGCGTTGTTATTATATTGAGAATGTTGATATTAACACACATTTAGCTTTGTAAGAACTCAACACTGGACTAAAATTCTTTCACATATTTTTATCCTTAAGGATGTGTATTAAATAATGAATAATGAATTGATTTTCTTACAGCTGTTACACACACAGCTACACAACAGCTTGTAACAGCTGTTATGAATGCAATACATTTGAGTAATACAGATATTAGTTTTTTATAACTACTTTTTGAATATTAGGTATTATTAAACACCTTAGTTTTGGTCGGATTAAACAGTTGTGACTCGCCTACCCCCTCAAGGCTTTAACCAGATTACTTTCAGCAATATCCAGGAGGCTCATACAGACATGAATGAAAATTTCTTAGAACTCTTCATCAAATTCACAATTTCTTAAAATGTTTGTAATTTGTAATGAAGCAATTAATATTGATTTCAAAAAATATGTAGAGAAAAGCAGTTTGGATTATATAGAACGTTTTCTGTAGTAGAATGGAAATATTAACGATTTTTATTGCCGTATTGAGAGCTTAAAAATAGTTCAGATCAGCACAAATTACCTGGCCGGATGTATTATACAACAATTTTTATTTTTTTTCGTAGGAATACCCGTTATAGGGCACGCCGGATTTACCTGATGTGCTCCTCCACTTCAGGTGACTAACTAGGTTATTAGGGTGTTCGGATAGCTGGGGAGGAATGTTCGAGGGCTATTAGTAGGACTCAATCCCATCATTCGCTTTTACGACTGAGGAAAACCTCGGAAAAAACCTTCAGTCAGGACTGCCGGTGGCTGGAATCGAACCGGCGACCTCCCGAATTAGAGTCTCGCGTCTTACCGCTGAGCCACCTCTATCGGTGTACCACTATTATAGTTAACACCTCTATTGAAGCCAACATTATCCCATTAGCAAGGTTGTTCTAGTATTTATGTAGCCCATTACACCCCACACACAACACACGCGTAGAATGACCATAAACGCTACAGATTATCACGATTTTATCGATGAACGATAAACGCTTTGAGGATTAATTTGTGATTGATATTGTGAGGTTGAGCTTTGAAATGTTTAGCTTTGAAATGTTGAGCTTTGAAATTTGAAAATTTAAAATTGGGTTTTTTGAAATCGGAGAAATGTCAAACGTTTTCAATCGTTTGTGTCAACCGAATTTGGTTCGATATTGGTGATAACAGGCTTAACGTGCGCTATCATTGACGATAGCATATTATGGATTAGTATTGCAGATACGTCACTATTCTTTTACTAGTTGGTTTCAATCAACCAATCAATTCGATTATTAATGCTGCAGCTTCAAAGGCAATAATTAATTAGTGTCAAGATTTTCGTTATAGATATCTCGAAATATATGTAGAACATGCATACAAAGTATCACTATTACCCTATAGACAAAAGTACGTTGATATTGTGAACTAATTAAAATAAGTAAAAAAAACAACCATTAAGTAATACATAATAAAAATGTTCCTTTTTTTAATATATATATCTGCTCCCTGTGTCCAACAATGAAGTCGGGTAGGGGGTAGGAAATTAATCCCATCATTCTGGCCCCTAGGTACATCGAGGCCGGCTGGCCATGCCTGACGCTTCCCTCATGTTAACTTCCTCTGGCTCCTCCTCTTCACTTTCTTCTTCCTCTGCTCTTTCTACAAATTCTGTCCATACTTTTCTATCTTCCCACCATCGTTTCTGATTTACCTCTTCCCAAATTGCGTTTCTTATCAATTTTAATTAAATATATATTCCACATGGATTGTTTTATGTGTTTCCAATCACGGCAGTGATTGTTCCTGTCCCAATTAATGTATCTGTAAAACATATTCAATCGGTGGATAACTATAAAGCCTGGTATTATGACGACCCGCTAAATATTTAGTCCACGACTAATTTGTTTTCTCCGTGGATCCCACCAATCAGAAACGTCGTTGCCACTGACGCTACAAGTGAGCCCTGCACTAAATAATTAGCGCCTAGGCCTAAGCGAACCTAGTGTTAAACAAACGACAGAGGTCAAACACAATTACGTGATGTAAACATGTATTACAGGGTAATTAACAGGACACTATACTGATTATTTGTTCTAGACGGGTCCATTAAGTAATTAACATAGGTTTATCCTTTCTATGAAGTGTTTTGGGAAACTAGTCAAAACGTTTTAATGTTTGACCACCATAGTAATCATCCAATGGTAATTGTGAATACAAGTATTTATAATATTATGGTGACGTCACGGTCATTGTTGGCGGTCATACTCTCGTACATAATGTATATTGCAGTTCTTGCCCAGCGGCCATCATCCCGTACACTCAGTCATTGTTGTAGGTAGGCAAACAAGTAAGTATATAGGGCACTAGCAACACCGAAAGACAACAATGGAACAAATGAATTGAACTGATGACAAACCATCAGCTGTCAAAATAATAAAATTGCAACCATAGAAAAAAAAACAAGTGTAGCAATAGTAACTGCTCGCCATTTAAAACTTTTAATAATAGACAACGAGTAAGTGAAAGTTTTGTATGTGTATTTGTTTGTTTTTTGTTTTGTTTTCCAAAATCAGACGAAATTATTTTTTGACAGCTTGTTGTTTGTCCATCGATTCAATTCATTTGTTTCATTGTTGTCTTTTGGTGTTGCTAGTGCCCTATTCCATGCAAAGAATACTTATGGTGTTTTCCAATGTCTGCACTTTACCGCACTGAGTCTGCCATTAATAATTAAAACAACAATACAATAGGTCCCACTTTGACTACTATTCAGTCCCATTTATGTGCATTATATTTGTATTTGTTACAAAGCTCATAATATGGCTATCGACACTTTTTAATGTCTGTACTTTTTACTTTAGTAATTTTGTTTCTAAGTGTCGTTTAATTTGTATGTAATTACAATTTCTGTATCTAGATAAAGAGGGCAATGTGCCCTGCATAACCCCTTATTTCTTCCTGCAAAAGCCTTAATTTCAATAAAAGAAAACAATAAAATTGAGTGCAGCCCTTTGGAAAACGCCATTAAATTCGATAATTTTCTTTTCTTTTAAATTGTCCTGCATGATAATGTGCAACTTAACGGTTGTTAAAAAAAAAAAAAAAAATAGATTGTTAAAAATAGGTTTAATGCAATAAAGTAACACAGACCTACTTCCGTGTAAGAAACTTGCTAAATCCTCCACTTGAACGACCAACAAGCAACTCCGTTTAACGATCAATTGAAAAGTGCACTTGTAACTTGTGAGCGCGAAAGAGTGATTTAAACTCTGTTGATTTCTCGAGGGTGCTTCAGTTTTCCACTCGCCCCCCCCCCCCCCCAGTCGTTTATTAACGACTAGAGTGAGGAAAACGTCTTCAGTATTCTAATCGGAACGTTATCAAAAGGACGGAAATAAAGATATTATTCCGATGAAGTGGTCGTGATAGTTAAACTTTACCTCTTGCAAGTGGTTTCGTTTCGTACTTGCTAATCTGGGAGGTAAGTTTGCGTTTTGATTATCGTTGAACACATCGAGAATGGAGCGATATTCATTTAAAAGTTGATTGTATGGAGTCGTTAACAGTAACAATTATGATAATAAAACCGATTGAAGGAAACGTATCATCTTGATTGTGAAGGGGTAGATTGGAAACACCCTCAATAGTTGGGACTTGGTATCGTAGTTAGAGAAATGATTTCTTTTATGTCTGGTTCCGCCAAACTTTGCGAATACCTGATTTAATAATTTCGTATTGGTCACACTAGCCTAGTAAGAGTTTCTAATCATAATATTTAAGTTTTTACTAAAGGCTTGTCCACACAGATTTTTAAGACATAATGCATAAGGTTTAAAGACGTTGTTTTAAAAACAACAATGAAAACAACGTCTTAAAACTAAAACTTTGTGTGAACGCCAGTACGTGTTTCCTATGATCCAACTTTACGAACGCGTTAAACCTTAAATCGTGTGTCTTAAAAATCTGTGTGGACCAGCCCTAAGAAAAGAATGTTAAATAATTACAAAAGACGCCATTGTTTAAATGTGCTTAACTTTGTCTATTTTGTCGTGGATAAAATGATAGTGACGTTGACGTACATTTTAATAAGAAAAATAATTGTTGAGCAACGAGTCTAAAATTGGGAAATCGTTAATTTAAATTTTTTCTCTTTGGGATAGGACCTACTGTTTTACCCTTATATACAAATATTTATCAAATATATTAATTCCTACTCTCTTTAAAGTTTTCCCTGAATATCTCCTT
This sequence comes from Isoperla grammatica, assembly GCA_945910005.1. NCBI lineage: Eukaryota > Metazoa > Arthropoda > Insecta > Plecoptera > Perlodidae > Isoperla > Isoperla grammatica. The sequence continues at coordinate 5,944,144 of OX246750.1, forward strand.
GAAACGATTAAACAACTGGCCCTGAGCGAAGAGGTGCCTTTTCTTGTCTCCCGACAGCTTTCAGTAAGTGCACACGAACCTTGCTCATGATATTGGCCGTCGTGTTTTTATTGTAGATAAACGTTAAGCTGATAAGATTTAGTCAGCAAACAATGCCGTAATCAGCTTTGCATATTTTATAATGTCTATAGTCTGACACATAATAATGTCACAATACTGTGTCGTTTCTCTTGGCCGTTAATTTCCAAAACAGGAAATGATAATTGCAGATGTACTCTACAAACATTTTCCAGGTCCATTATAATGATAAGTCCATAATACAATATTAAAATTATTGTAATGAATTATATTGGAGTAATACGTAATTAACGATCCTAAAACAGTATCTAAATTTATCTTTTTTTTATATAAAGCTGTTTAACCCGTAGTAAGCTATAAACGCTCAAAACAGGAACCCAATTAGTTGGTAGTCCCCTATTACAACTTAACAAAGTGTCCCGAATCGTCCACCCGGAATTGGTTAATTATGTAACAGATATCCCAGACGACAAGGGTTCATTCAGCCTCGGCTCGGCTCGGCAAAGTTCGGTTCCTCTCGGCATTTTAAATGGATTCCGGTTCCCTTTGAAACGGAACGAAGTTATTTCGTTTTCCCCAAGTCTTTAATTTCGCTCTGTTAGATTTTTTACGCTAAACTAATTAGGCGCTCTCTTTCCTAAACTCCGTATTTTGTTGGCCGGAAGAAAAGTGAGTTTGGGACAGGGAAGGGGTTGAGCGGAAGGGGGTGCGTGGGCGGGGGTGCGGAATTTTTAGATGTAAATGAGATTTCAACCTAGATATCCACAAATTAGATTATTTAAATTTTTACATTTCCAAATGCAGTTAGAGCTATCTTGTTTTGTGTTTTCCGCGCGCTAGAAAAAATATATGTGACGAAGTTTCTCGGCAAAGAATATTGCTACAGATACTCTTCATTATTTTGAATAAGGAATAATTAAAAGTTTGGAAACAAACATAACGAAAACGTCATTTGAATTACAAAGTTTGGCGGAGTTTTAAATGGGATGTGACTGATTTTAACTCGGCTCCATTACAGAGTCCTCAAGAAGTTTCGTCACAGTTCAGTTAGCTGGCGAAGTGGGGTTATAATAATCGAAAGAGACGAATTATTTAAGGACGGGTTCTGGAATCGTTTTAGTTCTCGACAATAATCAAATCAATTCAGATAAAGGATAATTACTTTAATTTCAGTATAAAACCAGGATTCAACGACACTTTTCCTTCAGACAAGTCTGCTCGTACGGTAAAAGTAGAAACTGGGCTACGCAGATTATTACTATTTTATAATTTTTGAAAAACAATGAGTGACTTTGGTTAGTGAATCACTTGAAACCTAACAATGAACATCATTTATAACTAAAAAGTTCAGACAAACACGGTTAAAACATTACACGCACTGCTCAGCCACTGCGTTATATTTCGGCAACATCCGTCGCCTTCCTCAGACGCGAGGTAACTGAGTCTGAGGATGTCTGTCTGAGGATGGCGACGGATGTGGCTGAAATATAACGCAGTGGATGAGTAGTCCGTGTAATGTTTTAACCGTGTTTGTCTGAACGTTTTACTTATATATCATCTTCCGGTTAACGAGTCCTGGAGTGTGTTATCAATAAACATCATTGATGACACATTTCTGTGGCAATCCTAGCGGTGAGGCTCCTATCTGAGTCGTTCACCTCTTTAGAACACTCAACTCTGGCAAACTTCTTTATCGACTCTGAGTTTAACTAGAGCCTGTCCGCGTGGCAGCGTTGTTTCAAGTCACCGCCAACTACTTATAATACAGTTTAAACCATAGATTGACGATCATACCGGCTTCAGCGCTCCAACCTTCTGTCAGTGTAAGTTTTTATTTCTCCATAGATGCCAAAATGCGATAAAAATTGATATTTCTCGAAATTTTTGGCACTTTATAACATTATTAACAATTGTTTTTTAGTGAAACTATAAATTTCGCCCGAGACACTGAAAAACCAGTATCAGCAAACACGTATTTTGTGCCATGGCTGACGAATAGCAATAAGTATCTAATATGTCCGCATCTGTTTGCCAGTTTTACTATATAATACATCGTTGGTCAACGCCCTTATAACAATAAATTCTCTCAGTGCCCTGTCCAAACCACTAGGTCAGGGGAGGACTAATTCAGTGGAACTTTAGGTGCGAGTTAGAATGTTCTGAGTCCAGCAGCCTAGTCCACATGGTACCAACTTAATTATATACTTCTCTAGTTCCTACCATCTAATTGAAACTGGTTCATTGGGGATCATTAACGACCTTGAGTTGGTCACCTGGAACGGTGGGCGTGGCCAAACAAGCGTGTGTGCATTGTACTCAGCTGAAGGAAGCATTCACGAATGTGGGAAAGAACGCAAGGAATCCATTGATTTCCGTAGAATTATCGCCAATGAAAAGAGCAATAGATAAGGATCTGAGGTCAGCATGCGAATAATAACGTTTGGGGTAGTGTATTACAAGTTTAGATAACCCCTCTAGAATAAACAGCAACCGTTTCGAATTCTGTATTACAAAATTGTAATTGTTTTTTTATACCCGTCTCATATTTATTCAAAAAGATACACGCTAGAATGTTTTTTCAATAGAAAACTTCGGTTTTTGCTACCAATTGAAATACATTCATGGAATATTTTAAAGTTTCATTATTATTTTAAGATACTAGAAACACAAACTCTGTGTTTTACCTTCTATGATAGGCCAATGTCTACTGGATTTACTCCTAGCGGAGTAATTGCGAAGCGCAAAGTTAGGTCATTGAAAGAGATCCAAAATCGCCATTTTGGATCCAACTACAAAAATTGCATTATTATTTAAATAATCCTCACCAATAATGTGAACTTACGCGAAAAGTATTTCCTTTGAAAATATAATATAGAATGGGAAGACAAAATCTCATTACAAATTATTATTTTGCCTTTTTGGCCCGTAATTTGTTTTGACAGATCAATTCATTTGTTTTTCTGAATGGTTCTACCATTTGAATAACATGGGATTTTTAACACTATGGAAATAGGTTAGATGACCTTACTTCGCGCGCGCTACAAGCGATCTAGTGGACCTTGTGATTGTCCAGCATGAAATTGTGGTGTAACATTGTACACCCCTGCTATGTAGCTAACGGGGTCCTTGGTGTTATCGAGTCATGCAGTCTTCAATCAGGCGGGAAGCAAGTCAAGTTGAGGTAGAAGGGTATTACCATTTGCATTATGGCGTGGCGCCAGTATCGACAACGGTTGGGATAACATCCACCCCTTAGAGTGGCCCGTGCCAAATATCGGCTGCGTTCGTTGCGGTTACGACACGATTGGTCGGCCAGAACGATGTTGTACCACTACTGTGTGTGAGGGGAATGAAGGTTCAACCACAACTGACATCGTGATTGTAATCGTGATCCGAAAATCGTGAAAGAGTTAATTTACCTGGTTCTTATGGCGACGAAATCGTAATGTCGTAATGGATTGTAGTGGTAAATAATTTTTCTACGATTGCGATAACGATTACAATTAAGATGCCGTCAATTTGTGGTTGGGTCTTAATGCCGTTTTTCTTGCCGCATGCTTTGTTCTCATACTTTACATAGTAGAAGAGATAGGAGTTTGGTGTTTGAACTCATAAACTCAAAAACAAACATTCATTCATACCAAATATCGTACAAATAATTTTGCATCCAGATATTTTCATTAATAAATTTTTATTAACATCACTTACCCTATTTTGAAACATATTGTTTTTTAGCTTTTTTTTATTCAATTTGTGATTTTTAATCAGCAAGATTAAAAAAGAAATAGTTTTTAGTATTAATAAAATTGATTTGATTTTACATTGTGTCTATCAAATTCTCACACAATCTCTTGATTGAATTAAAAATTAATTAATTTAACTGAACCAAAACTGAAATGAAAATTTTCTTTTTCAGAATTTCTCGATTTTATATAATTTATAATTTGAGTTTAAATTGGATTTGATAATATAATAACCATCTTGTGTAAGGTAAGGAGCTTTGTTTTATTATTAATATTCACCATGTGAATGCAGAACTAGAACAGTTGATAGTCGACATTACTTCCGCAATTATTCTGTTCCGCCAACTCTTGTGCAATCACCGCTGGTTATTATGTTTAACGAGTCACAACGAGGTCTGATAAGGATGCAATTATTTGAATGTACTTCGCGCGACTTTTCCGGTGAACGAACGTCGAGATGGCCACTTGTAATCTTTTCTAAAGGTTGGAAGGTATTATGTATATAGTAAAACATCACCAAACCACGTTTTGTTCAGACTTAATCCTTGAATTTCATTATAAATTCACCGGAGAAGCTAAGCTGGGGACGTCTGTGAGCGAAGGAAAACAAACTGGGATCCTGGTGAAAAGAAAATGTTTACCCCGACCAAATCCAATAAGGATTCTTGGTAAATATTGTAGCTCTGCACTGGTGCGACGTATTTGTTTTAGCCGCATAAGTGGTGGTATATCCGCCCTGTGACCTCACATACCCGTACTTCTGTAATTGAATTAATACGTTTTGAAACGGAAATATATTTGTGATCGCTATATATTTGTCTTCATATAGTTATTGTCATTACCCATCCTGAATAGATTAGTTTAGTGAGAGCATAGTTTTTCATTCAATCAACTTTGGCATGTTTTGAAAACTAATGGTGTTTTACTATCTAAGTTGTGTGAAATAACAATACATTTTTTATCGATATATTCTCCTGGGATTATTCTTATTTAACTTCTAAAGCCACCTTTGAAAGACAACTTTCTCAATATCACATTTGAAATGACCATCAAAATACGTCTACTTAACAAAAGTGTTTTTCTAATAATCTAATCGTTTCCTTTCTTGTTTTTCGTAACTCTCTAATGACGTCGGAAACCTGACTAAAAGCACTCTAGATAATTACTACCTAATCAAAAAAGTGCTTAAAACAAATAACGAAATTGATTTTTAATAATTGAACTGTCACATCAACTAATAATCCACGCCAGTTCCGAATGAACTACGTAATCATTCACACAAAAGATTTTAATTAAAACTCTCCATGCGTGCCGATAAAGCAGGTTGACGTCCACGCCGACAGATTAACTACTTTAATTCCCCTTCCGACAAATTACATTGAGTAAAAATTAAAATGAATTGGTTTCGAAATTGCAACAAGAAAAGAATGAAATTGATGTTGACTGTTCGACGCGTACAGGCCGAATGACGTGGAAGCGATGGGAGGCATGTGAAATGAGTGCCATTATCACTAATAATTCAACAAGGGAGGCCGGCCAAGTCGACAGCTTAAGTCGACGATTATCGACGCGATGGATCGAAAGTGATGGAGATAAAGGATTTAAAACTAAAGAAGAAGGATGGGACGATTAAATATTTAAAGAGGAAGGTTACGGACGGTTGAACTGAAGCGTATTCTGGAATATCAATATTTTACTACGTCCGGACGTGAATTTAATTTTTTAGGAAAGAGAATTGATAAATAAAATGTAGTGTTTCGATGAAAAGTTCTGACTGGCCGCGTAAGGTGCGTATTAAAGACTTATGTCTGAGATTGGGACGGACACACACGCACAACATTCACCTGAACACATACATGTTTATGAACATTTTTTTTATGTACTTTTATTATGTAAAAAATTGTATCGAAAATTGTGAAAACGCGTGAAAATTGTGTGTAAAAATTATGTTTTGTAAGTTATTATGTATTCTTATTGTGTAACTACCGTACGTTATTTTTACGATATGTGGAGGTTAACGTTTGAATTTGATGTAAGGAAAGAAAGAAGGAATCTATGAGCTGAAATTTAGGTCCCTATATCTCTCTGTTTGTGTAGCCAATACACAAGATATCCCTTCTAATGTAGGCTTGCAGTTCATCCGTCTGCAAGTCTAGATAGCCTTGACAATATGGCAACACGGTCAAGCTACGACCCACGTCTACCGTGCAACTGCGACGTTGCCACATTGTGACATCCTCAGCGCGACACCAACGCCAAAACTCTGAAACTTTTCCACATCGTGACATGAACCCTTGTTAGCTATGCTGACAGCACACACTAAATAGATGTGACGGGTATACATACGGGACTCTCAGCTTTCTCATTTCCCTTTCACTTTTGTCCCGTGTTCGGTTTCTCGTATTCTAGCTTTCATAATTCATCACTTTGTTTTATATCCATCAAGTTTTTTCTCTCGACTCTTTTCGTATTTACGTTCATATTAAACTTTCAACTTTGGCATCAGTTTTTATTTTCGTTTTTCCGAACAGTTCTCCGCTTTATTTTATCCGTTGTAAAACGGGTCTCGGTGTTTTTCTTTTTTTCAATTTAACACCCCCCCCCCCCCCCCCCACCACATAAAAACGTATTTTTCCTTCGTTTTGTTTTCGTTTTTGCTAATCCCTCTTTACCCATCATTTTTCACTTCGCACATCCTGGTGATTATATTACCACAGAACGAGATTTTTAATATATTACCATGGTAAATGTATATTCATTATTCCTTATATCATTTACCGTAACTAGAAGGAAAATTATTTAGATATATTAGGTGAATGTACAAAGGAGTTTAATATGTACTCTGTGGTTGTAAATAGTAATACAAGGCTAATATTGAACTACGATACCTCAGAAACCGAAGGTAGAAGCTGACAATAAGCCCCACAGCCACCTTAATTTCCGGATGGGAGTGGAGATCAATATTGATGGCTGTGAGAATGATATCATTTTCACTGTGACGTCACTTATAGTATTGGGTGTGATCTGTCTCATCGGTTTCTATCACTTACAATCCGTTCACTTTGCAGTTGCTAAGCTCTGTTAAGGTTAACTAGTGTGAAAACAGATTTGTATTGATTTTCGCGAAATAATTAAAGTATTTTATCTTCCCTAACCAACCCTAAACATTAATAATTTTTCAACCTCGTTAATGAGTATAGAAATGATTTACACTTTGTTTAAACATTCTCATGAATGTATTTATATTCAGAAGGCTAAGATGTAACCGTTCTTTACAGTCAAAAGCCAAGCTTGAGTTCTTCACCTCATTCATTGATCTTTCTTTGTATTCTTCTCTCAGCCTCCGCATAGTCAATACCAGAATCATTTACACTCTTTTCAACCTACGGCTTCGTCCTTAGTAGAACCCATTTTAGCTTAATCTCGGACCCAAGTTCGTAAATCAAGATCGCTGAAGAATGGAACCCCTCAACCCCCCTCCCTCACTACCTACAGCCTCTTAAACTTATCTTTGTATCGGACTCTCTACTCCCTTGATATCACCACCTTTACGAGGGGGGGGGGGAGGCAGGGGGGCATCGCACCGTTCAAATTCAGACATCAAATCTCTCCCATGGTTGGATTAGGATCTTTGTTGCGAAGACTTCTGAAATGTGGTGTAAGGGGTATGGGGAGGGGGGATGAAGGGTTTACGCCTTGGGGCTAACGTTGTTATGGCCGTGCTGGGAGAGCAGGGGTTGAAAGGGGGGATGGGGTAATCTTATCGTTAAACGGATGGGCTAAAAATTCCGACGTGGAAATTCGGACACGTTACACTTTAAGGTAGATCGAGAGCCGTAAAATGCGTTGACATAAAAAGAAAAAATACCGTTTGCGAAGACGTTGGGGAGGATTTCGTGTGTTAATATCTGCGAAGGGGTGTTTATGTGAAAGATAAAACGTCCATTTAATACGTTTTTTGTAGTACATCAAAATTAATCTAAAAATAAAGAATTTTATTATATAAGAAACGATATAGCTTTGGATCATTGGTGCGCGGTTGTTACGTAGTTCGTGTTAAAAAAAAATTGTTTTTTCTGTTTCGGGTTTGAATCTCGGTCGTTCCAAGTTCGAATCTCGTCCTTGGTATGAATGCAGTGGCACTTTTTTTATATACTATCAGTTCATAGTCTCGATTAGCATCGTTGCCAAAATTTGAGAGACAAAGCTCATCAATTGGAAATTTGTCAACCCGTATATTTGGTTCGCCGTGTCTGTCCAAATAACGTGTTTTAAAATGTTCGGTGAGGCGTTACGAACCCACTCGCGTCCCCTTGATGCCCTCCCCTCCCCCCCCCCCCACGCCTACCGGCCGACTGAAAATTAAATCTCATTTGTGTCTCGTTAGCCGTGCGCTTGTTGTCCGGCCGAAGGTTGACGAATAATCACGACAATTACCGACCTCAAACAACGACAGACGCGCTGTTGACACGATTATCAGCACCGTAATGATGTCTTTAATAGTTTAGTTTAGTATCACAGTTCTCCAATCAACGGTCTGGGTGACACAATAAGCTAATGATAACGAGAGGGGGGGGGGGGGGTGAACTACGTCACAAACAACCCCCGCTCTTCTCATTTTATACCCCTTTCACTCATGGACAGTAGTAACACCATCTTATGTATACATACTACATTTCTAATATCTCTGTCTTCCCTGCAAGCTTGCCAATAAGTCATTAAAAAACAGGTTGTTGTTTTGGTATCAAATTAGAAGTTATTGAATAGTTTGGAATAAAATGCTACTACTAGATAATATGATAATAATTTAAAAAGCTTTTTACTCTTAAATGCAGGTGCATAATTTTACAATCGTAACACGTTGGTGTTCGTTTGTCAAATGTGGGATAAATATTCTATATTATTATATCTTAGTTATTTCAAATTCAATTTTGGTTCTATCAACTGTACTAGTATGGGCAGTTTTTGTTTTGTATCTTCGTACTAAAGATGCTTTTGTATCAATAACATAAATATGAAATATATTTACTTTTATTGACTTACCATAATGATGTTAAAAACTATGAATATTTTTGTTTTTAATGTAAGTAAAACATTCTTGCATTAACAAATGTTTGTGAGGATGCGATAGAGAAAATAAAGAACCCAGGAACTTTCTCCTCTTCTTTCTTCTTCTTCTTCTTGGTGCCATCTAAATAACATCCCTAGTGTCTACCCTGCCCAACAAACTCGCCATTGTCTGGGATTGATGGCGGCCATTTTGTGACGTGCCACCTGTTACTTAACAATGAATATTAATCCTAGCGACTGGTGGGTGGCTCGCTCTCTCTGCAACGGCGGGAATAAATCTAGAGGGCTTAGAACAAAGGGGAAGAGGCGGAAGCTTAGAGGGGAAAGGAGTATTTTTCCTCTGTCCTAGAACATCTGCCTTAACGCATTTTGTATGTGAGATTAGAGGATTCGTCTTACGACTCTCTCCTACACTAGACTTGAGTGGAGTAGACTCGGCTGTGCTCTTTATTTATTTCCGGTCATAAACATGGAAAGTATGTTTTTTTCGGAGTGAACAATTTTTTATAAAGTCTTCCTTTATTTTTTATTTTTTTGAAGAGGTGGATTCTTGTTCTTGTGAGAGACGTTGGTTTGTTGTAAGTGTTTGGTTGTGGGGAATAGCCTTCACAATAAAAACATCTTTAATGGTAGATTATATTTGTGGTCCAAGATTCAATGACTAATATTAAAAAATAACCATTAATTTCTCATTCAATATTTTTAGGGAATCTTTTATTCTATTACATCAACGCTTATATACAACATTTACTTATCAAAATTTGACAACAAAAAACAATAACAGAATTGTTCAATTCTAATGAAGATATGACATAATATCGCAAAATGAATTTTTCAATTTCCAAAGTTGGAGCAAAACAAGATCCTGTTGCATCTTTGAACACTCGTAAAAATACATGTTTATTTATCAATCGATAGATTCGTTTGAATTTTGAAATAGTGCGAAGTTCGTTCTTTTTTTCCACAAGTCTCCAATTTCTACTTACCCAATACAGCTCTTACTGATGCTCTTGTTGCAAGTAAGTAAGTAAGTTATTTAATCTAAGTATGGCTTCATTAGTCTCCTTTGCTATTGTCCTCATCCTTATCCTTTCCTTTCTCTTCCCACTAATGATAATTCATATCATCCTTTTTACGATAAATGGCTTCACAGTATTTCCATCTTTGAACCATTACACCAAGTTCTTTGCTTTTTAGAGATACCCACAGTATTTTACACTTCGCAATTTCTCATTAAGTCCTTTGCTTTCTAACATCTTAGTTCAATATATCACATCTTGTAATACATCATCAATTTCTTCAAAGAGCTTAACACGGTATTCCATACTTTTTAATACCATACTTTCGAACAGTTGAACACAGCATTTCATACTTGGTAACAAGTTATTAATTTATTTTCTTTCTGTCAGCTTAGCATAGTTTTTTATAATATTTGTAACATCACATCAAGCTGTTTGATTTCAAATAGATTAACACAGTATTTAACACTTTGTAATGTGTAAAATTCTTTGCTTTCTAAGAGCTTAACATGGTATTTCATACTTTTTTTTAACACAATATCATTTGCTTTGCTTTCAAAGAGCTAAAAACAGTATATCACACTTTGTAATATATCACAAGTTCTTTGCTTTGTAAGAGCTTAGCACAGTATTGCCCTGGATTATCAAGAGGTAATATCACTCGTAGTACAAAGCTGTGAATATTTCCACGACCCGAGGGACAATTTAATTCAATTCAAAGCAAAGTCTCGTTTCTATTTATAGCGGATTACGTTTTAAATATTAAACAGGCTTCGACTCGAAGGGATGAATGATGTGAAGACTAAAGTAAATAACGTGGAAGAAAATTAAAGTAACCAATATTTTATTAAAGGGTAACTAACTATTTTGTCCTAATAACTGATGTGTTTTTATTCGTAATGTATATATTTACATTTTGTCCTAACTTTTATAGGACAACAACCATTGAATGCTACCATGACTAAGTTATGTTACCCGTTTAGTAAGTAAGTCAAATATTAAGACGGATATTGAAAATGTAAAAAACACCAAACACGTTTTGTAGGAAGTCTCGTTTAATTTTTCGTAGAGAAATGAAACTACCCCAAAATTATAAATTCATGTTGAAGATGTACTGTAGATGCTATGTAGTCTTTCTTGTATGAGTACAAAGTTTAATAAATTATTTATGGAAAGTATTGAAATATATACAGAATATTTTACACATTACACACAAACAAATAACACACATCAATTTATACAATTTCGTTATTCTGTAGCGGTCTAAAATTAAAATATATTTTTCATCGTGTGTTTTGTTTTATTTGGTTAATTTAACAAGTCCAAAATATTTAGTTTATAAGCCTGATGTATATATATTAACTATATACATCATTTATTTTTGAAAACACTACGCAACTGTTTATTTGTTTTAGTCAACTAGTTTGCTTTTAAAATAAAGTGCAAACAAACGCACGGTTCGTTATAATGTTTTAATATTTTTTTGTTAAACTTTTTTATATTGAATGCACGAGATTTTGCTTTTACTTGTTCCTTTGAATATTCATTTTAGACTGTACCATTCCACTTTATTAATCCATTGAAAGGTCGCATGGAAGTTCAGAAAGTTGGGTTTTAAATTCGTTTTGCGAATGTTATATTTAATGGACCATTGAAAATACATTCATGTCGCCTGGCGAATGAATAAACTAAAATGGAGAGTGAGTTTTTAGTTTTTTTAAAGCGTGATGTGGGAAATGGAAAACAGTCGATTGTTCGAAAAACTTTGGTTTATATAACGATTTGAATTTAAAGGTACTGGTCAGATAAAGGTATTAAATATTAATATATGAAATTTTGTATTTATAAGTTTACAATAAGACAGGAAACTTTGAAGACAAATGCCCATCACTTTGTAAATAATTAATGTTGTGTATTTCTCAACGAATAATGAATCGCAAATAAGTAGCCTATAAAATTATGAGAATTTGTATTAAACATGGGTTTCGATAATAAATTTAAATTTTAAATTATTGCAATAATATGGCGCTTGTAAATGTTATCAGGTTTTACAAGCAATCAGAGACAAACAAATATTGGTCATTCATTCATTGTGTTCAAAATATAAAATTTAATGACTTACATTTATTATATTTATTACATTTAATCTAAACCCCCAAAAAAAATATTTAGTTCCATATTGTACAGCTCTCTTATGATCAATGAATATTAATTTGCATTTTTTATGGTAAGCGTACTTTCTGTTTTTACCTCTCTGTTTTTTAAATATTACAAAATGTTTGTCAAAGCCTAGTTATTATCATTTCGAACATGCATAGCACTTTAGTTTATGAATACAAGCAGTGGGGTGGAATTATTGTGTTACTCAAAGCTGTTAGTAGTCAAAACGAAAATGCGTATATAATTATACTTGTACACAGTTTAAAAGCTTTCGAAAGAGTAGAGATTAACTGTTCTTCATTAGACATTAGCATTTTTATTACTCTTAATTTGTAAACATGCAATGCGTATTATTCATGTACATTATCGTGTGTTCACACATTTGAGCATTAGAGTTACACTTTGTGTACAAGGCCACTAATTACTTGGCCCAAGGTCGAACTCTAAAAGCTTCGCGCGCACTGCTGGCGGCGATTTAGTAGACCTTTCACTTTACCATACCTGCATTTTAAGGCTGTGAACTGTAATGAAGATCTAGATTTGGTCAATTCGGAAAAAATAGACCATTATCATAATATACTGTTTCAACTCGTTGATGTATTATTATCTTATCTATTGTTGTACAGAAACCTTCTTTACCAACAACTCTTCGAGTTACTTGGTTAAACTTAATTCGTGACTTGCTGGTTATGTGAATCTAAAAATGGGTAGATTCCACATTTACTATTATTTTTGGCTCAATCTAACTTGCAAATCAATGGGCAACATATATATAAATATTAGAAATAATTATCACTTACTCTAAACGATACAACGTTATTGTGTAAACACGTGTTCTGTCCTTCCCTTCTCTTGATTTACTTATTTTGAACACTGTACACACATAGGAACATACATCCGTGTGTAGCATCAACCAAAAATGGTGGTAAACGTTAACAATTGCATATTATATACGCCCTATATGTAATGTTATCAGTGGCGTATTTATATTCAATTACATGCAATCCAGTTCACAATGAAGTTCTCTAGAACTTGAATCGCTTCTTAGTACGATGCATGCATACATAAACCCTCTAGGGGGTGCAGATATATATATATACATCCCCTGCACACTGATCCATGGCGGAATGATGCATGTGAGGAAGGAAGGAAGTCAGTGCTCGCTCCAAGGCACGCCCCCCTCCCCTTCCCCTCCAGCCCCTCACTCGCTGATATCTCAATCGAACAACGAGCCTCTTGTATACCCTCACTTTCTAAACCAAGAATAGCTCCCACTGATAAACAAGCTAGTATCTTTATTCAGAACAATCCGTGTCGGAGGTAGTCGGGATATTTTGTCTAGAGATACAAAGCGAAACAAATTGGGCTGGCTACACAGATCAAAGATGTTGTCAAGTGGTTTTCAAAAGGAGATTAACAGTGTTGGGAAACTCTTTCGGGAAACAAAGAGAGGTGAAATGGGAATGTGGTTGAGAGGGATTAATGTTATTGAACTCTGTATTGCTGGAAGGAAAGTGGAAGTCTGGAGTGAATTGAATGGAGTCATTTATATGGCAAACATGATAGTTTGTTTGCAATATAGTTGTTTAGTACTTGTATTCATCTAGGTACCTTGTTACTGACAATTTAAAAGATTTTAGTGTTGAATGCAGTTTTAATTGTTTAGAAAACTAAAAGTATGATCGATTGGTGGGGATACTAATTAATATAACATTTAAAATTATGTTTGAATTGTACCAATTTTGGGTGGGGGGGGGGGGGGGGGGTAATTCGTCAGTTATAAAATTACACTTGTATATGTCAGTATAGTCATAGTAACAAGGTTATCATAAAAGTAGATTCTTCATCGATTACTTCTGTGTCAAATGTTTTGTTTCTTTTAATATTAAGTACAATGAAGAGTGTTTCAATTCCAGATAATGCAACATTCATAGCTTGCGGTGTTGTACTGACATTTGTCAAGGTCAAGAAGTCTAACATGTCTTTCAGTAAAACCTCAATACCCCGACGCTCAAAGTACAGGATCAGTCATTCGTCTCAAGGAGAAACAAATTCTGGTAAACGCGTTTCAAAAGTAGATGACCCAGTGGGAATATCTTTCCAGAACAAAGAACTAAGTGCTAAACGTGATCAAAGATGTTGTCAACTATATGTTTCAAAAGGAGATGACCCATAGGGAATATCTTTTCAGAACAAAGAACTTAGTCAAAAAGATGAAACAGGAATGCTAGCTAGATTGATAAAGACTGTTGTGTTTGTGAGAAGGGGACGTTTGATATGTCGTCCAGAGATAGCGCTGCGAGCGGTGGTGGGCTCTAGCGCTCCCCGCGGGAAACGCACGAAATAATTCATAACATTGCACAGGCGTCCGTTTAGCGGGAAGATATTCTCCCTTGACGTTTGTTCGACTCCACTTTGTCTGTCTTATTCATTATTTCTGTACGTTTTGTGGGGGCGTCTTCTTCTTCTTCTTCTTCTTCTTCTTCTTCTTCTTCTCCTTCGTCTTCTTAGTCTTCTCTCACTCTCTAGTTTCTTGGAAGCGACACAATGAGAGTTATTAACCAAGCCACGTCGTTCCGTTTATCTCTAGTCTTTTGGATTGATATTTGTAATTTAAAAAACGCATTATATTTTCATTTTCATTATTTTCACGAAACAGAACAGCCGTGTGCTTAAGGAAATACAAAAGAAAGAAAAACATGGATGGAGATACTTTGTTGGAAGCCATTTTGTCTCAGGAAGGAAATTAGTAATTCGTAAATGAGTTGACTTAATTTTCCACATAGTACAAAGGCGTTTATAAAATTTTACAAATATGTCCTTGTACTGAGGTTATATGTATACGTTAGAAGTAAGGACATGGTTTAATATAATACACGACATTAATGATTGGGGAATTTACGAGCAATAGTAATAATTCTCTCGTTCTATTAGATCTTGGAAGTTATTAATTTCAGATGGTGCACATTCTTCTCTGTGTCCAGGTTGCAGGGAAAAAAACAATAATGCGAAAAGAAGAAAAAGACAATAACAATATAAATCGAATACTCTCCCACAACCATTACTCACAAATCATCTACAATTATTTTCATTATTTCCTCCTTAGAAAGCAATTTCTCTCTCTCTTCCCGTCCACAAACCACCATCACAAAACAGACACTCTCCACTTTTTCCTTATCTTTAGATAGACACCATAATTTATATCTCCTCCCCCCACCCTTCCCTCTTTTATTCTACCTCCTCGCCAAATCACATCTCTTGAATGGCGTGTTAAGGCTGAAACACATGTGAGTGCGAGAGAGACGGCGATAGAAGCGGTTTGATATATATATATATATAGAGAGGAGTTTCAAGTAGCGGGGATCCCCCAGTCTCCAAGTCATGTGGCGAAGGCAGTATCCAAGTCATGTGGCGAAGGAATGCCTAGACTGATGTTCTGATGCATTTGTTACACACCATAAATTTTGCTCGTATAAAGAGTGAAAGGTTAATGTGTGTTGGTAGAGAGACGGGTGTATATAATATGTGGTAACAAAATGGCAAGGACTTACAGTTCTTAGGAGGGCGGTGAGTAAATTTATTTTATGAAAGCAATGCGGGTTTATTCAATATCGTTTAGATGGCTGTGGATGGAGTAGACAGTACACACGAGGCACAATCTAGTAATGGGAGACCGTATGACAGGTAGAGTGCGCTGTGAGCGATGACGTTCAGTTTACCTATTATATCTAGCTCAACTACAATTACATGCTCCAAATGTAACATTCCTAATACATTATTTACAGTAATTTTTATTATTGACATACTTAAGCACTTAAAACTGAATTATTAATGAGTGTAATGTAATTAAAATAACAATCAGCCAAAGAATCCTAAAAACAAGTAAAACCTAGTACAATGGTTGACGAAATAACACAGTCTACCACACTCTTCGCGCGCGGGTAAGGTTAAGCCGTCCCACAGCCATCTGTATTTCCACGACATGATTATAGAAGGCGTCAAGTAAGGAGCATACTGACATTTGTGTGGACAGGAACGCTCGCAGCGCTGCTGTCATACGGTCTCCCATAGATAGCGCTGCTAAGCAACATGGTTATCTGCGACATTTATGATTTAACAATAAAACAACAATGAACAATTGACAGCTAAACTCCTCCTCCTTTTTCAAAACAAAAATTTATTCTGGGCTATCGAAGTGAAATACTTATGTCTTCAGGAAGTGGTTGCTAATCTAGTTGCATTATATAAACATTACATTAAAATACCCTTTTATGGGAGACTTTACAATGTTCAAAGGGACGAATATTGAGCCAACAAATCAATGTAATACAAATGTAAGGAGGTTAATACTAAGATAGATTTAAAGCTTCGAATAGGTTTTATTCTCGTTTTGTATTCACATATTGTTCAAGATAAATAAACGATATTTCAGAACAAAATTGACTGTATGAAGGGTGTGTCACTCCATGCTTGACGCATGAAATTACCCGATAAAAGCTATTTAATTATTTAAAATTGTGGCATTGTTTGCTGACGAATTTACTCGATAAAATGTATTCATTATTCATTACAATTTGGTATAGAGAAAAGGCGGACGATATATGTTGTTGGCTTATCTAATGGATGATGTATATTGAATATAATTTAGCCTTTAGGCATTTGAATATATTTAGTTGAATTATTCAGCATTCGTTAATGAAATTATTGGAATTTCTTCAAATAATGTACCATGATAAATACAAAACGTAACTTTCGATTTATTGTGGAGATATTGAATTACAAAATGAATACATCTTTACATTAAATAAGAGGGTTAAGGGCATGGAGGTTGAAAATTAGTGGTGCCTGGACTTTGTTGTCGATACCAATTATGCCCAATTTTTAAAGTAAATTCTATAATGTTTATAAATTTAAATAAATATTAAGATGTTTCTGTTTGTATACATTTTTTTAAATGTTGCACAAGTTCTTCCATATTTCAATTTGTGGATAATTGGTAGAATGGGTTAATGTTTACCAGTGGATGTGTTTAGAGTTGAAGTAATGTGTTTATATTTGCATATTGTTAAAAAAATGACCTTAATGTGTTAAGAGGTTGTGACAGGGTTCATTCTCGTAATAACGAACAAGACCTTGAAATTAATTTAATAAAGTGTTCGTAAATAAGAAAAAATATCCACTCATGACATTGATGAAAACTCTTCCCTCTTCCATGCAATAAATATGCGTGTCAACTTGAATTAGCGAGTTCCTACGTCATAAATGTATATTGGATCCCCGACTAGCCGGCCCTACATTGCCCAACGTCTAATCTTAAATTCTCACCTTAAGAATTTGGCAACGAAGACGTAAATTAAAATTTAAATATTTATAACGACGCTAACGACGAAGTAGACGATGGACGCCTGAATAGACACCTTGAAGATGAAGACGTCGCCTCTAAATATGACGTCACATTTAGTAAGAAATATTGCAGACATCTTTTCGGAATGAGATGAATACTGAGTAGGCTTCTTGCAAGCTTGCTTTACAACAATGAAAAAATGAAATGAATCGATGGACAAAAAACAAGCTGTAAAACAATAAAATATTCTGATTTTGAAAACAAATCTTCAAAACAAACAAAACTTTCACAACTTGGTTGCCCATCATTAAACGTGTTAACTGGTGAGCAGTTACTATCGCCATACCTCGTTTTCTTCATAGGCCTACTGTTGCAATTTTATTGTTTTGACAGCTCGTTGTTTGTCCATCAGTTCGATTCATTTGTTATATTGTTGTAGTTCGGCTGTGACGTTAGTTGCAAGATTCCTATAATTCGTGTTTTGCTATAATCTAAATAATTCTCTCAAAATTAACTACTTATTTCGTATTCATTAAAGTGTTTATTAGTCTCGCATGTTGAATTATGCTTCACGTTTTCATTAATCACGTTGTTGTACACAAAGATAAGCTGCTTACAGAACTGATGTTGACTACGACGACTAACTTATATATAATAGTTTATTTACGCGCTGGATTCGAACCTATGTTCTTAGTTTCCAGGCATTAAAACCCTACATACAACCTTCTCTTTCTGTTACTTTCAAAAGTTTTATATAAAAAAAAAAAAACGAATGACTAAGGATCTAAAATAATGATGTCATTATATTTTTTTTTCGTGAAAATCACAACTGTGTGTTACAATGTTCTGCACAAGTGCCAAGTATGATGATAAGGGAAAAATATCATTTTATTTGAATGGAACTACTTCAGCGATCCTTATCGCCTATCGAAGTAACTCTAGAACCAAAAATTCTTTCCACAAAACATCAAAACACCCTTTCAATACTTATCCGTGCTTCGTATCATGTATAACTACTGTTGTGTTATTTAAACCCAGCCCTGTCTATCGACCTGTCTGCCCTATGTACACGTTGTTATTAAAGGCACATGCACACTGTAGTTAATACACGCTAGTCACAAGCTTCAGATGTAATCTATATAGAGTAATGTAGGGATTATCACTGAAATGCATTCATCAGACAGATTGAACGATAGATGATAGCGCACGATGCTCTTATTCGGTAGGTCACCGGTTCGATACCCGCTACAGGCAATTCTGACTGAATTTCTACTCAGTCAGATGTGAGTGCTGAGATTAAGACATACTAACAGCACATTTCTTCAATATATTTAGAGGATGCTGTAAACAGCTGTCACTTTGGAGCGTCATAGCAATGAAACACATAATAAATGTTATAATGTCCCATACTGACAATCAGTTCCTGTGTTACTGAGTGGACAGATAAAAAAAGAATTTAGAATGATGAAATTAACATTCATACATGGACAAATTTGTAATTGTGTAGAAGTGTAGTTCTATGTAGTAAAATTTTTTTGTATTGTTGTCATATGTAAACATTGTTAGAAAGTGTTTTTTTTAATCAAAAATTTTAATTTGTTTCATACATAACACAAATAACCGTCTTGTTTTGTATGTTTTAAACTGTTTATTATTTAAATGTGTCTTCAGATATGCATCATTCTCAGGAAATATGCAAGCCTTATAGAGTTATTACTTGTTTACAGCCAACAACGCACAACAATACTTGCTAGACAAGACCGCTTAAAGTTATTAACTACCTTAAGATATGAAACTAAATTTTACTCGTTCGTCTACTAAAGAGAGGATATTTTCATTCCGGCAAAACGACCACATTAATCTTATGATGGTTGAAGTATAACTTAATCTTTTGTCATATTACGGACCGAATAGCCCTTAAAAAGAATTTGTTATGCCAAATTAAATTCGTGACACGCATAATATGGAGATTTTATCCATTAACAGTTGATTTATAGTTGCCCGTTTAGTGGGCGTTTTTTCATTAAAGATCTCTACGGGCAAGAGAGAATCATTTTTTCACATTTTTATCAAATTTAAATGTTATTCAAGTTGTATGGTATATTATCCAAATGAAAACATTTCAAAAAGAGATAAGAGTGTTTCCTGCTTGTTTGCTACGGACTTGTTAAATTCTGTATGAAGAACACACTGTTATTTAATATTTCACAACAGAAAAATTGATTACACGTGTATTAGTATTTACTACTTTGTATTTTAATGCAAGAACACATTTGGAATGTTATTGGAGTTCAAGAGAAATATCACCAAACATTGATATTATTGTTATTAAAGATTGCCTCCTTGTTATAATAACTTAATAGTTATGTCTCTTTGTGAATCCATACCTTGGCATTTATCATTCCCCTCATGAATCAAACTAACTTCACCACATTTGCAGAAAAACAAAACACCCGAAAAAGTAGAACACTCAAAAGAGAATTTATTTCCAGTTTGCGTCAACTCGAATCTCTTCTTACACAGACGTCGTTCTGAAATCTTCTAGCTACGGTAGTGTGGGGAAGGGGGGGGGGGGAAGGAGGGGTTGAACTTACACCACCGCAAAACACTAACTAATAAATACCGAACTGACAAACAAACGCCAGTGGAAACGTCCCTACAGAACGTTTGGAATTCTAATATGAAAGTTTGGTGCCTGAGTTGTCGGAATACCTGTTAGGTTAAGCTTCGTGGTATCCGCCCACCTGGCGTAAGATGCGAGTCAACTTTCACCCCCTAAACCGGAATAACTCGGCAGCGGTTCGCGCAGCCTAATGAAACATCTTGAGAGGATACTTAGCGTGAATACGTTTTGAATAAATCTAGTTTGGAATTAAAAACTTTGTGTAGTTACTGAATAATTTACTGATGGTGATGTTATCTGTATACATTGCTTATTAACCGCGTGGTTATTGTTTAAATGTTGTGGTATGAGTGGATTTGTGGCCGGTAAATTCTTTGTCATTACGAATATCGGCTTTCGGCTGTGTTAATCTCATAGACTTGAAAACTTAGCTTCTCGCTGAAAGATTAATTCATAATATATTGGAAGAGAAATATAAACTTTAAATAAATTTATTTTACGCGTAATTTTAGCTACTAGAGTTTTGTATCGTTTTCTGTGAACTATTTTAGCTTAAACGTTTGTAATAATTATTATTATGCGCAATTGAAGTACTTTTTTTAATGAAAATTAGCAATAATAGAAAAACAATCACCGCCTTACGAAAAAAAACAGGATTTTAATGATGTACAAAATTATTTAATAAATATTTAGTAAAAATGCACACTTATTTAATCTTTACATAATATATGCATTACATACCAGTACCACGAAACAAATAGGAGAAATCAAATTTTTCCTGAGAACATAAAATTATTTCCTCTTAAAGTAGTGACTATTCTATGAAGCCTTTATTGTAGGATAACATTATAGTATAATTGTTACGTGATAGTTTAACTGTTGAATTGAGAGAGCGTGATATAGTTTAGTGTGTCTGAACATCTGGTCTATAATATATGGGGACACTTGCATTCCTTGCATTGCTACCGACTAAAGACTGCCTTCGCACCTGCTCTATAAGATATGACGACACTTAAATTCTCTCCACTTCGAATTCGCCCCTAAATCCTAATTCGTGGGTGTGATTTTCAACTGGGGATGTTCTGAAAGTTACCCAAGGAACCGTTTGAAACTTGGAATATGAAGAGGTTGTATTTACCGCTCGACTGAGCGGGGGTAAAGGGCTTTCCGACTCGCTTAAGTTGACATCGACTTAAGTTGACATCGACTTAAGCGTGGAGGTGAGCGGAGCGGCTCAAATGCG
Source organism: Isoperla grammatica (assembly GCA_945910005.1). NCBI lineage: Eukaryota > Metazoa > Arthropoda > Insecta > Plecoptera > Perlodidae > Isoperla > Isoperla grammatica. The sequence goes on from OX246750.1 coordinate 5,965,424, forward strand.
GCAGATGCTCACATACTAAGTCGCTCTTTTTAGACGGTGAAGAATGACACCGATTTCGCGATGACGTTGTTCGATGGACTGTATTATGTACATATTATCTCTAAGAGTGTTTTGTAAAACAAGGGGAAAACTTACAAAATTACATTTAAAAAGTTTTGAAAAACTGGATACACAAATTGATCTACTACCTATTTTTCTTCTATGGCTGTTTATTTTAATTGTTAATAAAAAAAATAAAATAATAAGATGCGTTGAATTAACCGATATTTAATCTTAAAACATTTTTTATAGGATACAGATGTTATGTGTTGGGGAATTTGCAACATGATTACATGAAAACATGATTAGCTCTTTCGAACAACAAAGCAACCGCATATGTGTGAATATACTTGGTAATAAAAATTAAAAATTATATTTCCTCTAAAAATTGCGTCTATAATTGAAACACTTGTTCTTTCACTTACCTCTATACAGTTTTATATGTTTGGGTAAAACCTTTTTGTTCTCTAATTATAGTATCATGGTAATTCGTGTACAAGTAATGTGTACTGTATAAAGTTAAAATGTCTTCCGTTTGTGAACGCCCGCCACAATGTTAACAAGCTTCCGAGCTTCAAAGTACAAATATTGAACTTTCACACGCGTTGGTTGAAAACAGACGTTTTGTTGCTTACTCAAACAAGGGGTGTACAGTGTCACGTTACTGTGAAAAAACATGAGCGTTATGTTGTTGTAAAGTACTGCTCTCGTGTTTTAGTAGCTGTGAATACACAGGCGAATTAGATATAAAACATTAGTACCAAGGAAACTGTACATATAATATGTTGTATTAGTAGTTCTAGAAATGTGTTTTAGTTCGAATGTTTGTTGGTTTATGTATGTTGAAAAACACAGGACGTACACAGGAGGTTGAATGTTAATAATAAAACATTATGATTTATTGGTAATACAGTAAAATGTTATATTTTTCCATATGTTTAAATATTTGTCTCAATTAGCCTCGTTGCAAAAATATGAGACGTTCAGCCCAAATATCAATCAATCAATCATGTTTAAATATATATTTTTGTCAATAAAATTAAGAAAGAGAATGAAGTGTTTTAAGTTTCTAAATACATGCGTTCACAACTTTTGCTGGTTCTTCATCAAATATATATATACAAATAAATTTTCTTCCGCAAATGCAAATTGCCCGATATGTTGGCACAGTAAAAATTGTTTTATTAATATTTAGTAGCGGCTTTGACCGTAAATTTAGTTCAATTTTTATTTTTGGTTCCGAGTGTAAAAACACATTTCTAAATAACATACAAACAAAGAACATATTTCTACAAAAACGGTGTTTCTTAAATAATTATAAGTAACCCTATTTGTTTCTCCGCATAATTTAACATGAACAATATTTCGACTCTGCTAATGTCACGACTGGCCGCAACCGATAAAGCGCCACATATTAACACGTCGTGTTGCACGAGTGGAATCCCCGTAGTGTAGATATACATTATTCACAGCTCCAGCTCGCACCAGCACGGGGTCCCTAGGGAATACAAGAAGAGGTGATCCCAGTTTGAATCCCAGTTGTACACGCGAAAACTAGGGAGGGGGTGTGTGCGTTCCCACACCCTTAATTATTTCACCTGTGGGGCCGTTTGTCTATTTCAATAATTTGCTGTAATTTAAATTGTTTATACATTTCATGTGTAGGGCGCACCCCGTGTGAAATTTTCACCCTGCATGTGACAGCTTGTTGCATGGATAATGTATATTAAACAGGGAAGTGGAATTGGTAGAGTTTCAATTATAATGCACACTACTTAGAGACTTGTAGACTTGAGGAGTGAGTTGAACGCTTGTACATACTTGTGTGCTATGCCTTGTCGTCAAGTGTGGTTAGAATATAATCTCTGTGCGTGTGTGCGTGTGACTTGCAGAGAGAAGCTAGACAAGTGTACACACGCATAAACACACGCACACGCAGGGAGGAATTAAATTATCTCTACGAGAAGGGAATTTGAAGATATTAAAGCACACGCAGGGAGTTAAGTTATCTCTCTACAAGAAAGGAATTTGATGATATTAAAGCACACGCAGACAAGGGAATGTGAGGGTATAAAAGCACACGCAGACATGCGTTAGGGGAGGAGTATTATAACGTTTTCAAACACTACTTCCGGTATTTATTACTACTTCCTGTACTGAAGGTTCAGCGGTCCTAAAAATGTTTTTGGTTTTACCTTCTGAAAGTGATTTTTACATTAATTAATAATGTAAAGCATTTATATATACGGTAATTTTTTAGCACTGTTAGCTATGAAACATATAAAAAACTGCGGATTGATTATTTTAAAAAATTCTTGTTATTTAGTGGTTAGGAAATAAATGCAATTTTTTTCAATACTTAATATGATTTTTCTCAAATATTACATTTTCATTTTCTTGAAAAACCAATGAAATTATACTTGTTTTGTACATATGAACTTTAATAAAGGAGCCAAACACAAGTTTTAAAATTAAACATAAATAGTTCACGCTCAATTTGACATGATACATTTACGATACTCTATCCTCACTTTATAGCGAGGAAGATAAATCTTTGAAGCTTTACGTTTTTTTATGCTTCATCACACCTTTGTTTATGCGATAAAGTTTGGGAAAACTATTATTTTCGATACTTTCCGGTATATTGTTTTTTCAACGTGTAGCGGTAAAAATGGGCACAAGAAAATCATACTGTTGATGATATTTTCATCGCAGAACAAGGGTGTAGCAACGCAATATATTGCTCGCAAAAGTTACGGCACAGTATTTTGAATGTAAAGATATGTAATATTGAAGGTAAAATAAGATAAGATTGTGTTTATTTAGCAATTCACCAGCTATGCCAGTTCAAACAGAATTTCGTTTAGTTTTGAACATTTTTTAGACATCTTTCAATGTTTCTCAAAACATTAATATGAACCGTTTTTATTTCCATACAAATTTATCATATTGGGCATGCCCTTTGCACCATATTCTTTATTCCTCTGGTTTAATTTCTGTGTTTCTTATATTTTATGTCGGCATTTAATGATTTCCCTTAATATAAAAATGTTAGTGATTATATTTGCAACGATATTATGCGTACAATATAATAATTGAAGTTTATGTGTGTCTTAAAGCTCTATCAAGCCTTTAGAATTGTTTATAGAGTAATAGCAATCGTAATACGTATTTGTAGATGCTGAGGATCTGGATTCGATCCAAGATGAGGCAAATTATTTGTATAAGTTTTGGCAGGACTACTGTTTAGACAGTTTTAGCTAAAACTTTCATTTGACCTGCAAACTAGCTTAACTTTGCAAAGCTCCATAATTTTTTTTAAAACCGTGTAGCAGCTCGAAATGGCAAAGCGATGAGTTTTCAGGAAGGATTTCAACGTTAAATACATCGCCGCAAACACGGGACAATTATTCCCTTATCCCCTTATCCTTATTATCCTCACCAGAGCTTTTGTGAACCCGTGAGGGCGGTGAACAAAACACAATCAAACAAAGGAAGTGCAAATGGAGTCGAATAAAGTCTTCTCGCTACCCTCCCCTCCCCTCTCCTCTCCTCCCCCCCCCTACACCAACCCTACCGCGCCGTGAGTAGTCCAGAGAGCTTCGTCTTCTTGAAAGACATCGGACATTATTGCATGAGGCCATTAGGACACTTGCCTCCTCTCCCTCCTTCTAATTCTTTGATTTTAAAAACATTGTTCAAAATAACGATAAGTGTTGTTTTTTCCTTTATTTAACTACAAGATCAAGCTCAGGATTTAAATGATTTTGTGGTTATGGCAATTTGGTGTTAATATGTTGCAAAAATTCCAGCTATCAGTGATAGTAAATACGGATGATACAGACAAATCAGTGAAGAATGTTGCAACTGCCCTTATATCTGGTACTTACGTAGTACATTAATGGGTCACTTTGTACTTTAAAAGGGTCACTTATATACTATCACAATGTTGCGATAAGTACTATTGTTGACGTGTGTTATTACTTAAGTGACCTATTTAAGTAGTAAGTGCAGTCACGACTTACATAATTAATTTTGTATTCACTTCATCATATGTTTATTATAGAATTAGATTGCTTGAGATTTAAAATTACTGCATTCAAGAAAACGGAGAAAATAAATTCCAACCTAACATAAAACCAGAGTTAATAAGATTTTCTCAAATCTTGATACGTTAAAATGTATACATTATACTTATTTATAAGATTTAAATACATATAAAACATGACCTAATTGATATGACCCTCAGCTCTCGAAGAAAATCATAACACACTTCTGTTTTAAAGCGCAAAATAATAAATATTAGAATATTTATTCTGAAGAAATACTGAACTAAATAAATTTGTACCCATTTTCTAGACAGTTACGATAAATGAGCTCTCTTTGCACATTAATTTTATACTTAGTAATTACAACGGCTCCAAAGACATCGTTACCATATACACCAGTACAGTATTGATAGATGTAATACATCCATCCACAAGTTACAAAGGAACCATCCCTAAACCGGAATCAACATTTACATCTTATGCATTCATTGATACAGGAACCAATAAGTCACACAAACTTAATTTAAAAGTTACTTATATCGTTGCCCTTATTCACAAGAAGTCATGCAAACGCTTCTACATTATGCTAACTATATTAATCTTTGTGATTTAAATCATGTCCAAGTTGATAACTCTCTCAGCAACGAACGTTAGATTCTACTTGTTTGCTTTGCGTCTGTACCCGACATGCAATGCAATGTCACGTGACCAACAAGGGGTTGATTTATGCCACACGAGTTATTTATTGTTTATTACTTGATACAGTTGTTGAACCCCCCCCCCCCCTCCACCGCGGGGGGGTTGGTTACCTCACATCGTGATCGTAATCGTGATCGTGAGGGACGATAGTGTGTGGAGGGGGTGAGAGAGGAGGGGGGGGTGAGAGAGGGGGGGGGGGTGAGAGAGGGGGGGGGGGGGTGATAGAGATGGAATGTGGGTTAGTGGGGTGGTGAACTGAGGCGATCAATGAGTGACCGAGGAGATGGTCAGAAATAAAAGTTTTGTACCCAAGAGTGAGGGTGGATTGAGGGGGGTTGTAATGACCGGACAATGATAATTATTTAGTTGAATGAAACTCAATTTGTAGAAGATATATATATAGAAGTATTGCAATTTTAATTGTTTTTTTAATTTTTTGTCTTCAGAAAGATATTGAGATATTGTAAATGTTGACTGATGGACAAGAATAAAAATTTTTAAAAAATTTAAAAAATGGTGGAGGTGCCGGTCTGAAATTTAATTTTAGATTTTTTAAGTTTTCGAGTTGGGGAAAGCTATTTATCTTGTTACACGTTGAAATCACGTATGTTATATAATTTTATAGACCTGGAACAAAAACTATATTGAAATTTAATTTTGGAATGTATGTAAATTGCAATTGAATGCCTGAAATGCAAATATCCTGGAATAAAATGATTTTCCTGTCTTAATCGGTAATGTTAAAACAGACAATATCTACTTTAAATCATCACAGTGTTAAGCGAAATTGTCTTTAGTCTGTGATATTATTCCTGAGATACAAGGCGCAACATTTAGGGTGGAATTCATAGTCGGCCCCTACACCTAGGGGCACCCATTGTTGCTATGGATTTGTTTTGTTTATGGGAAATAACATGCAAACAATTGTTACCTTGGTAACAATGGGCGCCCCTAGGTGTAGGGGCCGACTATGAATTCCAACCTTAGTTTGAGTTGTGTCATGTTTCAGACAATGTCTCAATAGCTAAAACGCCCCCTTAATAATAGAGAACCGTGTTTCTGTGATCGTCGCATATTTTTACCAAGCGGTGGAATTCTCGCGTCGAGTTTGAGAAGAGAGATCAAACGTACCACAACAGCTGGCGCTAAAATTATGCGATGCGGGACTTCTCTACACTAGAGTGCAATGTGAACTACGCTTCAACTTGTCCCAAGCATCTCCGAACATGCTACTACACACACAGACATACAGACAGACAGACAGACAGACAGACAGACAGACAGACAGACAGACAGACAGACAGACAGACAGACAGACAGACAGACAGACAGACAGACAGACAGACAGACAGACAGACAGACAGACAGACAGACAGACAGACAGACAGACAGACAGACAGACAGACAGACAGACAGACAGACAGACAGACAGACAGACAGACAGACAGACAGACAGACAGACAGACAGACAGACAGACAGACAGACAGACAGACAGACAGACAGACAGACAGACAGACAGACAGACAGACAGACAGACAGACAGACAGACAGACAGACAGACAGACAGACAGACAGACAGACAGACAGACAGACAGACAGACAGACAGACAGACAGACAGACAGACAGACAGACAGACAGACAGACAGACAGACAGACAGACAGACAGACAGACAGACAGACAGACAGACAGACAGACAGACAGACAGACAGACAGACAGACAGACAGACAGACAGACAGACAGACAGACAGACAGACAGACAGACAGACAGACAGACAGACAGACAGACAGACAGAGTTGTCATTTATTGAATTTCTCCTTTATGCAGATTATTTATATTTTAGGGCCCAGTTTCAGATTAAATTGACAGCTGTTCATTTTACAGATAATTTTAATCTGCCATCTGTCTAAAAGGTCTTACGGAAAAAGAGTTGCAATATAAAACCACTCACGTTATAGGGCTTCAGTAACACTTTTATATCGCTACACTGTATTGAAAACTGTGAAATATGCGGTTTTTCTTGAGAACTAAATACAGGATTAAATAATGTAAACTTTGGGCTCGTTTTTTCAATATTTGATTATGATCAAAGTTACAATTGTCCTGGTAAGAACAGTATAGATCTTTTCCATTCGGGTTTCTTTATCTTACAGTAGTCTTTTGTCTTTCTCAGATCGTTATCTACAACCCCTTGCATGGAGGTTTACGCGTTTACAACGAAAATGAATATCAACAGCTTCCTTGGATTCATCCAAACATTTATACACGCTGTCTTCCGCTTAGTAGAGCCCACCTGCCTCATTGGTCTCAACAGAGGAGTTCAGGGTTATTAATTCAAATTTAAGACTGAATTTTATCCCTTGATCTCTGTTGTTTTAAAGAAGATTAGGAATTACAGAAATAAATGAAAAACCTATTTTATCAGGCTAAAAACTTTATCAAAGCACGTATTCTAACTTATCCCATACTATTTAAATTTTATGAGCATTACTATGATATAAAACATTGCTTCCATGCGGTTTAAAATTAAAAAATTACTTATTCTGTTAAATTAAGTACGTTATAAAATTAATACTAAACGTAAAAAGTGGTAAAATCAAGTTATTGCGTTATGATAATGTATTTCGAGTGACGCCAGCTCGCGTGTAGAGTAAACACAAGTTTGGCAACAACGCATTCCATGTGTCGACACGTATCAAGTTTATTGTGTCTACGACCGGTGGTTGTAAAACGGTGACTAGATTTAATGTGAATGCGGTATAGTAATAAATGTGGCCGAGCTAGTTTGAGCGAGGTCGCTTAGTTTGGCGCGCATACTGTGCGTGCTATTACGTCACACGCTACTGTGCGCGGTCACGCGTGGTCACGCACTATTGTGGTTAGGTAATCAGTACAGTGAGATCTAGATTTACCAAGACCCGATTACCAGAGGTTCTGTGTTGTATTACTACAGTTAAGCCACGTATATGATGGAAATTTATTGTGTTTTTGATATCTTATTTTTCTTATTATCTTATCACGTTCTTCTTTTCCTTTTCCTTTTCCTTTTCCTCCTCCTCATTCTTGTTCTTCTTCTTTAAAGAGTAGGAAAGGAAGGAGGAGGAGGGGGAGAGGGGGAATGTAAAGACAAGTGATAATGGCTTATATGTTGTTTACTTTATCTTCTTTAAGTATAACGTGTCTTATATTTCCGTGAATCTAAAATATTGTTTTAACTCGATGTTTTAAGTAAAAGAAAAAACTGTACCTAAAAGGTTACTGGAACTAACAATGCTAACATTTACTAAAAACATTTAACTTAATTACAAGACAAATACAATTTTTGGAAATCAATTGCGAAGGTTTTCAATTACTATTCCTTGGCGTAATGGATTGGATTTCTGTCATTGGAGTCTACCGACTTCAGCACTTCTGGTGGCAAATTTCTTAAACTTTCAAAATTCTGCCTCGCCTTACTTTAAGAGATATTTCCGCCCATCATCCCCCCCCCCCCCCCCCCCCTCCCCTCTCTTCCATAATCTACCCCGCGTAATGGGAGTTATCCGTTTAAGGTGAAGTAACCCTTCTGAAAATCTCTCTCCTCTTGTCATAAAGTTAATTTATTTTTTTTAATTTCATGCTTCGAAAAACACCTCTACGTGGAAGAAATCTTCACTTCTGAATAGTTTTTTTTAAACATAGCTGTGTTTTCTGAAAATAAATGACACCGTGAGATAAAAAAGAAGCAAACTAATGTTTTTTTGTGATGTTTTGACACATAATACATTAGTTTCACACACGTTTCTCCAAGCACATACATAATATACTTCAAAAATAACGATGGGGTGTGTTGTTGTATCTGATGGTTGTATCTGGCAAGTGAAGGAGTAGGCTCGAGGGTGATGTAATGGTAATTCAGAAAAGCATGTAATAGGTTCCTGTGTAAACCCCTATTAATCTCTAAATAAATATACAAATGTTCAGAGTAAACCATCCTTTCGGATGGGACGTAAAGCCAATAGTAACCTTAGTACTTTTCGAAAGGAGCTAGCTACCTGCCGATAACAGATTTCTCCTCCTACGTTCTTCTTCATGAGCAATTATTAATCAGAATCTATAAGGTTCATTATAGTGGGATTTCGGTCATGAGAATAAATAAATATATAAATCATATACAATTATATTCAGTAAGTTTCAACGGTTAAAGGGAGAGGGTTTTAGCTATCACAAATAACTCAACAAATATGCATTGTCTAAATTCAAACATAGCAATGAAAGAGACTGACGTAATAACAATTAAAACATGTTTTAAATATTATTCATGACAATTACAAAATGTATTTAAAAAAAACTTTTGATACATTTTAAATCAAAATGTGTGTACTTATTTGAAAATTGCCACAGAAAATGTCTTTATTAAAAGAAGACATCGCTGTACACAATATTAATAGTACGTATGTTTTCAGGCGTGTACGCAACTTGTTTAACGCTTTAAATGACATCTTGCTCAGTTGTCTTAATTTTCCATTTGTTTCATTTTAAAAACAAAAACACTTACTCTTGTACCCTAGTTGTGTATTCAAGTGTAAATAATATATTTCCATCTTGCATAATTACACAACTCGTTAGTACGAGTGCTGTGTATTTAACGAAGTTAAGCGAGCCGTCTTATTCTCACGTAGCTTCAACTCAAGCGTCCGTCATCATCATCACACAGAACAAATTCTTAACAATTTCAATTCTCTCTTCCAGGAAGGCTAAACCCCGCAGAAGAGCTGTAAACACTTCGTGGCGCCTAAACGTTCTGCAACCTAACAACACAAAGGTAGGTACGCGCTGATTAAAAGAACGAGTTATATTCCTCGTTTCCCGGCCCGCATAAATAAACGACGTTCACACAGAAAGAAAGAAAAAAGAAAATGTTTCTTCGGGAAATTTACATTCGCGTCTAGTTCAGAACTCGGCCGCTGAGCGCTGGGATCAAGGAGAAATTAAACACCCCCGCCTCCTTCCCCCGGACCCCTGGGCCCCTAGATCCTTGCGCCTGACAGCCCGGCCTAGCCACGCACTTACATATTGATACGTTACGTAAGGTATTTCTGACGGGTGAGTAGTATGCGGCGAGCCGCTACCGCGCTTCCAAGATTGCTAAGGTCTACGCGGTTTAGAAGATGCATTAGATGTTGCTTGGTGGGCGCGCGAGGGGTGGGGGGTAATCTGTAACTCATGTAGGGTTGATGGTTGGGGGGGAGGGACTGAGTTCAGATGGGATTTAGCTTGTAAGACATGAAGCACCTGTCTTGGTTGTAGCCCGTCATTAGATTTAACATAACATGTGTCAATAATTGTTATATGTAGTTTATTGTTTTACTCTACAAAGGTCCCGTTTAACCAACTCATAATTTAGTAAGCCACCATCATGGTCTCAACAAACATTATATTCGAAATTCATGGCGGTTCGTAACGAATTTTCGATAACTGGTTGATCGGAGTTTAAAATTTGGTAAAAACGCCCATAACGTTTATTACAGCGGGTAAAACTGAGTAGGCCTACACATGTTAACATCCGTTTCTATAAAAAGTATTTTTTTAATTACGTCTACAGGCATACTGGAATTAATTCTTGTCCCTTTTCTGCAATTCTTTTAAAAAATAATTAAGAAATTCAAATTCGGGTGCAAATATATTCATGCCCTTGTAATTATGAGCGTTCAATCTGAATGCAAATAAAACATAAAGCGATCAGAGACGATTCAAAGGAAAAATCTTGCTTTTTAGAGAATAATTTTCGAAAATATTTCATCGCCGACAAGCAATCTGTCCTCTTTAATGGCTGGCAATTATTAATCTCCAGTTTTCTGTAAAAAGATTCAGTCTTAATTGAACTTCTTGATAAACTCGACAAGGAAATGAGATAAAAAAATCTCGTGACGTTTTTCTCTTTTTTTTTAAATCGGGGTATTGACAGGAAGTGAAAAATCTCATTTTCGTTAAGGAGGACATTTAGTCATTGAGGGCGACTTCCGCTGTCGTCCAACTAGTACAGTCCGCAACAAAACTATGTGGATGGTAAAGCAGGGTGGAAAATGTTTCACAAAATGGAAAGACAACGAATTGACAGTTTAAAAAAAATGATTCTGTGAGGGTTGCGTCCATCTTTGTGATATGTTTGAGTAGGCTTCCATGGAGTAACAGTTGAAGCCAATTGTTGTTGAAATAAAATATCTTATTTTGTTAATATTTGGTGTGTTTTTTAAATGAAATATATGTGTTGGTCACCCACAAAACATTTTATCTACTGACTCACAAGTTTGTAACTTTTCAGAAGTTCTACATCAATAAAACGAGATGTACCTACTGTAATTTATTTTGAAATCTTACAATGTGGGATTACTGAATTTAATAAGACATTTTTTCATGTGACTTCACAGTGGCCATACTGGTTTTATTAATCATTAAAGAAGATGAACGGTTATTATTTTTAAATTTCATATAAGCAATACTTATAATCAAAAATTCGGATAAAGTTTAGATAAAATAAATATCACAAATTCAAAAATAAATACATTTTATGTTTGTATTTTTGTATTACTTTTGGGTTTCTACTACAATTTAGCAGTAGTATGGCCGCCAAGCACATTGTTGCAAAGGTTCTTGCAAACCATCAATTACCTAACCAATTTTAACATTTATGCAGTACAGAGCTTTACAATCTCCCGTTATTAGACGCAAGTGCTTTCAGTCTCACGTAACTACATAGACGAGCCATGTTAGCACCATGTTAGCACCATGTTAGCACCATGTTTACACAGACAAGTAGGTTTGAGGAGTGCGTACATCGTACAGTGTTTGCCTAGAGGCGAGTGTTTGCAAGCGCCCATGTTAAGGGTGGGAAACCATGGAGCTAATGCACTTTAACAGTAGATTCAAGAGAAGCGACTAAAGAATGTACAGTATGACTGAAGATGAAAGTAAGTGGGAGTTTTACAAATTGAATTAACACAAGAAAGCTGTGTTGTGTTGAATACACTTTTTGATCTATTTTTATATATTTACTTTACGTTTTCATTACTATTGCACTCACGCTGTTTCTCGTAAATGTTTTAAGAAAGAAAACTACAATGAAAGTAGTTAAGTCTTCATGTTTTTGTTTTTTTGTTATTTTAACAAACGCAAAAAAACTTTGTGAAGAAATAGATGCGGAAAAGTACGATCTAAAAGGCCATTATGCACTTCTTAACGAGACAAAAGAGGTTTTTTCATAGTAATTTCCTCACTATTTACATAACAGCAGTTTTATTCAATAGATCCCACCCATTACCCCCCCCCCCCCTTCTTACCACCCTAATCATTATTAACCAACAAAACATCTGAACGAATATTATTTTTGTTGAAAAGTGAAACTGAATGTATGACTGCAATAACAATTACTTATCGTATCCATGTACTCTTCGTAACCCTTAGTTATGGAATCGCAACTTATACTTTAACAAATTGATACGAAATGTTTGAAGTTTTAAGCTATGTGATTTTCATGACTTTTTTTTTAATTATTGTAGTCACAGATTAACATGCTTTATTCCCAGTTTAACGCGCAATCTTTAATTACATGAAATATAGTATTTAATTTTAGTGTTAGCTATTCTATCCTGGAGGTGTTTTCAAAATTGTCACAGATACCAGGCACACCCAATTAGTGTGTATTTATTTACCCTTTAATCTCAAACAATTTGTTCTGATTTTCCCATAAATTCTTATGTTTGTACAAAAGATCGAACATTTTGCTTGAAGCTACAATTAAAAGCAAACAGATAACGGTCTTACTAATACGTTTCATAGTACACTTTCCCTTTGTTAGTTTCTGAGATTATCGTGTTAAATAAAAGATATGCATATATTATTGAAATAAGTTTTGTTAAACGAACAATACATACTATAGATACTATACAAGACATATTTATTTTTGAAAAAGATACAGAGTTATTCCATACTTATTTATACCTATTTTCTGCCAACTTAACACTTGATCATTAAGCGAGCGAAGCGAGCGTTTCCACTTGACTCTTATGGCACTTCATTCTGTTTTTTTTTGTTTGTTTGTTTGTTTGTTTGTTTTTTTTTTTTTTTTTTTTTTTTATGTCCGTCGATAGCGGTCGAACGGAAAGTCCGATCAACTTGAAATTTGGACCATCCACAAGCCTCGATGTGGATTGAAGGTGTATAGTTTTGAGGCAAAATCGTTCGAAAAGTTACAAAGTTACACCATAGTTACTGCAAAATATTTTTCTGAAACAAAATGGCGGCAAAATGTCAGATAGCCAGATTTTGTTACAGATTTTTCCGGTAACGAATTTGTTCATGTTATGGCGATCTGATAAATATTGGCAAAGTTACACAAAAGTTACTCGAAAATATATTTCTGAAACACAGTAACAGCAAAATGTGAGGTGGCTATCTTATAGTAAATTTTTGTCCGGTCACGAATATACTAATGTAAACGCGATTTGATACATATTAGAGGCAGAAATTACATTTCTATTGCTGTCAATAACTGTTAGTAACGGTGGCGGACCGCGGCGAAAACATGACAGCGAAAATTCTTAGCAACGCACATTGCACTGCATACAACAATGTCGGAAAGTATAATAGCCATGGTAATAAGAACAATTTTTGCAATGCGCATTCTTGAATTGTTGTTAATTGTTGTTCGTATTAGCATTGAAATCTCTTCGCCAGAAAGTTCGTAGATATTGACGCGCTCGCTTATCAACGCGTCAAACAGAGCGTTTTCCTAGTATCACTATACGTCAATTAAATATTTAATTCTTCGCATTATATACTATGTTAAAACGAATTTAACAAATATTGGCATCATTATAATTATGTTTATTGTTGAATATTCTCATTTCTGTATCAGTTTGTTTTGTTCAATGTTTGAATTACTACAGTTTCCATATAAAACGTATAGTCTTATTCGTTTTCCTACTCTGTGACTCATTTCACAACTGAATATGACAGACAAAGTACATTAAATAAACAAAGAAAATCGAGCATCCTGCATAAAGCATTCTTACAGAACATTATTATTTTAGAATTCAAATTAGGTCAAGAAAACTAAGCTCTTTCCCACATTCCCTATTTCCATCAGTTGAACAGCATGATATAAATAATACATTAGTATTGGGGGATCCTCTCTCTTGCAAAGAGGATTAGAATACAAAATGTCTGACATGAGAGTGTCACATTTAAGACCATAACTTTATGGAATATATACCTGAGACATTTGTAGTTAGAAATGTCTGGAGACAGTTATGGTCATGTCCATGAAACAAACATTGTTTTGTTTAATACCTTGACTTAACGTCGCCTGCATCATACATTATTTCAAGCTTGTAATGTTGAAACACAACGAACAAGATTTTACATACTCACGTGTTGTATTAATAATATTACCTGTATTAACAATATCGGTATTTGCAGCTAAAGCTGTTGCCAATCGATACAGAATAATACAACAAAATAATATATAAACA